>JAHLSL010013193.1:459434-482654 GCA_025920805.1 Petroica traversi
TTGGTTTTGGTTTTGGTTTTGGTTTTGGTTTTGGTTTTGGTTTTGGTGGAGGAGATCAGACAAAGCAGGATTGTTCACTGCCATTGTAGGAACCCATTGTGCTTGTACATGTGCAAGGACCACCTTCTGCTTCCATTCCTCAGAAAAAACCAAAGAATTAAGAAAACCCACAGATTTCCTTGTTCAGTACCAGCACCAATCTCATTATGGCTACCCAAAAGATAAAGGGATGCTGTAACTGTGGCAGACAGCTCATACACTCTTCAAGGCAAGGATATTATTGGCTTAGACAAGAGGATCCATATTCTCAAAAAGACCTCGAAACCACCTTACAAAACAAAGTGCAAGACAAATTTACAGTTTTACTTCTGATAAAATAAGTCCTTCTTCCTGGAACCAGTATGTTGTTCTTAGGCTGAAGAACAGCATTAGAAGCAAATTCAGATATGTATATTCTACAACACTTTATCTTATCTCAAAGCTGTTTCTAATAAGTTGCCAACATCTGAAAATGATCATTTATAGCCATCATGTAGTTTAGAAGTTACATGATGTCTCATTAATTGACTCTGTCTACCTTTCAAATGCAATAATCAATAACTTTTATTTCAAGCCACATGTTTGGTACTCTGAGACATGCAGACACGTTTCAGACTCAGCTGGACCTATGAGAAACAATATATTTAGTTAGGTGTAGTTCACATATTCCCACACTTGATCAAAATATGAACTAGCAAGCAACATGAGCTCTAGCACTCACTGCAATGCCCACCAGGGTAATTTTAACACTGGGTGATTTTAGACAAGAACATTAGTGGAACCAGGCATACAGAGGCTGATCAGTCACACACAAGTTTAGAAAACAAGATACATTACATTACCTCTCAATATTTCAATGATTGCTTTGAATTTAAAAATGCTTGGGTTATGTGTTTTTGTGCCTGCAATTTTGTTCAGTGCCACATAGGCCTGACACGAAGAGAAAAGTTTGGAGAGGATGTAGTGTCCTATATTAGCAGAGTAAAGGCCAGCATATGCCTTACAAAATTTCATTACCTGGTCAAGAGATCCAAACTACCCTTTAAATGGTATCACTGGATTTCTGCTCCTTTAAAATAATTTAAAAATACATTAAAAAAAAAAAAGCTACAAAGCAGTCCAAAAGCATTTGAAAAAGAGCAACTCTAGGTTGGAAAAGAAAATGTAGAAAAAATATTATGCAATCATAAAATATCCTGAGCTGGAAGGGACCCACAAGGATCATTGAATTCAACTCCTGGCCCTGCGCAGGAAAGTCCCAAGCGTCACACCCTGTGCCTGAGAGCATTGTCCAAATGACTCTTGAACCCTGTCAGGCTGGTGCTGTGAACATTGTGCTAGGGAGCCTGTTCCAGTGCCCAGACACCCTCTGGGTGAAAAATATTTTCCTGATAGTTAGCCCAAACCTCCCCTGACTCAACTTTAGCCATTCCCTTGGATCCTGTCACTGGGCACAGAAAAATCAGTGACTGCCCCTCATCTTCCCCTCACAAGGAAGTTGTAACTGTGATGGGCTCTCCCCTCAGTCTCCTCCAGGCTGAACAGACCAAGAGATCTCATACACCTTGCCTTGAGGCCCTTCACCATCTTCATAGCTGTCCTTTGGACACACTCTGATAGCTTAATGCTTTTTTCATATTGTGGTGCCCAAAACACTCAAGGTGAGGCCACCCCAGCCCAGAGCAAAGTGGGACAATCCCCTCTCTTGCCTGGCTGGCAATGCTGTGCCTGATGTCTCCTAGGACATATTTGGCTATTCTGCCTGCCAGGGCACTGCTGACTCAGATCCAACTTACCATTTACCAGACCCTCCAGGTCACTTTCTGTAGAGCTGCTCTCCAGCTTCTTTTCAGCATCTCCCAATTTAGTGTCATCAGCAAGCTTATTTAATGCACCTTTAAGTCCTGTGTCCAAATTGTTTATGAAGATGTTGAAGAGCAAGGGCTGAGGATGGAGCCCTGTGAAATCCCACCAGTGTCACGTCACCAGTGTGTTGTTACCCCATTCACTGTCACCCTTTGTGCCTGACCCATGAGCCAGTTGCTCACCCATCACATGATGTGTTTATCCAGCTGTGGGCTGGGTACTTTGACCAGAAGGATCCTATGAGAGACAGTATCAAAATCTCTGCTGAAATCCAAAAAACTGCATCAACTGGTTTCCCTTGATGGGTTACCTTGTCACAAAACAAATTTAGGTTTGACAAGCAGAACTTTCCCCTCATGAAGCAATGCTGGCTGTGACCAAGGGCTGCATTATCCTTCAGGTATTTTTCAATACCTTCAGGAATGATTTTCTTCACAATTTTAGCAGTGACACCACTAAAGGTATGACTGACAGGCCTGCAGTTTCCTTCTTCCTCTTCTTGAAAACTGGGACAATATTCACCAGTTTCTAGTCAACTGAGGCTTCTACAGATTCCCAAGAATGTTCAAAAATCATTGACGGAGGCTCATGATGACATCAGCAGCTCTTTGGGTATTCTCAGATAAGTCACTTCATGCCCCATGTATTTGTAGGGATCCAGCTGGAGCAACAGAACCTGCACAGGAACAGGGTCAGCTGGGAGTTTGTCACTCTCACTGTCATGGTCCTCCAGCTCAGGGCACTGGGACCCCCTTAGCCCATCAGCAGTGTTGAAGGCAGAGGCAAGGAAGGCATTAAACACCTCTGCCTTGTCTCTGTCCCTGATTCGGTGATGACCATTCTAATCCTGCAGTGGGCCAATGTTATTTCTGCACTGCCTTTTGCTCTTGAGCTATTTAAAGAAAGCACTTTTGATTGTTCCCCACAGTTCTGGCAGCTTCAGCTCCAGGTTTTTTGGCTGGATTAATTTTCTGTCTTAGAGAATTTCTGTTTCCCTCCCATGTCTACTGACTTTAGCCACACATCTCCCTTTTCTTGCTTTAACTCCAAAAGATCCCTGCTCAGCCAAGCCAGACTACTGCCTCACTGCTTGACTCCTAACATTTTGGAATTGCCTATTCGTGTGCCCTTAGTAAGTGGTGCTTAAAAAATTACCAGCACTGATGGACTCCAGCACCTTCAAACACGTTTTCACAGGCGTCCTTACTTGTAGACTCCCGAGCAGCCTGAAAAAGATATGATCTAGGGCGACTTCATGGTATGTTCAAAAATCTGGTGAGGATGAAATAGGGATCTATTTAAAAGCTAATCATCTTCTGTTTTTCGAGTACTTTAGTTTTCTCATCAGTATAGATGTGCAATTATTAATAAGTCACAATTTCAGCCCAAAACATACAGGGAGCTGTGCAATAATAATTAGTTTTGATAGTGACAAACTCTGGAGAAGGGAATGAGTCAATTAACATGAGGTGGGAGACAAGGGACCTGAAAGAAGTGGAGGTAATAACTGAAGGGAGGAAGCCGTTTTGCATGTTTGGTTTAAAGAATACCACCAAGAAACACAAAGTCAAGAAAATCTGCAACAGCACAGAAAGTAGAAAAGGTACAGATGACAAGCAGCAGCAACACTTGAGAAGAATAAAAGCAGGATATTTTAATTCTGATTCTGTCACAATTCAGTGTAGAGGCTTGGAGAAATGGTTTCTCCCATGACTCAGTCCTCCTCTGTTTAAAACCGGAATGACAGTTTTTCAGAAGTGTTTTCCCCCGACCTTTCTACAGTGTGCTAATCACTGGTAAAAGAAAAGCATGACAACCCTACTAGCAGGTTTGGAATTGCTAAGTAAGGGGGTTATTGCCTGTAGTTTTCAAGATCATGGTGAGAAATGTATTTCCCATGCTGTGGTGGACTTGTGGTATGTGCAGCACAGTTTTCCCTCACTCTGTCCAGCACAGAGGATGCTTCTCTGGAATTTGCAGGTATCTAGGGGAATAGTGCAAGCAGCCAGATGCTCAGTGCTGGGATAGGTTACTGGCAAGAGTGATGAAGAAGGCAGACAAGGAAAAAACGGAGGTGACATGCGCATGACTCATCACTGTAGGGACACAGACACCATCTGAGTCAGAGTCCAGGTTTGTCTGACAGCTCATGTCATTGCACGGAGCAACTTCCAACTGAAGACTCTCATGTGGGGAAAAATGAACTGCCGAGGCTGCTGAGGAGCTTGATTTTTGAGGCAAAAGAGCTGTCACTCCAGAGCGCTCCTTGGAGGCACGGTGGGGCTGCCTCTGCCTGCCACCAAACCATCTCTAGACCCTCCCACCTGCATAGAAACTCTAAATATTCAGGATCTCAAAACCTCAATGTTAAGTCAGATATTGTGTCAAAGTGGCTTTCTGAAAGGAAAAAACAGTGACAAGAGCTAAAGTCCTCTGCAAGATTAGGTTTAAAAAAGAAAATAATTAGAAATTCCCAACCGGTGGTGGCATAAAATTAAGAGGTGTTTTTAATGTATAACTCTTGTTATGGGACCTGTGAGTTACATACTGTAAATAACCAAACGTAATAAGGGAAACAAAACACATTCCAGTCATCAGCAAAGGTTTAGAACAAGCAAAAACAAGCATTTATTTTCATACTTTTTAGGTATTCACACTAATAACATAAATGTTTTATAACTTTGATTAAAGGAAATAATTTCATTTTTAATTCAAACTTTGAAGTAATTTCCAGCACAAACACAGCATCTTTTTAATTAAAATAGGAGTGGAATTTTTTTTCCTTGAATAGTAATCACTCTTTCTGTCCTTGGAGATCAGATGATATGTTAAAGTCCCTGAAACTACAGCAAAAATATTTTTTTTAAGGTTGAATTGTGAACTGAACACAGCAGTATTACAGAAGATTCACTACTGAAAGGGGAAAAGTGTTTATTTTCCAGCACTTGTTATGAAACTGTTATGAAAAAAGAAGAAGTAGAAGAAAAAAAAAAACAACAGAAAAAGAAGCCCCAAGTTCCTAGTTTAGTTTTGATTTTAAAAGCAGATTGGTTTACAATTATGTAGAAACCTGAAACTGCCTGAACTCAGCAAGTGACTAGTCCTGTATTGAATCTTAAAGCAGAAACAGCACAGCATTTTGTCATTTCAAGGCACACTAACACTGAGATGTGCTTAGTGTGTGTGTATGTGCATGTGTTAGGGAAGGAATCCATGTTGGGGTTTTTATTTGTGGCCCATTGATATTGTTCAGAATCTTTATTATGGTGGTTTGCGCTGTAATATGTTTTATGAAACCTCCTTTGCCAATAATTTTCTATTAATAAGCTTGTGAGACAGTACTGAGTGCTGAGCTCAGAGCAGGGATGACCTCAATAGTGTTGGATGGTGTCCTTTGTCATTGTTTTCAGGCATGGCTGGTTTTGTTGTTGCTGATGTATTGCACTCCTTGTCCACAGGAGCTGGCAGAGTGAGGACACTGTGTGAGGTGTGTGACTAAGTAGAGGATGGCAGAGCTTTGAGGGGAAATGGGGAGGTAAGGAACATCAGGGGGTCTGAGAAAGAGCTGCTGGAGCCATGCTCTTCCCTCCCTGTGACAGAAATAGGAACATCTCTGAGAAAAAACCTTCAAGATCCTGTATCTCACACCCTGCAACCTCACCCCCAACCAGAGCAAAGGCAGCAAGTCACAGTAAAGGAGAGAGTGGAGGCAAGTCTATGCTCAGGGCAGCAAGTCAACCTTCTCCAGGTATCTGCCTCACCTTCTCAGGTGCCTCTACACAATAGGTGTGAGGCTCTGGATGTGGCAGGTCTGTCAGCTGACAATGTGGATGATGGTTCATCTACCCCAGAGGTATTGACCACCTCCATGAGGAAGAAAATTGGCTTACGATTGTTCCCTCCCCTTTCAAAATGCTACTGCTCAAAAGGCATTCCTTATTGCCAGACAGCACTTTATGTACATCTTACAAATATGTAAATTATAGTTTTACTACAGGCTAATTCATGTTAAATTTTCTAGGAGCATTTAATAGGAAAGATGCACAAAAGCACAGAAAGTTGGAAAAAAATAATTTTTTTCCCCCAGAGGAAAAATAATGCCTTGTGCTACACTTCTCAATATTGAAAACATTTATCACATAAGCCCCATGAGTATATTCTTGAAGGTTTTTACCAAACAGAGGTTCTGAGGCACCTCAGCAGGTCTCCTCCCCTGGTCTGTCATGGGGGGGTTGATGCAGACCAGCTCTCACCCCTAAACCAGCAGTCCCCCTCCTAAACCCCTGTCAGGTTTGTGATGGATCAGTGCGCTAATGAGCAAGACAATAAATAAATAAATAAATAACCAAAGGGATAATTAAAACTGTCTGGATTTCATCTTAGACATCACTCTACATCTTTTTTCCACTGAAATATTTGTGCTTGGTTTTGTTGTTTTGTTTTTCTTTTCTTTTCTCTCCTGGATTTCCTACATTTCAGAGCCAAAAGAACTGCCTGACTGGCAGGTACCCAGGCTCCCAACAGCTGGATGCTGGGTGCTCTCTGGAAGCTGCCAGTGGGCAGTCCAGCATCTCAGAGAAGTGTGAAAAGCATCTGACAACGCAAGGAAGCACCCAGAGGCTGATTAATGGCAGGCAGAAGCTGGGCCTCATGCTGCAGCTCACATATCCAGAAGGTCCCCTGGCAAGGATTAAGCTGCTGCTCATGGCCCAAGGAGTTGCATCCTTTCTTTAGCCCTGAAGGGGAGTTTTTGTTGTGTCACTCACTGCTCACTGGCTCTCGGGCCGGGGGACACAGCAAGGGGCTCATCCCCACCTGGCCTGGGCCTCCCTTGCTCCTGCAGCCCCACAGAAGACTTTCCTATGCCAAAGGTATCTGGTTCCCTCATGCACATCCAGGCTGGGAGCTTTGACAGGAAGAGCAATCTTAAAAGTGTTTTTTCATAAAAGCACTACTGACTAAAATACATCTGCCACTCAGTGGATTAAGCCATTTGATTTGACATTTAAATGTAGAAATCTCTTACTGTGAAGTGATTTAACACTCCACTGAAACACCACAGTTACAACATAATTTTCAGAGTAAGAAAAATTTAAAGAGTCACCTGTCCAACCAACCCTTTCCCAGAAATTTAACAAGGTCTGCAGGTGTCTTTTTTTGGGCAGAAGCCCCAGAGTTGCTGCTGGTGCTGGCAGCACTGCATGTCCTCTCCCTCTGCTTTATAGGAGTAGTCAGAAGCAGAATGGAAGGGAACAGACAGGCATAGAGTGCTGCAGCCAATCCCTCCTCTCCTCCTTCCCCCAGGCTAAAGGGGCAGCTCTTCTGAGAGGTGTTTGGAGAGAAATGTGTTGTTGTGGGAAAGCAGCTGCTGGGAAATAAAAGCACACAGTGCAAGAGATAGAGTGGAGGTAGCTAGTAGGGATAGAGGAAAAGCTGAGAAAAATGAGACCTCTGAAAAATCTCAGACTGGGCCCAACACGAGAATAATGAAGGAAGAAATCAGTTCCTGACTGGACAAAAAACCAAAATAATAAACAGCAAGAGAAATGGAAAAATCAAAAATAATAGTTCTAAACTAACAGACTAAATCAATGCATTCCTCTCTGCCTTTTTGGCAGCACTTGGCTGATGACTGCCCACTTATCCACAACTGAGGATAATACATTTCACATAAGGATTAATAGGAAGATTATATATTTCTACTCCTTATCATTTCTGAAAATAATATAATACATCCATCCAAAGCTAATATAACTACTTTTCAAATCCAGAATGCATTTTCAGAGATCTTTTAAGGAAATCCAATATTGACAAATGATGTACTGTACAGTATAGTGGAAATATGGGAAGGTTAGAGGACAGTGAAAGACATATAATATACCCATGTTCTTCCTCTCTTGTGTGTTTCATTTTTCCTGCTCTCAAAAAAGAAAGGTTTTCACCTTATACACATCTGAGTGCTCAGAAATATGATAATGACCAAAGGGTTATTAGAAAGCATTTAACTTTCTGCCACTTTTACCAGAGATGTAATAGGTATGTGCTCTCTACCTTTCATTTTCATTGCTTGCAGTAAAAACATTTTCCAGGTTTTAGCACAGTGGCTTCTTCCTTTTCTTGGTGATGTTCACCATAAGACTGTTTCTGATAAGGACAGTATGATTTCTCTCTGACACCTGCAGAGTTCTATTTGTCTGGTGTATAAAAACACAGTGCACTGGACTTAATATGCCAAAGTAAACTATGGAAAAACAGACTGAAATCAATGCAGTTAAAGCATCCATGGATTTGTTGTTTTTTGTTTGTTTGTTTGTTTTTAAATTTCATTACAAATATAAGAACAATCTATCTAAATTCTTCTTTTAACACCAATCAGAATAATGTCAACAATAAAGTTCCAGTAACAAAACAATAAAAATTTTGTATTTTCATCAGCACTCTATTAAAAACAAATTATTTCATTTTGTGTGGGAAAGTAATTCCAAATAGGCAGAAAAAATGGGCATAGACACAATGAACAGAACACCACAGTCACATGCAAAATAATAATACATACCAATCTGTGTGATACATTTGTATCCAATCATGCTTTTCATGAACTATTTCTAAATTGCCTCGTGTTAAGGAGAAACTGTACTACAGTTTATTATGAGATTTCTTTTCCCCCTAACCTTCTTGGTATTTTCCACTAGCAATCACTGTCACAGCCTTCTACTTTTCTCTGGGATGTTAGGAGAAGTGAATGGTAGAGCTAAAAATCCAGGGATGCAGAATAGACAAGCAACTTTTAAATGAATGTTAAATTTTTGCATTGAAAAATAGAAAGCACATTGGCATGAACCTGGGCTAAAGCAACCCATAACTATATTCAGCTTTGGTCAAAACTGCATTACAACTTTTAATCTCATATTTCCTTTTCTGAAAAAAATGTGTGAAAAAAACTTACAGCAAAAGAAGGCCCAAACATAAAAATATTTTGATTCCAAAGACATTTTAAGTGTACAAATGACAGAAACACTTTCTTCAGCTTTCACATTTTGTTGTGATGTTACATTATCTCCATATATGATAATAACACATAACAAAATCTCTTCACAAAAACAAAGCAGAAACCACCCAAACTGTAGCCACTCCTGGGAGACCTGAGAGACACAGAGCTCAAGGACAGCGCTTTCCCCATCTCCCTAAAATGTATATATTTAAGTGAAATAACCATCAGTTTCATTCTTTCATCTTAATTTTGATGTTTTATTGCTCTTTCCTGTATACACATGAAGAGATGCAAAAATGTACTAGATTGCATTTCTTTACTCTGAAATAATATTGCTGAAATTACAGAAATGTACTCATTTAAAAATAAATTTTAAATAAATTGTTAAAAACCTCTAACCTATCTATTTAATGACTTCTAAAACAATATGGGTTTTATATTCTTTGAGCTATTACAACATAGTATTGAGAAAAAAAATACTTTTCTTTGAGTTTTAAAACTCTCAGAAGGGCACAAGTTTCCTTGACCAGAGTTTCCACAAGTGTCTGTTGGCCCAAATTCCTTTTGAGCATCAGGGAGCAAAGCCTCCCCCTTCCTTCTGGCCATTTAGGAATAACGCAAAGCCCTGTAGCTCCACATGAGCCACCTCCAGCTGAACCTGAAGAGCACTGTAGCACAGGCAGCACTTGGCAGAGCAGCAGCACAGACAGAAGGGCTGCAAAGGCCCTGGTGAATATCCTGCTCACAGACCATAACCCTATGGCTGCACCCAGGAGCTTGTGCTCCATAAATCCTTCCTTGTCTCCTACAATCAATGCTAGTTCAGTGATTGTCAAACACATTTGGAACACAATTTTTAGATGGTATAGAAGTTGTATATTGTGATTACGTGTTATGAATGCATTTTCCCATATTGGTTCACACTAAGTTCCTGCTGGCTACATGCAGCAATAAAGGCCACATTTGTGGGCACCTTGGCACAAACCACCTTCTTCCAGATACCAAAGAAACGAGGTATTCTAGGGGCACTAAATCAGGTGTCACAACTTAGACACCTCACCTTTAAAAAGTATGCCCTAAAACAGGCTTAAAGGAGAATAATTGAATCACTGATTCATTAAAACATAGAATCATTGAATATCCTCAGTTGAAAGGGACCCACAAGGATCATTGAATCCAATCCTGGCCCTGCACAGAACCATTCCCAGGAGTCACACCCTGTGCTTGAGAGCATTGTCCAAATGATTCTTGAACTCTGGCAGGCTGGTGCTGTGAACACTGCACTGGGAGCCTCTGGCTGAAAGAAATATTTTTCTTTAATCTAAGAAATTTTCTCTTAATCATATTTAATCTAAACATCCTCTGACTCAACTTTAGGCCATTTACTTGAGTCCTGTCACTGATCACCACAAAGATCTGTCCTCTTCCCCTCACAAAGAAGTTGTAACTGCAATGAGGTGTTTCCTCAGTCTCATCTTCTCCAGACTGAACGATAGCCCTCAGCCACTCCTCATATGGCTTTTCCTTGAGGCCCTTCCCAATCTTCATGGCCTCTTTTGGACATTCTCTGATAGCTCAATGTCTTTGTTAAATTGTGGTCTCCCAAACTGCTTCTAGCACTCAAGGTGAGGCCACCCCAGCCCAGAGCAGAGTGGGACAACTCTCTCCCTTTCCTGGCTATGCATGTCCCCCAGGACATTTGGCCCTCCTGCCTCTGGGGCACTGCTGACTGATGTCCAACTTGCCATTGACCAGATCCCCCAGGTTGCTTTCCACAGTGCTGCTCTCCAGCCTCTCAAACCCCTTATATCCAGGGTTTCCCCATCCCAGGTGCAGAATCCAGCATTTTCTCTTGTTGAGCTCCTTATGGCTGGTGATTGTTCATCTCTCTATTTTGTCTAAGTCTCTCCGCAGGACTTAGCACACTTAACAAAACACTTATGGCTACAGTATGACTTCTGAAATCCATTATTTTGCCAGACAAAGTGCAGAAAATACATGTACAGAGCAATAGTGTGAAGTGCCAGAGAGCCTCCTGTCCCCAGCACCAAGATGCCTTCTTGTAGAAAAGTGTCACTGCAATGGTACCTGTCAAAGTCCATTAAGACTCTGCCTCATCCTCCTTCACAACCCTCATGAAAGCCCTGCACAGATCACTCTACCACTCTGTAATCTGATCATGCTGAGACAGCTGGCAACAAAGACTGCCCATTTGTATCTTCAATGCTTATTTTGCCAGCATTTCAGTCTCCTCCCCATAAACCGTACACTCCTGCTGCACAGTTCTTACCTACTGCTTTGTGTAATCCCACATTATCTTATACAAGCATTTAAGAAATGCAATGCTTTTCTTTTTCTTTTTTTTTTATTGCTTACCATGATCCTTAATGCTTTATCAAGTGTTTTAGAATTTACTAGGTCAAAATTATAAAAGCCACAAGCTAAAGTTTTATGAATAGCTAAAGGAAACAATGCACTGAGGTAGTAGCAAATAAAAGCTTTTAGAAGTACTGAGATGCTCCTGCATTGAATAATACAGTTGTTAAGAAAAATCTAAATCTATTTAAGAATAATTTAGTACACTGATTTCATGGGAATATTGCCTGAAAAGAATGTTATTAAGATTTCTGGAAAATCACCAAGATTTTCATTTTCCCTTGCACACTGCAGTCTGTATTTAGTTACTGAGGGACAGCTTTCAATCTTTTTCTGCTTTCCTACTTTGCACTATAAATCACTTCCCAGTTACACTAGACAGATGCTCAGAAAAAAAAAAAAAAGATAATGGTCATGGTTAAGAAAACCTAATAAAGGTCATGGCAAAGATATTTAAAGCTGAAAGGTTAACACTTGAGCATCTAGCACTATCTACCCTCCTGTAGATTTTTAACTAGCAGGGAAAGGAATGCAAATGCTTGCAGGCATGTAAGTATCTTTGCAATGAATATGTATTTTAGGATTTCAAACTGAACTTTCATAACATCTTTCAGCCAGTTCTGCCATTCTTAGTATTACTCTAGAAAATTTGCAAAATTAGTCCTCACCTCATATGTTAAATTGTCACACGTACAGAGGACAAGAGACTCACTTACTTAAGGAAACAGACAAAGGTTCAGCTACCTTTTTGCTCTGTCACTCATTTTTAACCTCAGGAAAGAAAAAAACTAATTTGCCTCTGAATAAGGATGTGTGTCATGTAACAGCAATGGAATTTTGCATTTGGGAACTGCAAATATATTTGAATTTTATGCATGGAAAGAGCAGCAATAATTTTGAAGACTTAGACCTTCATCAAAGCTTAATTTATGTGACACAGGAAGACATAAATAGTATTTTTTAGTAAGAATGATAGCAAAAAGCTGCATGAGAACAGTTTTAACTGTAGCCAATATAAATATATACATTTATTTTTAGAGTAGGTTTTTTAAAATTAAAATGATGCAATGGCACATCACAATGTTTCAAGAAGTTTGTCAATATTTGATGTATTTTGTACTTGGATAATGGAAAGCCTGAAAGGATTTCTAACTGATCTTTGAAGCTTTAAAAATAACTAGAAATTCCATTGTATGTTGTACATAGCAGTGATCTCAGTTTTGAAGGCAGGTAATAATGTAAAAAAATAAAAACCCAAATAGTTTATTCAGATACTGCATTTCAATCTAGCCCTGTGGTATCATCTCTTAGTATTCAGATGATTATCTAGTGAATGTTAAAACTGTGCAAAAAACCATGAAAAACTGGATCAGCCCTGACATGCTCCCCTTTTATTTTTAAAGGCAATATTGTCTAAAGTCTTTCTGACACCTGTACTGCTACCCTGCATTGCAGTACATTCCGTGAGTGCATCTGTACTTCTTGTACTGTAGAAGAGTTGAGGCTACACAGCACTCTCGATTGTGCTCCAATTCACAGCATAACAAGGCAACCAGAATATTAATGCAAGCTAACTAATTATATTGCCTTGTTGATGACTTCAAAATGCAGCAGGTGGATGGGGAAAAATTTAGTCATCTCCCTCAGATGCACGATGTCATGCATAACAAAGGACAGAAGAGGAACACTTGCTAGAAGTATTGGCATCCCAATTACAAATCCTAAAAGGTAGTCAAAATCATCTATAATTGTTCAGAATATAAGTCACAATTTCAATACATATTTATTTCGGAAATGAAACATCCAGAGGTTGCTATTGGTGCTCTGTGCTTGAATTATGCACACAAAGAGACTCCTTCCCTCTGTAATGTATGGAAGGAGAAAATGTTATCTTCAGTTACTTCCCCACTAACACACACTGACTGTGCCAGCAATAATATATCTCTTGATTACTGTCATTCATCAAACCATTTTCAGAACAGAAATTAATTTTTCTCAACAAGTTAACTGATGCTTCTCTTTTTTTGTTAGATATGATAACTGATTCAGACCAGGAGAGTGTACAGTGACAGTCTGAAGTGATAATTTAAGATAAAGACCTTTCTGCAGGTCACAGGTGTCTCACATACACACCCTTAATAATCTGCAGGGAACACAGGCACCTTTTCTGTGTCCCTGACAGCAAATAAATGCAAATTATTCCTCTCAGTCTGAAAGAAACTGTCTCATAGGTCATGTAAGATTTAGACCAAGAGATTTTGAATGTGTTTTACTGATCAGACCCCACATTTCCTGAAGAACTAGAGGTGTGCAGTGGCCCAGAAAGAAGTGCCTTGGGAGCTTCCATGTTTTCTGCTGTGGGACAGAGCTGCCAAAACCATTTTTGTACCTCACACTCATTTTTGTGGCTTCCTTCTCTCTACTCACAACAGAATTTCGCTGATACTGTAGGTTGCCTAGATTCACTTGAAAGATCACACTTTCTCTACTCCCATTTTTCCCCTTCCCGCTGCCTACTTTCAGAAGAAAACTGCATGAACTGAGAGGACCTGAAGGGCATTTCTTTGCCAAAACCTTGTTGAACTAGAAATTTGTTTCAAAAGCTCCAAGGAAGATACTTGATGTATCACAGAGAGAAAGATAACTGAATGTGGCTACCTGCAGGTGACAAACACAGCAGAGGGTTCTGTCTTCTCGCACAACTTCTGTTTAAATGGTGGCATTCATTCATGTCCCAAAAGCTCATCATTCAGGAGCAAACTCTTTAGTCAGGCTCTGCTGGTTTCGTGTGTGATTCTGGATTTGCTTCGGGTCAGCCCATTCAGTTATCTTCCATATTGTCAGAAGAAAAGTCTCACAGCCTCATGAAGCTTTAAAGTAAATAATGAGGACTAAATCCCATTTTTAATCTCTATAGCAGAACTTTCTCCTTTCTTACATGACTCATGATTTGGGGAGTAAAATGATAAAGACAAAGGCATGTACAGAACAGGTTCTATGCAGGCTCCAATTCATTACACTAAAATAGCTTAAGAGGAACCTATTTATTGTATTGCTGACAAGAACATCTTCCTTGACTAGCAAAGCAAGTTACCACCTTAAAAAAAGGATGTCTGGAATATGCAAAAAGCATTTTCAAATCTGTGTCAGTGTTTCTGTAGCTGACATCCTCCTACTGCAGCATTAAAGCAGTGTTAGAAAAGCATTTTTTGTATTTCTGTTTTTAGTAAGAGGAGGGAATTCCACTTATACACAGGGAAATTCTTCTACCCACTAACAGTGATGATCTTCCAAATTAGCAGTATAGTCATAATATTCAATATATAATGAAGAAATACTTTGATGACCAGTTATTTGACCAGTGATTTTTATTTCCTATTAGGAAGTTTATTTCCTCTTTAGGTTTCTCTAACACAGAACTATGAAAGAACAGCTACATCCTAACTATCACTAATCAGTACTACTAACAACACTAAAATTGTAGCCCTTGGTTCTTGTCAATTAGAAAATCTGACATAAAATACCTAACCTGCCTTGGAAAATGTAATTCTCACCATCACGTTAAATTTCATTGACTCCCTTGACATATTTTCAAAGTTTGTTGTCCGGTAAGCCAAAGACAATTTTGCTTCACAGCTGAAAGAAGGACTTGTTTTAACTCTGATTTAAAGGTAGCTGAAGATAGCTAGACTAATCCTCTTTCCTATTTCTTACCTAATTCTGCTTTACACATCTTGAGAGCCTTTTCTTCTTACCTCAGGAGGGCAAAGCAACTCTAGTATAAATGAAAATCATGCCCCTTACATTTTGGCCTCAATTAAATCTTCATACTTACTCATTAATAACCATCATTAGTTGTTTTGTGTATAATTATTTATGATACATGGCTCAGAGCATAGTAATTGTCTATATATACTTAAGACTGGAAAAAATTACAATTATGTGCAATTTTAGGACAATAAAGATCTGTAAATACATATTTCACTTATTAGCCTATAAAAAGACTTTTTCTCTACATAGCAATATTATTTCTCTTGTCTAAATAATTATGCATCTTAGCTGTGTGTACCACCTTGACCAAAGGACTGCATCTAACAAAGATATTTTCCTGTTTTCTGTTGTGTATATCCTAACACACTCAACAACAACAACAAAACCAACAAAGCCTCCTCCCCCCAAAAAAAAAACCAAAAAACAAAAAAAAAACAAGAGGGGAAAGAGCATGGTTTGTAAAAACGTGCAGATAAAATAAAACTGAAATTACTCTGCCAGGGTTGTTTTTCCATTTTTCAGAATAGGTACCTATTGCATTCACTGTATCAATTCAGATCTGCTCACATTAGTGCATCTACATGAAGAGATTGTACTATTAAAAGGAAAATGTGAAACAGGATTCTTACAGCTGCACATATTCATTTTATGAAATAAACAACCCTGATGTTGTTGCTTTAAAATGTGTCCCTTATGGCAATAGTCTTAAATTCAGTAAACCACAATGGGCCTTTTCAGGAATGATGCTACTGCAAGTTCAAAGATAAAGATAATGTACCTGTAAATATGCTTTGAGAGTGAATTACATCCCTGTCAAATACATCAGGTTCTCAGCAAAATACATTACTCTCTCTTCACCCAAAGCAATCTGACAGAATTTGCTTCAAATCTAGGGAAGAGAACTTGTATTTTCAATTATTTTCAGACTGGGAGGAATGTGGCATCTGCTTATGATGAACCCTTGTGCTCCATGGGTTCTGACTAGAACCAAACATTGCTTGGGTTAGTTTGCACTGGATTTAAATGCCACGATGGCAAAAGTCAGTGGCACTTTAAGCCTCCTGAATGCTGGCTTAAACCTTTTTACCAGGTCTGTACAGGTGAAGGCTACACAGAGATGACTGCCAGCCCACTTGTTTCCTTGTAACAAGAGACAAGGCACCTAACGCACTAGTCCTTGCCAGCTGTTCTACAATTCAGTAATTGAGCCCTACTCCATAATCAGTCAAGCCTCAGTGTAAAGAAGGCTCTCTTGGTATACTCACAAAACATCTGTTTCATCAAAAAGTAACTGGAAACAAAATAACATATTTTAAAGGTAGAAGAGCAGCCAGGCAATCAAAGAGGAAACTTTGCATTGGCTTTCAGAGCAAGAATGAGCCTACCAACAATAGTAGTATATTTTATTCTTTATCTTATTGGAGGGTTACAGCATAAATAAATTTTCTTGAACTATAGCAACTAAAAATCTACTCAAGGAAGCCCTGTATTGGACAATTTCTGTCATCTGCAGCAGGCTCCACTTTCATTACTATTTGGTACAAGTAAGACCAAATGAAATTTTGTGAGAATACGTCAAAGCATTTATGCAGAAAGCAAACCAGCATCACTATATCAGGATCCGACTGTAAAGTAGTAATTTCCAAATAGGGAAGGTTTCTAAAAAAACAAAGAAAAAACCTAAAACAACCAAACCAAAACACAACAAAAAACAAACAGGTAAAAAAACCCCAACCAAACAAAAACAACAGAAAAAACACAGAGAAAAAAATATTTTAAGGATTATTCAATAGACCTTACTAGTGACATCGAAAAAGCAAACCTCTACGAGTTAGGAAAATTCTGTGCTTTGCAAATTATCAAATCGTATCATCATATCATGAGATGTATTTAATTTTCATTATTTTAATTTAAGACGGGTAAACTATCTCTGGAGGAAAAAGCTCTCAAAAACTACAACATTCTTCTTCATGCTCAGAAGAATTATGTTGCTGCAACACTTAGTTTTTGAGCAACACAACCTTGTAATTCTTTAGAAGAATATGGAACTTTTTGTATCTTTAAAAACACAACAAGAAAGCAGCACCTTGAAAATAGTTAAACATTTAATGACTGATCCTAAATGCTGTCCCTACAACTTTGATCACCTACCTTTCAATTAAGTTCAAGAGAATATGTTTAAAATAACAAAAGAAAATACTTTCAGTGTTCTCTGAGTAGAAATGGACTGTTCAAAATGTAAGAATGTTAGCTTTCTGCACACTGCAGTTATTAGATTGAAAAGGGGCTTGGGGGAATGAGAGGTTTTTGTGTTTTGCTTTCTCCATTTCCCCCCCCCCCCTTTTTTTTTGCAAGTGATAATGATTGAGTCTATAAATTCAGAAACTGAACATACAATTTCTCACAATGCAAAAAGTCAATCTGATGGTCAGCAAATTCAAACCTGGAAAGGTGAGTTAGAACATTGATGCACCAGAAATGTATTCTGAGGGGAAATGACATTACACACAAAGCCAGAGGCAGATTATTTCAGATGTAGAATACGAAAACTCAATGGAAGAGCTAGGGCCAAAGCAGCACCACATGCTGGGGCTCCAAGGCCATTGTATAAGCCCCAGAAGTAACAGTGCTCAAAGTGCCAAGCTGTAGGTGGAACCAGTGGTGCACAGTTCTGAAAAAGCCACAACTGGCGCCCATAGCGAAAGTTTCAACAGAACACTTTCACTCCAAAGCAAGACCAGAGACAACTGATGAAGCACAAAATGAAATATAATGAGGAAACAAATATGAGGAATTTAAATAAATAAATAAATAAATAAAAGAGATAAAATGAAGAATTAACTTAAGCTACTTCAGATCCCCCAGGCTTGACAGATCCAACACAGAAATGGAAAAACTGCTTCAAGCAAACACAAAGGTACTATTAGTTGAATGATGTTGATGTAAGAGCCTCCAAAGGCTAATATATTTCTGACCTCACACTGAACTCATGCACAGGATTAAAAATCCAGATGAGAATCCAGTTGGTAGCAACCTCTTTCAGATGATGAGACATAACCATGACCTGATTGCTACCACAGAAACTTGCTGGGATGAATCGCACAACTGGAGCACTGCGACTGATGGCTACAAACTATTTAAAAATGAGAGCTGGGGGAATTTTCCTCTATGCCAAAAATGAGATTGATTGTCCAAAGCTGGCTTTGAAAAACAGCAATGTGCAAATCAAGAGCTTACACACAGAAATTAAAGACTATGCCAACAACAGAATCATTGTGGTTGGTGTCTTCTATACATTACCTGATCAAGGAGAGGAGGTTGGTGAAGAGCTCTTTCTACAGCTGCAGGAAGAATCACATTTGCTGGTCATGATCCCAACAGAAGACTTCAGCCACATGGATATTTGCTGGAAAAATGGCACAGCCAACTGCAAGCAGTTCAGGTAAATACAGGAGAGCACTGAAGGTAAGTTTCTAGTTCAGATGATGAAGAGGAGAAGCATTTCTTGAATTGTTTCTCATTAGGAATTTATGAGAGAGACCAAAACTAGAGGTAGTCTGGGCTGCAGCAAACAGGCCCTGGAGGAATTTCCAGTGTTGAGGGATACAGGTCTGGTAACAAGAAGAATGAGCATGCTAAACCAAATATGGCATGCAATGCATTTTGAAAGAAGAGGGGAAGTTATCAAGATACAGATGGCAGGAAACACGAGGAAAAAACGTGAATGGCTTGAAGAGTCTACAAAGGAAGAAAGGAAGGAAGCAGGTTAAAAACGTAAAGAGGAAGTGATGGTGCACAGACAATTCAGGGCTGTATCTCAGAGGTGAATCATAGAAAACCTGAAGAGAAAATGGGGTTTTTGAACTGGATTTTTCACCTGAGGAGTTGCTTCAAGGGGATCTGTTTCTATTCTTAGTCCAAGGAGAGACATGGCTTGCAGAGTTCTGCAAGTAAGATAACAGAGAAACTACAAGATGACAAATGGGAATTAAAGGGAAAGACAAACAGGCTGCAAGATTTCAACCCAGTTGGACAGTGCACGCAACCAGAGAGATGTGCTGACAGTGGGAACAGAAACACAGCCTGAGATCCAGGCCCCAACACTCTGAGAGGAGTTCTTGACTTCTGCGCCACACAATGTCCTCTCTCTAAATGGGAGAGACACAGATTTCACAGACAGGACAGTCATATTCAAAGGGCTGTGGTCAATGGTTCAATGGTCCCAGGTGGAGACCAGGGACAAGCAGATTCCTCCAGTGTTATTGTTAGAACTGGCCCTGTTTAACACCTTTGTCAGTGACATGGACAGTGGGATCAAAGCACCCTCTGCAAATTTGCTGATGACACCTAAATGTGTGGGGTGATGGACACACTGCAGGGAGGGGATGTCACCCAGAGGGACCTTGACATGCCTGAGAGGGGCCTGTGTGAACCTTGTGAAGTTCAGCAGGGCCAAGTGCAGGGTCCTGCATCGGGGCTGGGGCAATCCCATGTACAAAAACACAGGCTGGGCAGAGAATGGATTGAGAGCAGTACTGAGAAGTACTTGGGATGATAGATGATGAAAAGCTTGATATGACCCAGCAATGTGCACTGGCAGCCCTGAAAGCCAAGTGTATCCTGAGCTGTGTTAAAAGATTGTGGGCAGCAGGACAAGGAAGATCATTCTGCCTCCGTGCTCCACTCCCATGGAGCATTCTCCCCACACCTGGAGTGCTATATTCACCTCTGGAGTCCTCAGCATAAGAAAGACATGGACATACTCAAGCAGAACCTGAGGAGGGCTGCAAAAATATTCTGGGAGCTGAAGCACTTCCCATATAAAGTCAGGATGAGAGAGCTGGGATTGTTCAGCCTGGAGAAGAGAAGGCCCCAAGGGGACCTTAGAGCAGCCTTCCAGTGGCTGTTCAACTACAGAATAGTCAGATAGGAACATTTACCAGGGAGTCCAGTGATAAGAGGGGTAAGGGTTTTAATTCAGAGATGATTTAGATTAGATATTGGAGAGAAATTGTTTACTGTGGGGGTGGTGAGGCACTGGAACAGGTTGTCTGAATATGCTGTAGCTGTGCCATACCTCAAAGTGTCCAAGGCCAGGCTGGATGAGGCTTGGAAGAATCATTGCTGGGGGGGTTAGAACTAGGTGATGTGTAAGGGCCCTTTTGACTCAGACACTCTGATCCAAACACTTTTCCCAGCTTATATAAGCAGCTTATGTGGTTTGTAGGGAGTTATTTTTTAGAGATAGAGAATAATTGCATGTTGCAGCTTTGTTTTATTAAAAAAAAAGTTTGTTTTCCTCAGGTGTTCAATCAAGCATAGACTAAGAAAAGAAGGGGGAAACAAGGAAGGTGTCTACAGAGTTTCAACTTATGTGGCAGATTACCATGTAACCTTATCCAAAACCCTTAGAACTTGCCCTTTGACTTGAGGGAAGTTATTTTCACACCATGTTAATTACTGTTGCTATGGTTTGTTAGGAAAAAATTGCCACCTCTTTGTCTAATGGCCAAAACAAATTAACAGCACCTGCCACAATCTGAATGCTTCTGATGTACTAGTACAGCATGTACAGATAACATGAACCTTGAATGGAAACTAGCTTATTATTCTCATTTTCTTTCTCATTCTTTCCCAGCCTTCTATGATGGAGTGACTACAGCAGTGGATAAAGAAAGGGTAACAGGTGTCATTTATCTGGACTTCAGTAAAACCTTTGACAGTGCTCCCCACAACATCCTTCTCTCTAAACTGGAGATGGATTTGATGGGTGGGCTGTTAGATTGCTAAAAAGTGGTTGGACAGCTGTATCCAGAGGGTGGTGGTCAATGGTTCAGAGTCCTGATCAACAACAGTGAGAATCGGTGGCCCTTGAGGATCCCTCTTGGGACCAGAACTATTTTATGTCTTTATTAATGTCACAGATGAAGGGACCAAGTGACCCTTAGCAAATCTGCAGATAACACCAAGCTGAGCGGCGCAGTTGACACTCCTGAGAGACAGGATGCCATCCAGAGGGCCCTGGGCAACCTCGAGAAGTGGCCTCAGGGAATCTCATGAGGTTTAACAAGGCCAAGTGCTGGTGCTGCACCTGGGTCAGCACAACCCCTGGTGCCAGCTCAGGCTGGAGATGAACACATCGAGAGCAGCCCTTGCCCAGGACTTGGGGGTGCTGTGGTTGAGAGGCTGGACATGAGCCAGCCATGGGAACTGCCAGCCCAGAAAGCCAAGTGTGTCCTGGGCTGCATCCAAAGCCCCATGGGCAGCAGGGGAGGGAGGGGATTCTGCCCCTCTGCACCACTCTGGTGAGACCCCACCTGCAGAGCTGCCTCCAGCTCTGGGGTCCCAGCACAGGAAGGACATGGAGCTGTTAGAGAGAGTGCAGAGGAGGCACCACCATCGAGAGGCTGTTAGTAAAGGTTGAGAGAACTGGATATTTAGCCCGGAGAAGAGAAAGCTTTGAGGTGACCTAATTGTCCTACCAGTCCCTGAAGGGAACTCTCAAGAAGGATGAAGAGGGACTATTCGAAAAAGCATGGAGCGACAGGACAAGAGGGAATGTTTTCAAACTAAAGGGAAGCAGGTTTGGATTATGTATTACTTTACTGTGAGGGTGGTGAGGCTCTGGCACAGATTGCCCAGAGAAGCTGTGGGTGCCCTATCCCTTGAAGTGTTCAAGGCCAGACTGGATGGGGCTTGGAGCAACCTGGTCTAGAGGAAGGTGTCCCTGCCCACAGCAAGGGGGGTTGGAGCCAGATGATCTTTAGAACTTCCAACACCAGCCAATCCATGATTATATATAAGTATTTTATACTGAATTGTTTTCACATTATAATTACAAGAAGAAAAAATTACATTTTTATTTTGGTGGCAGATTTTATTTCTGACCCTAGTCTGAGGGTCCTGTAGCAATGTTAACATAAGATGCTGAATCATCAGTCAAATAAAGAAAACAGTATCATCAGCTGCTTCAGGAAGTACAGGTGCAAGCACATGACGACAAACAGGGCATGTTCCCGACTACAAAAAGAGGAAAAAAAAAAGGTCATTTGCACAGTTTGCATTCAATTCTACTGAAAAGCTAAGAGTTATTATTTATAAGGTATTACGAGTCTTCACAACAGCACCACCTCAAATTCAAATTTGACTGCTTAGCTACCTGGAGCTGTCAGCTAACACAAACTCAGAAGACTTATTTTGCTTTTACACCAGCTAAACAGCAAATGAATCAGGCTCTCTCCAAGTTCTCGTTCAAAGCATTGATTTTACAGGTGGGACTTTTTTTTTTTGAGTCAAGGATTAAAAATAAGACAGGTACAGCCCAAATCTAAAAGGATTTGTCATAGTTCTCAGCAACACCAGTTTACTATGACAATAGAAAAAAAAAGGCAGGATGTGTAAAACAAGAAAAATTATTATGGTAATCAAAATTATCAAGGTAAATAAAATAATAAACCCACCACCTAAATCCATCAATCCTCCATGCTAGAGGTGTTCTGATATGATCCCCATAGAACAATCAATTAATCCTTCTCTTGAGGAAACTGTGTTACATTGCAGACTCACTGAGAGCTACCAAGTCCAGGCTCACACTGCACATAAAGGAGAGTGTAAGTGCAACTCAAAAAAACATACCAGTTCATTAATTACGGTTGTTTTAGTCTAGCTTCAACATGATGCAAGCCTTTTAAAGATATTTGGAAGGAAACGGATTCCAGACAGAATTACTAAAGGCAATTAAAAAAAACAAAACTATACAAGCATTTCAGTATTTCTTCTGCCAGCCTTAGCTGTCACCATAAATGGGCCTGACATTGTGGTAAGACAGAGCAAACCCTTTGCTCTTCTGAGAGAAAATTATTCCATCGTCTTTATTTCAACATAGCAATATAGTAAAGAAATCTTTTTTGGTACCAAAACAGGTTATAACTCATCCACATCTTTTATTCTTAGTAAAGGAAAACATATTTTCCCTTACAGAAATATTCCCTCTATTAAAGAAATTGCCTTTCAGGTGAGTACAAACATAAATTTCTTTCCTCACTTGTGCCTGAATTTGGTTCCATAATGCATAAATTCAACACACACTTATTTTTTGGTATTTCATCCCACATTTTCAAAGAGTTAAAAGTTGCTCTTCCCAGAAGGATACACAAAATACACTACCCCACCCCCCC
>JAHLSL010013193.1:496492-565335 GCA_025920805.1 Petroica traversi
TTATTATTGTTATTATTGTTATTATTGTTATTATTGTTATTATTGTTATTATTGTTATTATTGTTATTATTGTTATTATTGTTATTATTGTTATTATTGTTATTATTGTTATTATTATTAATCTACTACTATTACTACTACTAACGCCACTATCATTACTACTATAATTGTTGTTGTTTTGTTATTGTTATTATTTTTATTATTATTATTTAAGATTTTGACTGCTTTGACACAGAGTTGCAGGAAGAGCAGATAGTGCCCCAATGTGGAAGATTTCTTTGTTAATTTTGTTTATGTCTGTCTATCATGCCAGTCTGTCATCCAATCAACAAACTCCAGCCATCTCTAGGAATGGAACTTGGTGAGTTAACTGTCTCTCAAATTAGATTTCTTTCATGCAATCTAGTCAGACCCATCAGGTGATAGATAGGTTGTGAAGTAGATTATCAAATATTTATGATATGTAACCAAATTGAATGTGTTGAAAATGAAAAAAAATTGAGTGTCAGTAAACAAACTGAATTTATAACCTTGCTATATTGAAAAGGTGAAGGGAATGTTGAAGCAAAGCTGAGGTGAGGTGTTACAGAGTTACCATGGCAAGCTTTGTATGAGCTGTCCCAGGTATCTGATGCCAGGTGATAAAACCCAAACTGCATGTGGTTAACCTTCCCTTCAGGAATACTTTTTAAAGTAGACTATGGAACATTAAACTGTTCTCTTAGTTAAAGGAGATTTCTACAGATGTTTTTTTTTTTTTCCTCCTTAAGCCACTTGCTGCAGGAATACTTGTGCTTTCTTTTGAAGCCGGTGATACTACTGTCAGAATGCTGCAGTTTCGGTGAAAAAGAACTATTTCAAATTTTAATGTATTTATATGCATTTGGCTTTGTTAGAATGCAACATGGGATATGGATAAAGGGTTTTTTATTCCAAAGAGAAGATAAGCAGCATCTGTTCACAGAGGTCAAATGTCATCTAAGAACTCTGACAAAATACTATTTCATGTAGTGCCTTTATATCTTGCTTCTTCCTTTTCTCTGTAATTATAAATACAGTAGTGCACTGGATCTTGGTTTAAAATAATTCTTCAGAAAACAAAAGCAGTTATTCCGTCTGGTATACTGCAAGCACTTTAGAAAAAGTGATGTAAATTGTAATGTACCTCAAAAAAACCTCTGTGTAAATTACACATAAGAACATACACATTCAAATGCTAGCTGTATTCCAAACAAGCTTATTCAGCACCTCAGCTCTCAGCATCACAATGGTTCAAACTCATGTTAAACAAGGAACTTTATTTTAAAATATTATGTGCTGTAGATGAACTCCTGTCCCTGGAATTTTCCTCCGCTTCTCGTACCAAAAAAAAAAAAAAAAAAAGAGAGAGAGAGAGAGATTATTAAATAAAGCTGCACTTGCTACTCAAATGTGAGTTACAGAAAAAGGAATGACCTTCCAAAATATTTGAATGGTCAGATCTGTCTATTAGTATTATCCCATCCAAAAACAGTATAAAAAAGGACAAAAGCTAAACCTATTCAAAATTTTGTGTCTTGCCACCTGGTCCAGTAAGCCTGCTAGGCACTGGTGCTGACTTGTGGTGCTCTGTGCTCCTGCAGGATCACCCTTTGGATGGATCCTTTCAGCTTTCAGCTCTACCCGGGCAGCCAGCAGAATTTTGTCCTCTTAGATATGAGGCAGCAAGTGAGAATTCATGACTACGTTTTTAACTGAGTAAGTCAGGTTTTCACTTGATGTTGTTGTTGTAGTTGTAGTCTGCATTTCCAATAACAAAGGCAGAAAAAAGTATTGTGTCTTCTGACAGGGTACGGTGAGGAAGATGACAGAAACAGTGCTGACTATACACTGCTCAGTGCAGGACAGAGCAGTACTCACAGACATTTACACACAAGTGACTGAAGCATTTCTTTTCACCTTTGCCTTTACTCAACTGTTGCAAGGGATCATTCCTGGAATTTCCATTACCCACTTATCCTCTACACTTGGACTGCCTGTCAGATGCTGCTGCCTCCATAGCACATTTAGGAGAGAAATTTGACATTTGAATTAGTAGCTATGGTTGCAGGCAGTTTGCTTTGTTCTTGGTCTAAAGGAGCCACAAATTAAGATGGCTTTGCAGCATCTGGATAAACATTGCTTTTTCCCTGCATGGAACATCTATCTTTACTGTGACCACATTTACTGTCTGCTGAGCACATTGCAAATTTGCATAGATTAGGTGAGTCAGTAGATGACAGATTATACTTTCTGGCTTGGGAAAGTTTTCTATTTTCCTCATCTGCTTTTAAATTGTAGACTTATGCATTGAACCTGACTACATTTCCTACCTTACGTGCCTTTTATTTTTATGCAAATTACTATCTTGAAACAAATCAGCTGGTGGGTGCTTCTTTATAACAAATATTGAGTGTTTCTAACTTCTAGGATCTATTTCAATCCAATTATGGGGCATGCATCATTGAGAAGAACAAAATAGAGTAGCATTAAAATGTCATATAGTACTCCCATGATGGGTTTAAATTTGCTACCAATGAGAAAAGAACTAAGTACATCAACTGGATATTTCACTGAAAGAAGCATGGATAGTCTATTAACTGTGTGTAACACCATATAGTGAGCAAATAATTTTGTTCCTCAAACCATTATAGGAAGAGAAAGATTTTATGGAGCTAAAAAAAAAAAACCGGAAGAAGATTTGTGTGGTTTGTGATTATTCTCTGAAGAGAATAAAGCATAGGTTTAAGTGACAGGAAACTTAAAATGGGAGGCAAACATCTTCTAAGCATACTTTTTTGTAGCGAGGTGATATGTACCATGAGTTTCAGTAAGCATTTCTTCTCTTCTGACAGTATCCCTTGAATCTATAGCCCTAGCCTATTGCTAAGAGGAAATTATTAGAAGAGGGATGCATCTAAAAATATTCTTCATATCTGGTACTTGCTTTTGTATTTCTCTAAGTGCTCAGTCGTTATCTTAAAACTAGTGATACACACCACCTAAGAAGAATTACAGACACTTAAAACTTCAGAAACTATGCTGAAATGGGAAATGGGGAATTTTGTATATTGGTGGATTCAGACTTAGAAGTCTGTGCAACATTTACCAGACTTGCAGCAAACATTTCTAACAGAACTGAACTGTAGCCAGTGAACACCTGACTTGACAAGGCTGATTCTGTATGGGATCTTTTGTGTTGGTCTCGTCATTCCTGTTTTGGATTTCTGTAACCAGCTTCTGTAACCAAGTCTGGATTTCTGTAACTTTTTTTTCTGAGGCTTCCTCTTCCTCTTGCTCTGAGCAATGTATATGGTACAGTTCAGGGCAAAGAATGTTAAGTACATCAAGCAATTTCAGATAAAAAAGCATACTGTTTAATATTAATGTATTTACTCTGTACCAGGTTTACAGAACTCCCAGATTTTTTCTGAAGTTACTTGAATGACTGATAAAAGAACTAATCTCTTATTTCAATAAATTCCAGAATAGCAAGTGGGGAAAACGAAGCTTTGTTTCACTAGGGTTTATTCATATTGATCTACATTTTAGACTCTAGAATTTTAAGTATTATTCAATGAATTGTCATTGCATTTCATGCTGGCAACAAGCTTAATATGGAAAGACTTGGGAAAATGCCCTCATCATTTCCACTTTTATCTTGTTGTCCTTAATTTGAATTGAAGCCATTAATGGCTTAGACAATACGAAAACTGAAATAACATCAACTGGTCATATAAAACAATATGCATCAAAATGTACCATGGAGGTAATTCATTAGATTTTACAGGATAGCAAAACTCACCAAGGGGGTGTGTGTGTGTTTATGTGCACAATCTGCTGAAGCTGAACAAACAACTGCTTGATGAGTGTTTCTTCCTTTGAACCAGCATACCCACTGAGCTGGTAATTATTCCTGCTTTTTATCTAACCATGATAAAGCAGAAAACAATCTATTTTCCCTGCTTTCTTCCTTCACACATTACACATAAAAAAGCATCTGTATCTTGAATCTATTTTTAATTTTTTCCCTGTCTTTCACAATTAATTTAAAATGTTTTAAATTATATGTACAGTAGCTCATGCTCTGGAAAAAACAAGGTTCCATATGACATAGTTGTACTGATCTATCCTCACAGACACCAGTCTGAGATAAAATCCCTGGAAAGTAAAGAAAAATTGTGTGTATTCAATCAAAGTGTGTCAAAATATTCAGGAAAACGTTAAAGAAGAAACAGCTAATCCTGGTCTTTTTTCAAATGAAGAAAGTTGGCTACACAAATAACACTGAAAAGCAATACTGACAACTCATTTTAGATTCATAACTGTGAGACATTTAATAAAATACAATTTTATAATCACAAAGCCTGAATTTCAAGACAGCCTAAGTTCCATTGAGAGAATAAAATCTCATTTAGAGATAATAAATTCCATTGAATTTCCCTTTTAAAATTGTATTTCTGAAGTGGATCAGTATGGTCATTATTTATTTATAAATTAGCTTGAGCATATAAACTTCATGTAATTTTATAGTGGAATATGCCTATCTGAATTAAATTAATACATTACAAATTCTTCAAAACATATAAATTCCTTTTTTTTACATCTGCTCCGTGCTAGGTACTAGTGGGACCCACAAGCTCATTATACAAACAAAGGAGAAAGAATAGCAGCGCTATTAATTACATATTTTGCTATATTCAAATCAAAATGCAACAGGATATCATTCTATCTAAATGGAGAATACATATAACAAAAACAGCACAGACATATGCTGGCAACTTAAAACCAGCATTGTATTAGATGCCCATGGTTGTAGACTCTGTTAATTTTTGGTTTCTCCTTGTAGTAAAACCAGAATGGGATAAAAGGATTATTTAAGGATAAAGGACAAGGATTATTTTAATTCTGATAACAAGCAATACAAAGAAGTGAAATGAGAAAAAGAGAAATATTCAGGAGGAAAAGGAGAGGGGAAGGGAAGAAAAAGTGGGATGAGAAAAGAGAGAAAGAGAGAGAAAGTTACAATGATAGATGTTCAGTAAATGCAGAAAGCAAAGCCAAACCAACAGTATTTATCATAAAGATTTCTATCTGAAGTTATTTTCAGACTATTTAAGTCAGTAATGTGTTATCCTTCTTATTTGACCCCATTTTTTAGGCGGCGGTTGAAATCCTGCAGGTTTCTACTGTCAGGATTTTTAAACATTTCTCAGTTTTCTCCCAGAGGTTCCTATCTTGCTAGTAATCAGTCATTATTCCTTTCACATAAGATTAGTATTTTTCTTTCACTTACATAGAAATCTAATAGTAATCAAATTTTATTTATCTTACTTGTTTGTATATGTAAGATATTGAAAAAGCATCTTCAAAATCTGCAGACACTGGCACAATAGTATCATCTTCCCATCACATCAGGCTTGAATTCCTATTGGTAATACTAAAAATTTTCTTGGTACACCTAGATTAAAAGTAAATAAAATAATATCATAATTGCATTAGAATTATGAACATACTGTGATATGATACTCATAAAATATACACCAAACCTGAACAAGAGAGTCAAAAGCCAAAATAAAATTAAAAATGCAGAAATGCTGAGAAAAAACAAAGCAACCAACATCTGGAAAGGAATCCAGGGAAACCACATGGCTTGAAACAAAAGAAAAACAAACTGGGTAATGGAAGACATGCTGTGCAAAACAAGCAAAGCAAACAGCATACAATAATGTACAGAAATGACTGAAATAGGATATCAAATATAACAAAAGGATTAATGAAGCAGACAGAAAAATGGGCTCCTTAAGTACATAATAATAATGATGAAAGGGAAGAAGGAAATATAAGTGCCGTGTGTCTGAAGGAAATACGTTGTACAAAGTACATCATTCCACTGGTTTTGCTTTGACATGTATTTAGCACAAGAAGGGTTTTGTCTAGGGATCTAATCTAAGGCATAAGGCTAAGAAAAAAAGTCTTTGCACCCTACACTCCTGAGAGAGGAATCCAAGGGGAATATTGAACTCTGTGGGAAACACCCACTTTGCAGAAGTGTGGGATTGTTGTATAGACATCTTTTAAATTTCTTTCTATTAACAATGTTCTCTCATGGCATCTGTTTGAGAAGACAGAGGGGTAGGAAGGAGGACACAGGATAGAAAAAGGAGGCAGATTGCAGAGCTGTTGGAAGAAGCAGAGTGCCACTGTTCTGTTTTCATTTTCATACTGACTTCTAGTGAAACGGTGTCACGCGTATTTCTCACATGGCCAGACACTGGAAAAATCAGTAGGCTCCAGATAAAAAGGGAGAGTGTACAAGGGTAAAGAATGTTTACAAGTTATTGTTATGAAAATTATGATTAATTACACAAAATGTAGTTGCTGTAAGAGATCAAGAATATGTTGGGCAAGAATTCTAGTGAAAAAGTAAGAATTTCAATCCCTGATAAAAGGGTTAATGACTCTGCTGAAAATTTTACACTTAAGTCCCATTTCCGTCACTCAAATAGAAGAATTTGTCCAGAATTTTTAATGACATTATAACTAATTGCATAAATGCTTTAAAGTTAATTACTTTAGAACTAAAAGTGGTATGGATATGCTGAGCCCATGTTTATTAACATATTGATGTAGAATGATGAAAAGGATGGCACCTTGTGATTAATCTCTTCCTAGAGAGCTGTTCCTATGAACAGCTAGCCAGAAATGTAAAGGGGAACACTGGTAAAACAGATATTAAAATCTGAAAGACAATGAGGAAAGAAAGAGGAAGTCTTTGGGGGTTTTGGAGTTTTTCATCCCTGAAGGTTACTCAGAAGGAAAAGCCAAACAGATGTGTCAGATCACATGAGTGTTTCAAAAGGCTACAAAGCTGTCTGAAGTGAAAAAAAAAGGGTCAAGGTGAAGGAATTTTCTGTAAAGTTTAAAGCAGCGGTTCAGGCATGGTCTGAGAACAAAAGCCATGGTTAAGGATGGGGACCTGCATTGTGACAGCTGGAGAGTACAGAGTTCCACCAGAGACCACTTGGGAATAGAACCAGGTGGGAACTTTACAACTCATCTGCTTTCCCCTATAACCACAGGACTTTTCTTATCCCATAACTGCATCTTGCCATCACCTCCCACCCAGCCGTCTGAGTATCTGAAATACAAGCTGTGATCAAAACTGGTCTTATCAACAGTTCAAACAGTTCAGACTTGTTTTCTTTTAAAAAGTGTACCCATACGAAGGCCACTATGGGAATGGTTTGTTCCATACATAGGAATGATCTGAAGGTATTGTCTTGTAACTGCTCCATTATTACAGACAAATTTTAGATGTTTCTCTCTCATGGAAGTACCAAACCTAACTTTTATAAAAGTGAAGCCCACTTAAAAAGCTGTAGTAGTCTGTGTTGCCTTTAACAATGCCAATGAAAACAGAAAATGCTGGAGGTAATTTTAATCTTTAAATTTCCAATGCTTCATTTCAATTCTAATTACTTGCTGTTAATGCAGATATTTATTTATAAAATTTGTATTAAACTTTGAGTATCTGACAGTTTTCTTCCCTATTTTGGGAGGAGAGTGTTTGATGTTGTTGGGGTTTATTTTGTTTGTTTGAGTGGGTTTTTATGTTTGGTTTGGTTTGATTTGGTTTTGGTTTTGGGGAGCTTTTATTTTTTTTTTCATTACTTCTTTCTTCTTTTAGTTGAAATTCAACATTTTCTGGTAATATCAAACACTCCAAACGCTTTGTTACTTCAAGTAGGCACTATGTATGACTCAGGTGTTCAGTTTATAATGCAGGCTCATTACCATACTCATTACTGTGAATTATGGAAGTTTCCTGGCTGGTCTTCATTAACCACCTGGCACTTAAGCACTGATTTGTGTTTATATATAATGTTAATTTTAGGAAAGCACCTGAACATCCACTGGTAACATGAATTTAATCTGTTTCTCTGAATTTTTTCAAGATCTCAGTGATTGCTCCAAAGCCGTATTTTGCTTTACCTTTATTATTTTATTTGCATACATGGATGACATAACATAATTTTGTGCATGCAATAACAGAGATAATTTTGTTCTCCTCTTTCCACTATTTTTTCAATAAAGCGATTGTTTTCTCTATCTTAGACAGTGGACTCGATAAATTATACCTTCACTTTATTGCTTCAGATAAGTTTTCAAATTTATTTTTTAATTTGTTTCTGAAACATTGAGAAAACATATTTTGAGAAGTACAAAATTTCAATAATTACATCCTAATGCCCACAAAACACTAGGGTCTAGTCTTAAAGGTGGTGAAAGAAAAATAACACCAGATACAGCTCCTTCTTCCTTGTCAATTCTATAACATTGCTTTTCATTTTGGGTGTTGATCATTCATAATTTTCAATGGCAACAAAATCATTTGTAATTACTGCACTATCATTATCAAATATAGTAAATCATCAGAGTTTCCCAACATTCATTTATAAACATTTCAAATGTATTTTATAAATATTTCTTTATATTTACATCCTGGAAACACTGGGAAATATATTAACGTCAAATGGCAATGTCTGCATCTTCAGCAAATCTCCATCTTTCTTATTTCTTCTACTTCTGTATATTTCTTCAAGTTATTTGTGTAAACCTAGATACTATTATCATTTTCATAAGCTTTTCCAGCTGAACTTGTTTTATCTAACTCATGGCCTTGTACTACTGGGCCATTAAGAAAAATTGCCCTAGCCCTGACAATGTATATAGCTACACCAGGTCAACAAGGCCCCACATGATCAAACTCAAAGATTAATCACTATTTCTTAACAATTTTCAGAGAAGAGTACTGTAAGCAGTGTGACCAAGAGAAGTCACTGATCCATTAAAACCTCTAAAGCTCTGGTTGGTGAACCGAGACAGCAGAACCCTGTGGGAGAAGATTTATACACCTAAAGTGGAACAAGTATGTGTGTGGGGATTTAAGAATTTTGAGCCACTGTTTGGATATTAAGCAGTGATCCTAACTTTCTTCCTGATCCTGAATGAAACTGAGGGGAAGACCTACTGCTGCCCTTTACAGACCAGTTCAGGACAAATGCTCAGAGCCCATTTCAGAGCACTCATGTTATTTTGAAATGAGCTGCATTGTTTCCTTCCCTTTTCATCTTCTGTTCCATTTTCCCCCTCAAAGAATACAAACACACATTTTCTGCCTTTTATTTTCTTAAGAATTTGCTGTGTATAAACTGCAGTGGTTGGAAGAGTAGGTGGGTGAGAAAGCTGCTCAAGCTGTGTCATTGTGCAGCAATAGACATGAGAGGACATCTTGTGAGGACTCAGATGGCAGCATGGCTTGAGGTGATTTCTCCTAACCTGTTTTTTATCATGCTCCATGTATTGTCCTGGGTGAAGGAATAGAGTAAACTCTCCATGACACATACCCTTCACTGAAGCTGTGCTTAGAAGAGAAGGGAACCTTACCAAGAGTTTTCAAAGGAGCACTTTCTGCCTCCTTGGTGGCTGTTCTCAGCAGAAGGTGATGTCTCCAAATGACAGGATTGCATCTGCTTTGGTTTCCTCAGCAAACCCTGCAGAGCAGCACTGGGTGACCCCCAGTCAGGTGTTCATCAACCATGCTGTCCACGCGTGCCAAGAAACTTGTGCATAATTTCAGCTGGAATCTCTCCTCCTACCCTGCCTCAAGCAGCTAACCCAGTTTTTACCTGGATGTGTCACAGCAGTAAAGGAGTTTGTTCCCTCCCAAAACTTTCATCTCCTCCACACCTATGAGAACACCTGTATTTTTAGAGCAAAATGCTGTCTAAAACAAATGAAGAGAGTGTGGAGCCACCAGCATAACAGCCTGATTACAATGTGTCTAAGAGCAGTAGTGCAATAGTAAATCATAGACAAAGCATAGGTGAAAATTGGGTAATTTTTGTATTGTCCCAATTTAAAGCAGATTAAATGCACTTCCTTACATTTCCCCTGTACTATGCTATCAAGTAGATATACTGACTATTCTTCTGTTGGGAATGTGCAGTTTATCTAGAAAATTCCACATTATTTCTTCCTAGCCCTACATATTAATTGAAATAGATACTGAAACTTAAGGCTGATGTAGCCGGAACATTGGTATTATTAGAGGCTGACAGAAAGCTAATTGTAGTATTATGAAATTATATACCGCAAACATCCTACAAAAACTTATTTTTTAATTGAATTGTCATTGAGATACTGCATTAGTGATCTCAGCAGGGATGTCCTCTTGCCTCAGATTGGGATTTTCATGAGAATACCATTAAGCAAAGGGTGAATAACAGGACCTGTGAGAATCTGTGAACAGCCCTTGGCCTGCTGACACCTGATAAATCTGTAAAGGACTCCGAGCACTTCAGTAATATGTCATACTCACCAATATCACCAAAAATGGCCAGGAGTTTGTTCCTCAAAAGTGTGAAAGAGAAAAAGCATTTGACAAAATGTGTGTGAACCTGCTCACAGTTTGAGAATAAGGCTCTGTGTATTTTACAGACAGGAGACTGACTAAGTCCAAGCCCTGGTCTTTTTCTTGCACAAAGCAAATATGTTAGAAACAACTTCATTTTGCAGATTACTCCTTCCTCTGAGGCATTTTCCACTGCACTTTCTGTCTGTACAAAGTTCCCTGGAGGTCTGGGAGCACAGTAGTGCTGCTGCTGAAATAACCCTGCATGGCTCTGCCCTTACACTCTGCTCTTTCTGCCTGCTTCTGACCCCCATTAGAAGTTCAGGTGGGTGAAAAGGTTGAACCTTTAGGGCTTGTTTCATGTCCTCCTCTACTTTCTTCATACATGCAGCAAGTAGCCTCTTTTTAAAAAAATAACATAATTTTAGTTAATACTTTCATTACCTCCTTCCTCATTCTGAATTCCCAATAGTTAAATTCTACTGACAGTAGGAATTGCCCAAAGAGCATGATTTATGCATGTTTGCAGCATTATTCACTGTTTGTATGAAAATTATCTTACTTAAAATAAGGCTGTATATTACTAATCCATTGCAGTAAATGGAATAGATTTCCATTCATAATAACACCTAATGACTATTGAGCAATTATCATTATTTTTCAACTCTTGGTCTGCCTTTAGATTCTCAGAAAGTCAACCCTTCAAATAAAGGATTTCTGCCCTTTGCTGTACTGATACATACAATTAAGCTTTGAAGATAATAGGTCTTCAGATTGTGATGGCATCAATTAGATATGATATTCCTTTGGGTAAATTGCCAGAATGATAGAAGCATGATGATAAAAACCAGAAAATTATTTGCTTAAGTGAAACTGTGTTTCTCCAGATTGTATCATTCTCATCAGTGGTAGTTGTTGAGTAGTAGGGGTAATCATTGTAGGAGTAAGTGTATTTAATAACAATAGAAAAATCAGCTTGTATGTAATCAATGTGTACTGGCATGCTTTCAAAACAATTCACAAGCTAACCTTCAGTGAGGATTTCCACAGTACTGTCCAACTTGCTATTTCTCTCAAAACCAACACTCATTACTTCTTACAACTTCTGAAATATATAGTGAATTTTCATATAATCAGAATTGAGCAATTATTACTCTAACCACCTTTGAAAAAGGAATTGCCATTTGAAGTAACTATATTGTTTTCCTAATTTAGCCCCTAATGTACACATATCCAGAATTTTCAATTACATTTTATAGTGCCTATTGCAAACCATTCTGTTCTGCAAGAAAATCACATTCATTTCTGGATTTTACTGTCACTTTTATTGATCTTTATTGCTTCAGTCACTGCTGCCACAGCTTCTCTACCTTGTTCAACTGAATATATCAGTGCAGCCCTTTCCTTTGGAAAAAACATTATATTTTGTCAGAGGTTAAGACTTTCTTTGTTCAAAAAATTGTTACTGTTCCTGTAAGACTTGCCTATATGGAGACTGACCAATTCACTTATTTGATCTGAAGCAGTATGCATACATTTTCCAGGAAACATTGTTATTGCATGGGTAAACTTCAAATTAATTTCACTACTATTCTGTGCAGCTGCACACTGTGATTAGGAGGCAGAAGTCAGTAATCACTAGCTCAACACTGCTCTGTATTCTGGAAAATCTGGTTTCGGGAGTATTTGTGAGAGCCATTAGAACAGATATTTGTGGGGAGATATTTTAGAGCAGGTGCCTTAGTCATTGCCTCTGTTGTGGGTTTGTACAATGCCTCTCGTGTTGTGTTCAGCCTGCAAGCTCCTGGAGAATGGCTATTTATTTTGAAACCTTTTTGTATACAATGTTGAAGCAGCAATCTCTGGAGGACAGCAGTATTTCCACTGTTGAGTGAGATTTGACTTTGCATAATTACCTGTGTGTTCTTGTTTTTGGACGCCGCTTGTTCTGCTTAATCTTGCATTGCCTGACGACTTGAGGTGAAAGCACATTTAAGACTAAGTGTGGTGCTGCACAGTCTTTGTGCTGGCTCTGCAGACTTCCCAGTGAGTCAGAAAAGCTGTCTGTCAGCATCCTAAAATCTTGTCTTGGTATTATCATGGCACCACTAATTTTTTCTCACATTCCAAATGACCATCAAACTGCTCAAAGTCAGGGCATCAGCTTCTGCCTCCATCTGTGAACATAACTGAAAATAAATAGGCTCAGAACTGCATTTGACTGCGGGATTTGGACAGCACAAGGAACAGTTTGGACCAGGTTGTCTGTGGGAAAGAGCTACAGATTAATTTGAGTTAAAGGTAAACAGTGATCACAGCCTACATACATTATCAAAACTTTCACTGCTTTTCTTTTCTTTAACCTATTCAATGAAATACATATATGTATATCTATGTGTTAATCCATTTTTAATCTAATCCCTTTCATGTTCCTGAGTAGATTATGATTGTAGTGGGCACTACTATCTTTGCACAAGATAGCTCTTCTTCTTTTTTGGAAGTTTTGCAAATTAGATACGTATATTTAATGTACTACATCATTATAATTTCCTCATTAAATACAGAGCCAGCTGAACTAAATTGCATCAGAAAACTTTCTGTAATTATGCAGTATATTGCATATATGCAGATATGTCATGCATTATAAAATGAATGACTCCTCTTGAAGCTCCATAGATCAGACTGGCCTTTGGGTTTCATTTACAATGATCCAGAAAGTTGGCAATTAAATAGTGAAGCCAGACCACAAATATAGAGTTGGAAGGATCTGCTATTTTGATGAGACAGATTTAAAGGAAAGAGAGCACAGAAAAGGGCACATTCATTTTCTGTCATGTTTGATAGCCCAGAATACCTAAAGAGATTGCTTCTCTACAAGGATAAATACACTTACACTTAAAGAAGGCTGCCAAATGACTTCTTAATAGTTGAGAGGGGACATCTGGGGATATACCATTTTAAATGGTTAATAATTATTTTTTCCATCACTACTATATCATAGTCATAATATTTAAATTAATTTTTAAATTTTTCTATAAAATGTTGAAGTTTATTATTCACTTTCAAAAGTATATGACTTGAATTTTTCTTCTTTGTGTGTGGGATTAAAAAAAGAAAAAAAGGGTATGGTGACAGTATCTTATAGTTTAATACCATCCCCCCTTTTGCCCAAGTAGATCTGCCTAAAAGCCAGGTTCTGTGATGAAGACAGTATGATGGCCAGCCACCAACATAATACTTAAACATGTACTCAGCAGTCACTGAAGCAGGATTTACATGTAAGTCCTTTGCCAAGGAGGGACCATTGCTGAAACAGGGCTCATAAGTGCATTGTCAAGGAGTTCATTCCAACACCTTTTAGTTTAGTAGCAAGAGATTTTATTTATGAATTCTATTCTCTACACCTCCTGTAATAAAAAAAAAATCATTTAAGCTCACATTAAATGGTTGTTCAGGTAAGGATATGAACTCTGGGGAGAATGAATATGGAGACACTTTTCTTCAGCCACTCTGAAGAGAACAAGCACTAATTGGAAATATCATAGCTTTGACTGAAAATAGTGCAAACCAAATATTAAAAAAAGATAAATTGGCACTGAATTAATTTTCTATACGGATAGTTGAATCCATAATGGATAGTGGCAGTGAATCCAAAATATATGAACCAATGGTGATGATTATGGTTAATATATATGATTGTGGAGAGTGCAGATAAGCAGCTGGTCTACACTTACTCTGAGAGACTTAACAATGTGAAGTGCTCAGTCCTCTTACTCACGTTATTGCTGAATGTGGAGTATATGAGTTTTCAGTGACAGTTCTGAGAGGAAAACAGCAGGGTTGTTTTTTGAAAAATTTCCATCTGAAGTGAACTGTAGGGAGAATAAAGAGTTAGGTGAGGGGAAAGCTCTGGTTACCTGTTACTCAAGGAAAACAGCTCACTGGGTGTGACTGTGGAAGAAGATCTGCTTCACAACAGAAAGTTAAACAATAATTTATTGCCCATGAGTTGGAAAGAAAATAGTACAAGAAAATAGCTTTGTCTTGGACCACTGGACTACAGCAGTGTATTGAACCCAGTGAGTCAATATAGCCTAGAAAAGGAAATACTCTAATTATATTAAGCTGAAAATTACTAAACATGTAAAACCTCTTGTTTCACAATGCACTACAGTTTATCACAAAAGCCATCGCCACCTAATTACTCACCCTTGTCAGGGCCCTGCTACCAAAGTCATCTCTCTTCACTGTCATCAAGTCACTACTTTTCCCCCTGTTAATAAGGTTCTTTGCTCTTTCATGTAAGCAAACTTATTCCTTTCCCCCCTTTCCCCCCACCCCTTTCCTTTCCCCTTCAGGTTTTATAACTGTTTGAAATTTTTCATTTAGGGCCATAGCAATTGTTCCCAGGCTGAAGAACAACCTGTTTTTTGTCTTTTATATATGAAAAATAGTTTGCATGTCTGATAGCATATTTTTTTTCCAGCAGTATCAGTTAGTATAATATGGGACTTAACCTCTCACAGCAATACTTTTCTCATTCTGCTCCACAGGGACCTTAAAATTAATTCAAGTAGACTTACTGAATTATGAGTGCTGTGCCTGTAAGACACAAATGGACACCTGCACTGTTTGTGGAGTTATTGCTGGGTCTAATGGCACTCAATCACTGGGCAGACACTATCTAGACTGACAGATGAAAAAGGTTAAAAAAATTATAGGACATTTATATTGTCACGGACAGCAACATCTTTCAACTTACTGTCTTTGGAGACACGTTCCTAAAAAGTGGACAGCATGAGACTCATAAAGCAATTTGTCCATATAAACCAGAGATAAACCACTGCAAACAGATTTTCATATTTATCAGTCATCTATCCATTATAAAACATGGGGGTCTCATATGTGGTTAGTCAATAAAGTATTATTTGTATATACCTTATGTTTTTAAGAGTCTTGTATAGTGCATAGAACCTAATTATTTTTGAAAACATCGGCACAAAGCCTGTCCTTCAAGTAAAGTTATTTTAAAACAAAAGCAATCAAAAACAACTACAATAATAAACAGCTTGATATAGTTCTACTGTTAGGCCGGAGCTAAAGTTTCAAAAAAGAAAAATCAATTTAAATGTGGCCTCCCAGTGTAGCTAGATACATTCTATAACACTTCAGCTGTTGCGTTCAATAGCCAGCAGGGCAGGTATGTAAACCATAAGAGCAGCCCACAAGTGAGTGCTCCAATTATGAACTACAGAAAATGATGACCACAGTCTTTTCCTTTCTGTTCCTCAGAGGAAAATCCAATTCTGTTGGTCTATTCCTGGAAGCACTTATTCCACAATGTTTTAACTCTGTAATAATTATAAGGAAAGCAGAGGTCTTGTGTCATTCTCTTCACTGCTCTTATTTCTCATTTGAAGGTAACAGTTTTCTGCTAAAAGCTAATTTTCTTTTTATTTTCTTCTGTTAATCATAATTGGCATAGCAGTACACTTAATGGCACACTGAAAGCGTGGCTAAGAGATCCTGTTCTCTAATTTATTTTAATGTCAGTCTATCTGACTGCTTTTCCATAAATGTGCACAGAACTCAAATATTTGCGCATGCAAACCTAGTACATCTAGTAGCTGCCTGAACAAACAGGAGCACACTATTGAAACTTCCCATGAGCTTTTTTTAGAAGTTCTGATGTAAGAATCTAATTCAAGGTCTGACTTTATCTAACTAAAGGCTGCAAGCCCATTAAAATGAAAAAAATCCACATTTTAAAATGTTTGTTCATAGGCCATATTGGTAGGCATTTGTAAGTATTTACCATTCTACTATTTTTGTGCATTGAAAATAGATACTTAATTTCTTATGGAATGCTACATTACTGCCCCCTCCTCTGCTCTATCCCTCTTCTCCATCTGCTCTGAACTTTCCTTTCCTACACTCTCATTCTTTTTCCCCAGGATCTACCTCAACTGTGGAAAGCTTTTTATTCTCCTGATATTTACAGAAGGGGAGAGAGGAAACAGTGGAGGAGTTCAGGACTACAGCTGCCATTTTCATGACACTCTTTATACCTTTTCCTTCCCCTTTGTGTTCTCTATCCCATCTTCCCCTGTGTCTTGGGGCAGAAACTACATTAATGAGTTCTTTTCTGGGTATATGTGTTCTCTGTCAGTGGAGAACCTCAATATTTTAAAAATCTTTGGGCATAGAGAGAAAAAGAAGACTGTAACATTGCATGAGTGGTTGATCAATATCCATCATTGTTCAGGCTTGCAGCCAAATCCAGTATTAGTCCGATTACAGAAATGGTGGAGCTTCTGAAGCACCTTGAGGGTAAGTGCTGTATTCTCAGACAAGGGGACTTGCAACGCATGTAAGTGATTATGTGATCTGAATGTGTAAACAATACACATTCTTGGTGATAAAACTGACATGATATTTTATGTACTGCAGACTGACAACATTGCTGCAGAAAGGAACAGCACATTTTTAATGTCCTAAAATTCCCCAAGGCTAATTCCCAGCCAGTGATAGTATGCATGTGACATAAACAATTTTCTTTGCAGCAGGTAGAAAACTTCACAATTGTAAGTAATGAAGCCTTGGCACCTGGATAACTAACTTGTTTGTATTGGTGTCCATGTAATGAATTAGGAACACAGAGGGGATTTGTGTGTGGTGCAGGCACATACATGACTGTGCCTGCAAGTTTTATAAGGGTCAGTAGAAATTCCTCCTGTGTTTGAATTCTTAAAAACCCCAAACGCCTTTTTCTTGTAGACTGTGGGAAGTACTGTAGGCAGCACTGCATGAATACTAGATGTAATCAGCCATGAGAGTGTCTGTTTTTCTTATTTTCTGAAGAGGTTATTCAATAATTTAGGTGTTTTCTCTTTGTATAAAAATATTTTCTCGTGCATTGTAAGAAGAAAAGTAGCAGTGTTTTCTTTATTCCTTTCTGCTCTTCTATTTGTAAATTATTATATTAGAAATATGTTCAAGTAGTGATGAAGACGACTTTGTGTTAGACAGTTCTCTATGAAGTCATTTATTAATGCTGTGTTTTGAATTGCCCTAATAATATTTGCAGAATGAGTCTCAGAGATATGTTATAGACCCACTGTGGTATTTTGAATCACAATGTTAAGTCTCTAAAGAAAATTAATTACTTTATTGCAAAGGTAATTAAGCTTGCTTGTAACAACTTTTAAATCTGATTGGAAAAACACCAGACTAACAAGTGTAACTGAAGTACTAAAAAATGTTACAATGGCTTCATTTTTCCTCCTTAGCTTCTGATATTCTGATAACAAAGATAGAAGAGAAAATTCCTTTAGGGAAATATCACACAATATTTTAATAAATATATGAAACAGCCAGCTGGGCATGTTTATTTGTATTTATGCTTTTGATAAAGCATATTTCTTGCAAGCCCATAAAAACTATGAGGAATATGACTGCATGAATCTTCAATGAACATCTGCCAGGACTTTTTTAATTTGTCATTTTTTAATAGGTCAGTTAATGACAGAAATAGTTTAAACTGAAGATTTTACAAAAATGCTAACAGATTCTTTTATTTAACAAATGTATGCCTATAGATGCATAGCTATACATGTGTATTGATGTGTATGTGTGCCTACAGAGAGAAACAGAGTTGCACACGTGTGTATCTGATTCTGCGCTACCCATTTACACTTAAGTGTTTTGCCAGTAAACAGTAAAGTGGTATAAGACCACAGACATTTCTGATATTTTCCTAGCCAAATTTTTTACTTCTGATTTGCAGAAAATGCACAGAAAAATAACTGCAGAAATACTCTCATAAACTTTTAAGAACCTGAATAATTTTTTAGCAACATTTTAGAACATGACCCTGAAATCTTTGATACCTTGTAGTCCAGTGAAGGATTGAATGATTAATATACTGCACCTTGGAAGCAGAAGAGCTGTGAACTTTTCAAATGCTTTGGCAGCAAAGTGATTTGTCAGAAAGAATAAAAGATTTAAATTTATCATCCAACATGAAGCAATTGCTCTCTGGGTGAACTTTTGTAAAAATCACACTAACTCTGTGCAAAATTAATCCATGGAATTCAAGAAAGTAATTCTGGAGGTGAATATGACCTCAAGTATCTAAAGCTATTATATACCCTAAACTTACAGTCTAGAGACTCTTACTGGTAATTTTAAAGCTCAGAATACGTGATCTTAGGGCACATAATGATTACCAGAGGATATATATCTCAAGTAAGAGAAAATCTTCATGAAAAAAAAAGCTTTTCTTGATAATTGCAGAGATGATGTGTTATTTTTTGTGTTACTGTATAACAATTATTAAAAGTAATTTCAAGACTGGTGTTTAATTATGTGAAATTTGGACAGAATTGTCTTTATCTTCTGCATCTCAAATGCTTAATTCTGCATGAGGAAAACACCTCATGCTGTGAGAAAATCACCCTGGAAGAAGGTCCTTCCTTCTTGGTCTGGAAAACATAGAATGCAAGGACCTCTTCCTGGGAGTTATCACTGCACAGTTGTCTTGTTCTTGTTTTATCCTTAGACATCTGAGCCTAGGATGTAGGCTTGAGACAGAGTACTGGACATGATACTTGGTCTGATTCATTATGATTGCTCCCATTTCCTGTTCACACAGAACTCTGTTTGAACTCACCCCAGCCCAGGGAACACAGTGCTCTTCAAGGAGACAGCTGCACTTACTTTCTCCATTTCACCTCAATCTGGGGAAAGTTGAACTTGCTGAATGTAGTTTTAATTTAAGTCAGTGTTACAGAAGATTATATTACACCTTCATCTCTCATTGCACTCTCACACCATCATAGTCTTCCTCGAAATTGCTTATATGGTCCCATCTCATAGAAACTGTGTCCTTCTGGCAACCTTAGTGAGAGCCATAGAGAAAGCTCTGTACTGGTGTTTTCTCTTTAGTGCTGTTCAGAAGGGTCCAAATGAATGTATATCACTAACTACTGAAATATTTTCAAAATGTGTCTTTTAATATTTGTTTGCAATTACTTTCAAAAGCCTCCATCACTAATTCCCAGCTGAAAGAATACTACAATCCTGTGATTTTTTTCCTTTGGTGCACTGAACTAAATTGGAAGGGAATCCTCCCTAAATCCATTAGACCTTCTTGTGAATTAAGGTACTTCACTCATTGTGAAGAGAATTTTTCATCTTAACATACTGTGGATAAAAATAGGAAAACAATCAATTTTTAACATTTTAGAAATTTTAAAATTATATAAAGATTTTACTTGCTGATCTGATTTCATAAATTCTCTGAAATGTTGCTAACATCACAGAAAATGTAAACTCGGATTAAAGCCATGCTTTTGGCTTTCAACAGGATGAGAAAATAGCTGGAGAGGATTCTTGTTCATATTCTTGCACAGATAACAAATAAAACATTATAACTGTCAGGTAGAATCGTGATTAGAAGTGTTGGTCAGTCTTGAAGTCTGTCAACAGGAGAGTATGTTCAAAAGAACACAAACAACAGATGTTGCAAAGTAAGTAACCGAAGATATCACATGTTAGGTAGGCAATTGTGTTCAAATGCCTGCTTAGTAGGTAATGATTTGTGTGTTCAGGGCTATAATTCTTGTCCAATTTTGACATGTGTATCCAGATGTCTACCCACTGAAAATTGGTTCTTTAGGATTATTTCAGAAACAAAAATCTTTCCCCATAGAAACATGCATTTAGAAGTTGCTGAACTCTCCACTTTCTACTCATCCATTTTTGTGGAAATTTCTTGTGATTATAGGATACAGTATAGTAACTCTTTAAAATTGACCTTGTAGTACTGCCAAAAGGAAAAGAATAAGTGCTGCTGAAGACAGAGGGAATATCTGTAGGATTAAGGTTATATCTGCCCAGCATGTTCCTGCTGATAAGCCTGAAGTCCATTCAGTCCTATGACTGAAGATACATGGAGATACATGAGGGCTCTTGTCTCTTTGTGATGAGCATAACGGATGCCAGCACTTCCAAGATTATGGTTAAATCTTTCCTTTTTACACACCTTTCATGTGTCTGACTGGAACTCAAACAACATCAAAGGAAACACAGCTAAGAGGCAGGCTTTGTGAAACCATTTTTTTGCAAATTCTTATACCAAGAAAAAGGCTTCCATGTTCCTTTTTTTTTTTGTTTCTTAGTCAGACTAAGGTGGTTTTTTACAAGCATGATCCCTTCCAGATTTCTTATCCAGGCTACTGATACACTGTACTGTTGTACAAAACTTGGATTAAATTATCTATTAGAAAATAATTATCCACTCAGTGGTTATAATCACTTTCATTTTTTAGAACAAGAAAAGTACTGCATATATATTTGGGAAATGTCAACAAAATGCACTACACAAACCATTTCCATTAACACAGAAACTCCTCCAGGCCTTGAGGGGAAGAGTTGATAGTCAATTCCACATCAGAGAGGAAGCCTGAAAAAAATAGTGAAATTTTCACTGTGCAAGTCTGAGGGCTTCCACACTTCCACATTCTTGCTCTTTAGTGGTTGGTAATGCACCAGTTCCAAGTCCTTTATTAATCAGCCAAGACAAACAGGCATGAAGAAAATCCTGAGTGTTTGGACCCTGTGAGTTGAAAGGGGTTTTTTTGCCTCTCACCATATATCTCTGTCTTGCAGTAATTGTAGTGAAAAGTTAAATTTCCTCAAAGGTTAGAGATAGGTTTGTGGAGAATGTATTCACTAAACAAAGAGGGACATCTCCCTTTCATTTCTAATTGGAATTCATTACCAAATAATATACCACCTTTTAGTGTAGTTTTCTAGTCATGTACAAGAAATATTACAAAAATAGGCTCAAGTCTTAGCATTTTTCATTCACAAAACAACTTGAGCATACAAAGCTGTAACTCCCATGTTTGGGATATCTGTGATTCCAGAAGAGCAAATTTCATTCAAAATTTTACAGAGAAGAAATGACAGTGAACTCAAATTGTTCAGGACAAAAGCCCTACTAAAATTAAAATGAAAGCACAGCAGTTAGATCATATTTCCATGTCAAATCAAAAAGGAGTTAACTAAAGACTATCAAAGCCTCACGCCATGTAAGTGGAAATATTTTATGCATGCAGATGGTCTGTAGTCTATTTGGCATATTATTACAGTGAAACAGGTAGGAACATAATGATAGCATACATAAATATGTTTCGTTTTGATCATTTACAGCTGCTTGCTTGTTTTCTTTCACTGTGCATTTGAGCAACTGGTCATTTCAGTCAAGGATTAAATTCTTCCCTACTGAAAGAAGTATTTAGTACTCAGGAAATCTTTGCTGAAGAGAAGAGTGCTAAAAATGTAAATTGTATTATAGTCTATATTGAAGGCAGATTATTCTAGTTTACTAGCAGATATATTTATAAAGCCTGGATTCCAAAAGATTTGAAATCACTACTAATTTAAGAAGTCCCTTTCCAAAGAAGGAGACAATAATGAAAGAAACTGAGACCGTGAATTTCACCATCACCAAACCTATTTCCTTTTATAGATTATTTCAACCGAACTTACATGTTTCTTTTCCTCCCAGCACCATAGAAAATTGAAGGAACTGTAGTATACAATAGAGAGAGAGCCTTAAAGCAGTCAAGGAATGAATCTCCCACTTAGAAAGAGAATCTTGTAAAATTTGATGTAAAATGCAGTGCGATTTTACTGAGGAGACCTGAATCTTGTAAGCTAACCCACCCTCAGAGGTGTGTTACCTACAGGACTTGATGTAAGAGAGCAGCTGTGAAAGAGCACAGGATTTCATCCCATCATTTTGCCTCTGGGGATGTATGTTGCCATGTCATTTGTTCTTCAAGCTCCGAGGAGTAGGGTGGGAACCATAATCACTTTCTCAATGTGATATTTTTATTCATTGTACCACCAGTTTTTTAAAAATAAAATATGGCAGAATTTCCCATTTAAAAAAAATATTTCTTACATTAATACAACAACAACAATAAAAACAACAACAATGCCGCTTTTGTATTCTCATCTGATTTTCTGTTTGTGGCAGTCTTGGTGTCTTTATAACTCATGTCAGAAGTTATATCTTTATTGTTATCCTAGTGAACATCCTAATTTACCTGTGATTTTCTGTCTTTTTGTTTACTTGTTATGGAACTGTGGTTATGGAGTACATTCCTTTCTGTTTTTTTAATAAAACTGCAAGAGAGCCATGAGAGTCCATGTACTTAATGCCTTCCTGAAATGTTTCATAACACTATGGAGCTAAGTGATAGCCAGAGAAATTGATAGAAAATAACTCTCTGTCATTATTATTTTTATCCATTAATTCACAAAAAAAATTGTTCTCATCAATTATCTCTAATTTATTTGCAGTTATTTCAGTGTATTGTTACTTTACACACATAGGTAATTCCTTTAGCTACATTTTTAAATTCCTCCACTGCAGGCAATGCTTAAAATGTCCTTAAAAGCCATGAAAATCCTAATCCTGTGAAGACTTTGAAATTCAGATTTTTTTTTCTTAAGACACATTCAATTCTGAGATACACTCAGGCATGAATGGAACAAAACAATTCAATTAAGTTTTGTATGGTTACATTCACACAAAGTTTCATAAAATCCTTTTTTTTTTTCTGAAAGACAAGTGATAGCAAGGTAAAACCTTGCAGAGCTGACAATAGTGTCTCTGATGCATTCAGAAAGTGACAACAGAGTGGTGTGATAGATTAGGAAGAAATTATTGTTAAAATAAAAAAGACAGAAGCAAATATTTTGTCACTGTGTCACTAGAATAATAATTGGTGTCAGAAGAAATGACAAAACTGGAGAAGATGGTTGTGATCCATATGACTTGAATGTAAAGGTAAGAGAGAGATCAAATGAGAGAAAGCTGCCAATACTTGAGAAATCCCCCCCCAAAAAAGAGTAGTTCTACATGGTCATGAGAGAGCTGAGAGGAGACCCAGGTAAAGTAGGCAGAGGTTGATTGATAGGGCCAGGATGGAGGAAATCTAAGGAGAAATTCTGTAGATGAGAAGGGGAAATTCTCTTTGTTGTCACAGAAATAGTGCTGGCATCTATTCTCTGAAGAAGAATAATCTGGCTTCACTATTATGAACTCTTTAAATTAAATTAAAGGAATAATACTTGTTAAGGATTAGGACAGAAACTATTGAAATACAAGTGTAACCCTGTGTCAGAGACTGAAATAATTCGTGCCTCAAACATTGATATAAAGTTTTGCTCACTACAAAGAAGCTACAATCAGAGAAGCCTCCCCGAAGACTGGGACTTTGGACTGAAACCAAACTGCTGATTAGATCTCAGTCTGAGGAGAAGGTACACATCCACAAAAGGCCAAAGCCAACAGCTGTGTGGCCAAATTTGGGGTGAGGGTTGAGCACAGCTCACAGAAGCCAGGTTTACACAGACTCCCCCCCACAACCGAGGGAGGGAGGAGGAGGTTTCAGGTGTGGTGTAACCTCTGCTCAGAGACAATGAACGCCCATCCCCTGGCCCAGCTGTAGCCCCTGCACAGCCCCACGGGCCTCATCCACGGGATTTTCACATGACAGGCAGCTGAGGGCGAGTCACAATCCATCAAAGACCCCCAAAGTGCCAGGTCTTGCTCTACAGGACTGCATGTGATGCAACAGATCCAGGGTCCCTTGTAAGAGACTTTCCTCCTTTCCCCAAGGGGGACAGGTCTGGATATTGCAACCTGGGTCAGGGTATATAAACCCATCACATTCCAGGCTTTTTGGGGGGACCTTCACCACCAAGAAGACCAGCTGGAGAGGATCAACAGACCATCACTGGGTCCACCCATTGGGGTGATATTTTCCTTATTCTCTCTCTGTTACTCTCTCTCTGTCCCTGCCCACCCATTTCTTATTTACTTCTCTCTTTCTCTTTCTCTTTCTCTTTCTCTTTCTCTTTCTCTTTCTCTTTCTTTCTCTCTCTTTCCTCTCTCTTTCTCTCTCTTTTTCTCTTTCGTATTTACTGTCAAATAAAACCTTTATTATTGTCATCAGCCTACAGTCTCTCTTGCACGTTAATTTGGGCAGAAGTATTTCTAAGAACCTTAATATCCTAATATTTTGTCAACAGGATCATAACACCCTGTGATAACAAAGGGTGGTAATTCTCAAAGCAAATATTTTCAACCATTTAGAACAGAGGAGAAGAAAAGGGAGGGCAGAAGAGGGACACAGCGACTATAACCTGCATAAAGAAATCTGATAATTTCTTGTATATTAGAAAAATGTAAATAGTATTGCTTTTTAGATCTAGATCCAAAACATATGTAATTTTTCTGTATTTGTTCTTTGCTGACTGGTAAAGCCTGTGCTGTACATGTTGAATCTTGCTGAAGACTGTCAGCCCGTGAATGCTGATGCTCCTGTAGCTCCTTTCCTTAACTCCACAGAGACACCAGGTCACCCCACTTGTCCTTCCATTAACTACTGTCATCCTGTTCTCTGAGAAGACAGTAAGAGGTGAGCACATAGCTTTTTCTCCAGGTGCATGCACAGTTTTTAGTCACTAGTCCCATGCCTCTGCTGGCCAAATGGTCAGAGTTAGCTGAGGCTGGTCAGTGCTGAGCACTCAGCAGGTGTCCAGGCAATGGTGAAACTGGCTCCACTGCACTGCTGTTGTATTAGCACAAGGGAGAAAAAATAAGAGAAGGAATAGGTAACAGCTTAGCAAGAAGAGTTTCTAAGGCCTGTGAGGGTCAGAAATGAAAAAAAAATTACTCTTACAACTTTGGACAAATGAGTATTAGAAGATAAGGAAGAACACCAGCACTGATTAAGGCTGTTAAAGAGCAGGACTTGGAGAGCTGTGGGAGATGACCTGGCCCCTGCTGTGGAGATGGAGGAATAAAGGAGGCAGAGGGAGATCTGACAGCCTGAAAAGTGGAGGTTTGAGAGAAACAGGAGGAAGAGTTGGAGGTGTAAGATTTATACATCACTCTTTGTAGCACCTGTTTCAGAGAGGTGATTACTTTTTGTTTGTATTTAGTTTTTGTATTTAGAATATTGATATGGGTATTCACAGCTCTTGCATCTTTGCTTATTTTGTTGGCATATTTTCTTTTCAAAACAGTCTATTTGGGTTTTGTCTACCACGGTGAAGTAGGATTTTTGAATACACATACATGTTTTAATTGTTAACTTTCCTGAAAATATTGTGGCTTTTTTGGCAAAATACATGAAATCCATGCAAAATTCCAGCCTATCCATTTCAAAAGACTGAATTTGTAAAATTGGAGTTACATGAACTCCCTAAATAGACAAAACCAAGCATTTTGTATCAAAATAATCTCAAATATAATGGAATGGATGATTACAGTTTATATCACATTACTTCTTTAGTACTTTTAACAGACCCATAAAAAAAGTTGTGGGTAATATTTTGCACATATAATAGCATTCCAGATCTAGGTTGCAATCTCTTTAATTACATGAATACTTTCATTGATTTATATGAGATGCTGCATATAAATAACCATAAAAATATACATCTATTCCCTATGCTCACATTCTAGCTTGCAGTTTTATAAGGTTATGGTAGTGCAAAGTGCTCAATATTAAATCCTTACTGACAAATGAGGGGGTTTATTTTACCGACCAAATTGCAATGTGTGCAGATTAATAAAAATATTACTTAGTGGGTTCCATTTCATGTGTATAGAGTAGCACGGAGAATTTATGCAATTCTGTAGGGGGAATGCTGTGTTCTGAACAAGTTTATGAGTCCTCATCAAGTGGAAAAACACATGAGTTATGAGCTTCTCTTTAAAGCACTGTTATTTGTGGTAGTAAAAATGGCCAGCTTGCCTGACTGTATGACATTCATACCTCACAATGTGGGGAGCAGAGGAGAGAAAGGACTGCAAAGCTGCCACCAAATGAAGGCCTATACCCAGTGGAGAAAACAGCCAACAGGAGCCTCGTGAAAGTTAACAATTCCATGTTGAGTCCTGCACATGGGAAGGCAGAACATGCAGAAATACAGGCCACCAACATAAAGGACTGTATTGAGAGCAGCCCAGTCAGTGCATGGAGGGAAATCAGTATCCTGTTCTACTCAGAAATAATTGATCACCTGCAGTGAAATTGGACTTGTTCAGCCTCAAGCCAATTTTTGGGGGGGAGGGCCCAAATAAGAGCCACTACTTATGAAGAGATTATTGAGAGGATGAAGCCCTGATTTTCCCAACAGTCCATAGCAGGAGGAAAAGACACAATGAACACAAACAGCAATAGCAGATGTTCAGAATAAAGGGATAAAAGTCCCTTTTCCTCATTAGGACCAAGTAATGGCACATATAGTCCAGGGAGGATGTGCAATTTCTATACAAGTTTACAAAACACAAGGTTTTTCTGTACCTGACTGGGTGAAGCACTGAGGAACCTGGTCTGACCCTAGCTGGACCTGCTTTGAGCAGGGGGTTGGACTGGAGGTGTTCTGAACTTCCCTCCAGCCAGAATTGTTTCATGGCTCTGTGGTCTTTCAGGGCTATTGCTCCAGGAGGGAAGGTAGTAGGACCAGATGTGCACCCGTGCCCCAGAAAGTGCCTGTGAGAGAAATTCACAGCTCTTCCTTGCTCACTTCTTGCTAAAAAAAAAAAAAAAAAAAAAAAAAAAGGATGTGGAATATCCATAAACCTCAGTCTACTGTTTATCATGTGTGATATCTCTGGTGTGAGACATCAGTGCAGCAATAGCAACAGGTGTGCCACGCTTGGGCTATGTTGTATAACACAAAATGAATGAAAACTGTAGCAATTGAGGTGGAAAGCCTTGTGCATGTCCTTAGAGTGTAACATGAAGGGGGGGAACACCGTTTTTCAAAAGCTGCTTACTGATACAAGAATAAAGGAACGTGAACCTTGTTCCTCAGCCTGAGGAATGTGTAAGAAAGTAATAGCTGGGAGCTAACAAAGTCCAAGAGGTGACTGAGATAAGCCTAAGGCAAACCTCAGCTGCACTGTTAAAGAGCTCTGTCAGTTCAGTGCCAGCAGCTGCTGCAGAGAGGCTGCCTAAAAGAGCACATATCCTCTGCTTGCTTCATTCGGTGACAGAAGAGTTACCACTCTGACAAACAGATTATATTGAAAATAACATTGTTATTAACAAAAAGCCTTGCTCTGTGCAGTCTTCAAAACTGGGCAAAACATGATTAGGTACGAAAAAAGATATGTTCTCTAGAATATATATAGGATACTAAAGAACATTATTGCAGCACACTAGCAAGCCCAGTAAGAAACCTATTAATAAATTCTGATCAATTTTGTCCTTTTGAGTTAAATGTGATTCTTGCTCCAGTGGAGCTTTTCCTGGAAAGAGGAAAGTTAATACAACATGCATACCAGAAAAAAAGTTATACCGGAATGAGCAAAAAATGGTTTAACAAGTAATCCACTTACTAAATTATTTTTATTTAAAAATTGGAATAATCAATTTAAGGAAAATCTCTTACCAGTTTCTTTTATTATAGTTAATGTCTAAGTTAAATCTTTTATTTACTCATTCTAAATAATATGTCTAAACAACACTACATGAAAACAATTATACAAAAGCACTGATTAATTTTGCATCTCTTCCTGCTTACATAATCTTTGTCAAGTGAGTGGAATAATTTCTGCCATTTATGTTTCTTATTACAGTATTTGTCATTAGAATGAGGTGTCAGGGAGTATTTAGACTGTGTCATATTTCATGGGTTAAAATAGTGTGCTGTATTGTTGTGACTTTTTAAATTTTCTGCATTTTCCTCTGTTCCTTTCTCTTGTTTTTTTCCTCTGCATATCTTCTACAGAGAAGGGCAGTGGAGCTGGTGAAGGGTCTGAGGAGCAGCTGAGGGCATGGGGGTTCTTTAGCCTGGAGAAAAAGCGGGCTCAGGGGTGACATTATCCCTCTCTACGCCTCCCTGGCAGGAAGTTGTAGCCAGGTGGAGGTCAGGATCTTCTCCCAGGCAATCAGACAGGACAACAGGACACAGTCTCAACTTGCTCCAGAGAAGGCTCAGGTTGGACAGTAGGAAGATTTTCTTCACAGAAAGGGTGATTAAACTTTGGAAGGGACTGGCCAGGGAAGTGATGGAGCCACCATCTCTGGAGGTGTTTAAAGAAACACTGGATATGGCACTCAGGGCCACGGTCTGGTTGACAAGGTGGTGTTTGGTCATAGTTTGGACTTACTCTCTAAGGCTTTTTCCAACCTAATTCTGTGATGCTTCGTTCTGAGATGGTAAATGTGAACATGCAAAGTATGGACAAGCAAATGACACATAAGAGTATGTCTCATGAAAATAATCCCAGTGTGTGTATCCATGCAGTGTGGACTGGTAAGCATATTTTGATTTATCTCCAAATAGCTTTATAGGTATGTCAGCAGCACTAGTGCAATGATTCTGTGCTGCACAGTGCTGTGAGAACACAGAGGACATCTCATTGCTATAAGATGTGAAAGATATATAGAAATACAGGACATTTCCACTCATATTTGGTTGTGAAACTCTTGCTAGTAAAAATTGGAAAGATTAAAAAGTTTCTTTCTTTGAGATTTAAACTAGTATTTGACTATGACACATTAGGATGAAGCCTTCCAAGAGACAATTTGTCTTACCTTGGCTCAGTATAAAGCTTTTGTGTTGATGTGCCTTGGAGACAGTAATAGATGTTTGAAGTGCAGTTTTTAATTCACTCCTATAACTAACCAGAAAACAGCCTATCACTGTGGCTGAGTCAAAGTACATGCAATCATGGTCCATCTCTGGCACTGTTGAGGGAAAAAAGAACTGAAGAGAGAGTGTAATGGATTGCATAATTGCCAACAAAATTTCTTTAACTTATATATAATTTAAAATGCAGCTCGAATCAGACAATGTGACTGGTGACTTCTTGTCTCACTCAATCTTTGCTTCACTTTTGGAGGATGATAGAAAAGTTGTTGCAGAGATCACTAGTACAGTTAATATAGTTAGATCTTCCTGATTAAAGAAAAATATTAGCTGACTGACAGCAACATGCTTTAACAAATCCTGGACATTTTAATCCAGTCTTTGGTCACAGAATGATCTTTTCTTACAGTATGGATATTGTGACAAGAGGTACAGAGTTATTGTTTCAAATGGAATACAAAAGCCTTTAACACTTTAGCTTAGATTAGCAAGGAATTTGTCAGAACAAAATATCAGTTCTCGTGTTCAAGAGTGCATAATGCCTATGTTTTGTGTGAACCTCACAACATGAAGGGATTAAATTGAACATTATTTGCTACTGATTTGACCTGAGAAATCTTGCAACTGATATACCATAAACTTATTCCATCATATTGCCCTTGCTGGTACGTTCCACAAATAAATGATTGGAAGTAGCTTCTAAATCGTAAATCTTATGAGCTTGGCTTGCAGGTTTCACAGAGGAGGAGCAAGATTTACAGAAAGCTCGGTGTGATCAAATAACTGGTGACTCGTTCTGAAAGACGTGTGAAAAGGTAAAAATTAATGGGAACAGGGAAGCTACAAAACACAGGGTGTTGTGCTGAGAAAGTCTCAGTTCCTTTGTCATGACAGCAGAATATGAGAAATGACAGGAGCGTGGCTAAAGGTGGAGGCTTGGGCAGGACTGGTGGACAAGACAAGAGAGGATTACATCACACTCTTTTTCATAGGAGGAAATGAAGGCATGGAAACTGCTGAGTACCTTGTTATCGTGTCTCCCCTTGCAGAGAAATAGTTTGTATTTTTCTTCAAATCAAAGTTTTTGCATATCTCCATAAAGCCTCCTTCTCTTTCTGATGAATCCTTCTAATCTTCCAAATATACTCTTTGATATTAAATGCATAAAAAGCAGTCTAAATAACTACCATTATGTTCATTTAAATTAAATGTACATCTTTTTTTTAAAGAAAAAAAATTAAATGAAAAAATACAACAATCTGAAGTTAAGTTTTGAAACTACTATAACCCTGACAATTTATTTCAATAAATCAAGTTATGTGCTATGCGCAAGACCTTCATCAGATATGAAAATTAAAGGCTACATAACTACTTAAAGAATCAGAAAGTTGGAAAGTGTTTAAATTTTTAAGTCAAGCTTTATAAAAGTATCTCAGTGCAAAATACTACCTGTAGTATTACATGTAATGCAGTACATGTATTATTTTCTGTATTTTTAGTGAAGAAAATGTGGATATATTTAACATAAAAAACCAAATCTTTTTGAATGTAGAACACGTAGAAAATATTTTTCATACTTTTTCTGCAGTGAACCACTTAAGAGAAAATACAATTTTTTTTTTCCTTCATTGAAAACAGTATGAAACTGAACATGCCAGAATTCTGGTTTTCTGCTTCAAGCTGTTTCATGAAAAATAATTGCTACAGAGTGGGTGGTTGCCACTACTGATTGTTCAATTTTCCCACCAGGACCTCCAGGTCCTTTTCTGCAGGCCTGCTCCCATGCAGTCAGTCCCTTGAGTGTAGTGTTTCACTGGGCTATTACAGCCTAGGTGTGAAACATAGCATGTTTCTGTGTTGGTCTCCATGAGATTCCTTTTGGGCCTTCTAGCCTACAATTTGTCTAGCAAAATACTATGGGAAATGGTGTAGAACGATAAGATAAATGGCACCTGTACATGGTGGTGGCCATTTCATCACAGGAGCAAATCAGGTGGTAAAGTAAAAATTCCTCTTCCTGAATCAACACTGGTTGTGCCAAATAAACTTCTTGTTCCTCCCACACTTCAAAATAGTTTTTAGGAGGAACTGCTGCATAAAATCCATTCAGGTATTTCATGCACTTTTCTAGATTTTCTTGCTTGTCTTTTTGAATATGAGTTAAACATTGCCTTCTACAAGTTAGTGCTCCTTCTTCAATCTTCTCTTCTTAAAATGTAGGTATTTCCATTTGCTCTTTAATTTAAAATACTTCTTGTAAGGTTTCAATTCAATACCTATTTCAATCCAAACATAATTTGACTCAAAATGAAAAGTTTGCATTTAAGAAGAAAATTATAGAGCACATAAAAATGTAATAAACATAGAGGAATTGTTGGACTCTTTCTATAATAATGAAAAGAAAAAGTGAATAAAGTGAACAAATACCTGGGAAACTAGAGACCTACTTATTTAAATAATTATAAATTGTACATTTAAGCAAAGAAATCAACTAAACAAGTGTAAAGATTTAATATTTTAATGTTTATGTAAGCTAGTGATAATTAACAAGTAATAAGGAAATTTACTGAAAGTGCTGTTGCAGGACTTGATTAAATATAAGTTTCTTGTTTCCTTTTGTCTATTTTCTAACCGTATTTTTTTAAATTTACCAGCAGTACCCAAGTAAACATCTGCCTCAGTCTTTTAGCAGAATCTGCAACATGTCATTGTTGTGCCATCCAGAGTAATGTCAAAGTATCTGTTAGTTAGTACACTTAATTTAGACTTAATATTTACAAGTACCCCATTTTTCTCCTTCAGTGTGCATTACTGCTGCATTTATCATCATTGAATTACCTCTGTCTTTCCCAGTCCGTTCACTGAGTCCCTGCGAAATTCCTTATGGGTTTATTCCTTTTAGGACTTTCTGTCTTTAGAAATAAATTATCATGGCCTTACATCTGCTGCATCTGCAAAATTTGGTGTTAGTTGCTGTTGTTTTTATTATGACCTAATCAACACTAACATGGCATCTATGTTTAGAATACTGACTTTTAAAAATAATTTTGTGAGCAGGCAACAGTCTAGGGAAATTGAAAACTAAACCCTAAATGCTGATAGGCAAGTGCTCAAAATGACCCTATTTATAACATGTGTGTCAGACTGGTAACTGGTTGGGCAACAAAGTCATGGTATGCACAGATGCTGAATATGAGACGCCCTCTGAAGTGTGCAGTTTAATTGGTGGTTTTGTTTTCCTTTAAAGAAGAGGTGTGTATCAGGGAAGAATATCAACCCTGAGATCTACCATGATTAGAAACTCATTAACTAGTATTTTAAATGTCTACTTTATTGACTTTAAAAGATTTGTTTAGCATGTGTTTGCCTTTTAGTATGCTTAATTTGTTTGATTGTCTTTAAATGCTGCTCCAGAAGGGAAATTGATTATGCAAATCAGGTATTTCTTTGATGCTATCTTTTTGTTTATATTGAATGTACCTAAAATCTTCTATCGCTGAACACAGCACAGGCAAACAGTCACACAAGAAAAGGCCCACTAAAGTGATCTTTCTTTCCTGCTTGCTTTTGTTGCCAATCACACTCTTACACATAATGAATATCCATAAAAAGGGGGTGGGGGTTAAGTTTCTTAGAGGGAGCTTATATTTATATTGATAACTTAGTGATATCTAGAAAAATACACTGACATAATGAGAGACTAACTTTTATGCAACCTGAACCTACAACAGCTGCAGCCCCGCCTGGGACATTACTGCCTGAATTCCTTTGGATGTGATCCTCCTCAGGCATTCCCAATCACATACTGCACATCTATCAGGTTTCCCATGTGACCATGTGGTTACCACTACATAAAATGGCATTTTTTGCTCTTTCTCTGAAAATTCAATCTCCAGCTCTGTGACTGATGGTGGCAATTATCCTTTCCCCGTGTAAAAGTTGCATGTAACACATTTCATGATTTTATGCTGAGGCAGCTAGTCCTTTAAAACACAAATCCATGAATCTGTCCAGCTCAGTTCCTCAGAATATCATCAAGGCAGAGTATCCCCTGATGCTCACATATTCCTCCAGCTTCAGTGTTACAAATGCTACTCAAGCTAAAGCACAAATCCTGTCACTTGTTCATTCAATTTAAGAGGAAGCAGTGAGAAGGGGCCAAATTAGGAGCTTCTTCAGCTGGATTTACCCATCTCTTTGCAAAACAAACACTGGGGAAAGAAGAGGACTGCACTCCCAACAGCACAATTAGAAAAAGGAAAGTAGAAACTCTGCAAGGGGACTCGAAAGTCCTTGATTCTCAATTAGTGAGGTTTTAAAATAGTCCAGCATTCCTTGTGCAATGTGTCTGCTGAGAATGATTTCCCCATTTCTCATTATGTATGAATGCCAGTGCACTGTGCAGCTCCAGTGCACAGTTGATTAATAAGGTCAGAATTAGAAATTGAGAGCTTTCCTTTTCTTAGCATCTACTGCAGTTTTCTCTCAATAGGCTTTTCTTTGTAGCTTTCCTGTGATCTGAAACATAGAGCTTACTGGAACAGAAGTTATGTATTTAGTCACTCTGAATAGTGTGCGGTGTCCTAATTTTTAAAAAAAATATTATGCATTGTGTTTTGAATAATTTGTATTAAAATCTCTTACACTCTATAAAGTATTTTGGAAAACACATTAATTGTTAAGATAGTCCTTTTTCAGTAAATAAGCTCTATATAATCAGACACCATTTTGTTTTCAGAAGGATAAGTCATTGCTTTATCTGAATTTTGAATAAAACAACTCAATGTCTTTCAAGAGTCACAATGCCATCAATCCACTCTGACTAAATTCTTCTTCCTTACAGTGACTAAAGTAATGAATTTCAAATCAATTCTAACTTATTTTAGCTGTCTACAAATTACACAACCTTCTTTCTACCACTGCAGCCAAGGTTTTGTGTATGAAGCTAGCTGACACTCTATCCAATTATATTTTATAAGCATATTATCAAGTATCTATTAGGTCTTTCAAATAAATCCCTTTTGTCCAGAATTACAAATGTTTGTTTTGTTTTTGGTTTTTAAGATTTCTCCATTTTTTTCCCCCTGAGATTATGCAATTCTTAATCCAGGGGTATTAACTATAGCAACTGGCCTCATGCTTCCAATTCTTTCTTCTTCAATCAATTCAGATTTTTGGTATGAAGTATGTCATGGAAAAAAAATCCCTGAAAACAATTTCAGTCCTCACCAGCCTGGCACATAAAAAAGAAAGAAAACTAAATGGAGAGGATTTTGTCCATGTTCATCCTCAAATTAACCTAGTGCAGAAAACAGAATTTGAGGGAATCACTGACTCATATGAATGTGGGTTGGAAGGAACTTCTGCTACTTAAGGGACGACTATTGAAATGTAAGAACTAGGCCAGCTGTGACTTTGTCCAACTAAGTTTTAATTTGAGAATGGACTTTCCACAGTCCCTCTGGATAACAGTAACCCTTTCAGTACTGCACTGCTCTCCTGAAAATGTTGTTCTTTACATCCAATCTGAACTTTTGGCTTGGAAGTCATGGCCACTGCCCCTTGTTTTTCCTTCTGTTTCTACAGAGAGGAATTTGGTTCTATTATTTTGAAACACATGTTCAGGTAGTTATAGAAAGGTATTAAATTACCTGTCAATCTCCTCTTTGCCAGACTAACCTATTCCATTTCTCTACACTGCTCCTCCTACGTCGCATGCCATTAGCTGTCTTGATAACCCTGATGGATCCCTTCCTGTTTCTCAATACCCAGCTGTAGCAGCAGGCCCTAAACTGCACACTGTACTCCAGACACAGCCTCCTTTTAGCTACATGGAGGAAGATAAATTAATTTTCTGAATCAGGCTCTTCCAGGGTGTGGCTAATTTTTCTGCCTTTGTGATTGAGGTGCACTGTTGGCTCACACTCTGCTGTAACACCCAGGTACTTCCCACTATAGTGGTTCCCAGTTTTTGTTGATGGAAGGGTTTAATCTGTCTCAGGTGCAATCCTTGCCCTGGTGGTGGAATCAATCCCTGTTGGTCCAGTGCTTAAATTTCTCAGGGTCCTTCTGGATTGAAGCTCTAATGTTGGATGTCCCAACTCCCTCTGATTTAGTATTGTTCATAGATTTGCTGCTGATGGGTTCTGTCTTGTCACCCAGGTCAGTGATGAAGCTATTGAAGAAATACTGTGCCAGTACTGACTACTGGCTAAGTAGCTATTTCAGACAGGTGGCAAGCTATTGATTACTTGCCTTTGGTTCTGGTTGTACAGCTGCTTTTCAGTCCATCTAACAGTCTGTTTGTTCTGCCTATCTCAAATTCCAAGTCAGAATTCTGTGGAAAGCAGAATGAAAACCTTATTAATTTCAAGCTTTTTCACAGCCAGAACTTTATCCTCATCCCCTTAGCCAATCATTTCATTGTAGAGAGCAGTCAGGCTAATCAAGCTTGATTTTCCCTTGGTGAAACTGTATTGACTTTTCCTGATTACTTTCTCATCATTGTCAAACTAAAGTCTTAGAATATATCTTTTTATAACTTTCTTCAGAGAAAGTGTGGCTCAAGAAGATACTGCAGATGCCCAGGTCAGCTTTCCATTTCTGTCAGATGAAAGTAGAACTGACCTTGCAATGGAAAACTGGTATCACATTAGCTGTTCCCATGGAAAAGAGAGTTACTGCAGTAGTTAGGAAGCTGGTCATGGAGACTGGCTACTGAACTTTTCTTCTGATCTTTGGACTGTATGACAGCACACTAAATTAATATTGTAGCAAAGTAGTCAAATCACTGTGCATTGAAAATAAAATATTTCTTTGAATCAGCTGCAGAAACACTTTACCAAAGCTGTAGCTTGCACAAATACAGTAGTGCAGCTTGGAATCTAGGCGACTGGTCAACTCCTTGAATAATTTTCTTTGCTACTTCATTTATTATGGCTTTAAAATACATAATTCATTTTAAATGCACAGCTGTATATTCCCTGGTTGTCTCTAAAATTAACTAGTTACACCAGGTGTTCCACAGTTCTTATTAAAGTAAAACATATGGTAACAGGAAACCATCCTGCAGTATCCCCATCTTCCAGGCTTTCAGGTAGATACACAACATTATAGCTAAAGGGCATGATGGAGAACATATTCTGCTTTACAATTTAACATTCCTGGTGGTACACCAGCCATCATTTTATGTAACATCAATAAGACTACCTCTAATTTTTCTCAATAGTGGGTAAAGTGACATCCATGCTGTAATCCAAGTTTTCAATGCATTTAAATCTCTTTGTAGAGTTTGTCATAGAGTGGAGTAACAGGAAAGGATGAGACAGAATGCTCTTTCTGAAATTAGACACAAATTCAAACAGACTCAAGGTAAAAATCCTTTCTCTATACCTAAACTAAGATTCTTCTGTTTAGCATTAGCATCCTCTGAGAATGTTGAGGAAATAATTTTTTCATTTCAATTTATTCATATAGTTCAGCCCAAAGACTAGTTCGACAGTTATAAAACCTACACTGAATTTAAGAAGTGGATATTCTTTTTTTCCCCACTTTCTTCACCTACATGAAGGAAATGTGAAAAAGTCAGACTACTTTGTTTCCAAACACTTTATAAGAATATGAATTCCTTCAGCTCACTATCTCTATGCAGCATTTTGTTCTCATTACATCAGTTCTGCTTAAAAAAATTAAAATATTGTTTTATTTTAAAGCCCCATCTCATTTTCTATTATTATATGATTTCTACAGATACAGACAGAACCAAAGAAAAGGTCCATCAGGAAAATAGAGAATTATTTTCTAGAACTAAAACAAGAACAAAATGCAGATAAAATTTGTGTTGAATTCTATAATGTCTTGCTACATATACATACTACAGATCTTTCCAGTAGGAAAATCATATCATACTTACTGTAAATTCTATATTACTCATAAACAAACTGTAAAATGGGTTTGCCAGTTAATGAGAAATAACTGTCCTTTGTGAAACTAGCTGAAACCTTCATTATAAGGTTCATTACAGCAAGATTTCCTGATTATTGATTCAAGTTATGATTAGAATGATTTAACTCCCTCTGCCCTGTTCTTTCCTTGCCAGGTTCTGCCATCACAAGTGTGGGGAGCAAAGAAAATGTTTTTCCTCCTCTGCAAGAAACAGATGAAAGATATCTCCTAATTTCAGAAGTGAACTCTTAAACAGAATAAGGACAAGGTCAGAAGTGTGGGGTAATTCAAACGTGTTACCAGCTCCTGTTCTCATTCTGTCCATGTCACTTTGGCCAAACACTTTGGCCAAAAGTGTTGAAAAGACACAGAGAAATGATGAAATGTTGTCATTTCTTGCTCTTCTTTTTCATTGCCTTTGTTGTTCATTTTAGTCAAACTTCTTGCCATCTTTTAAGATGACTTACATTTTGGCTGACAGCTCAATCCAACTCTTCAAAAGAAGGGCAACTAGTCTGTTGCTATTGAAGATATTCACAAAATATTTCATCCTACTCTATGAAAAATTCAAAGATTATTTTTGTTTACTGCTGGAAGCAGTCCACTGAACTTTCCCACTTCCCAAAATGATCAGATCTCATCAAAGCAGATTACTATTGAATTTGTCAGAATCAAATTCACCTTGGATGTGCTTTTCATTCCCGTTAGTGAGTTAGGTCTAAGCCTTCCCCCAGGATAAACATGTTGCCCTGACTTCTATTCAACATGCAGTGGCTAACAACTAATGGAGGAATGTGAATAGAGTAAACCAAAGTGCAAGATTTTTAGCAGGCATTGTATTTGTGCAGACAGTGTGGTAGCCACCAGCCTCTGTAATAATCAGCAATGCCAGGCTTATGGATCAGAGGTAACAGCTGGATGCATTTTATGTACCAGGAATTACTCAGATCTGTGGCTAAAGAGAAGTAGATGTTTTTCTATTGAATGACTGTGAAGGAAAGGTTAAGTGGAGACATTTGGAGATGTGGCAGTTCCCAGAACAGCTCAGGAAAAAGGAGAGCTGGGTCTGTCATGTGTCCAGTCCTGCCCATTCCGTCTGCAGTTCAGTCACAGTGACTGCCCCTGTATGATCATTTCAGTTTGAGTGCACTTTGGAACTGGATGCTCTGTTCATCCCTTCACGCTCTGGTTCACAGTTCTAGGGCAGCACATGTTTCTCCAAGGTGAGAAAGAGCAGCCCAGGGTGGCAGCTCTGGCAATGCAATAGCTATGGGGCAGTCAGTTAAGTGCTACTCTGGGGGAGCCCCTCTGAAATGCCTTTAGCAAGAGAGGGTAGGGTAAGAGCCTCTGCAATTTTCTCTTCCATTTCACAGTAAAGTGAAAATATCAGGGATTATTTGATCTCAGGTGACTTTTCTGAGATGCTTTGTTCTTCCCCTGCATTGATTAAGTAACTACACATGCAGTGTACATTTAATTTCTCAGAGAAAAGTGGTACACCATTATTGACTGTGTGCTTTTTGGACACTTAGCCCTCAGCTAGGTATTTCTTTTCTGAGTTACAGACCCATTAAAAATCTTCACTGTAGCTAAGATGTGGTGTTAATCCACAACATTTACTTCATGCACACTGGTTTACAATAGTTGCTGTGTAACTGTGCAGAAGTAAAGCAGTGCTGTTTTAACCTCTATCTGTTTACTGTGTCATGAGCAGTGAGAACAATTAATCCTGTCCTACCTCTCAATTAAAGTCCACCCTACATTTTCTTTGGCCTCTCTATTTGACATTTAATAACATCTACCTGACAAGTGGATTTAAAAAATCTTTAAATTATATTTATTTGTGGATATTCTCACTGAACTCCTCTATAGGACAAACACAGGAATATATTTTTAAACTTCCTTGAACATGCTTAAGACTCTGATGCAAATTCTGTGTCAGTGATCCTCTTGTATATTTTGTATTTTCTCTTGAATCAGAGGTTACAAACTACAAAGAAAGACAAGTACTGATTTAAATTTTAAACTCCAGTTACATTAACAATACACCACCCACACAAATTGTCATCTGATTCCACATAGACCCATGTACATTTCATTAGTTTGGCTACAAAATATATCAAAGAAGCACTTATTTCTATTTGCCTTTTTCTTTTAGTGCCCAGAGGACTTGATGGTATTCTCATTACATGCTTAATCCTCCACTGTGTCACGTCCCTTTGGTATCCAACTCTCAAGAAGTTTTAGCTATACAGAACACTTATTGTGGATAATCACTGCTAATATGTTAAACACTTGATTGTGTTGCCATTTTGTATGCAATAGACCCTGAGTGCAACACAACTAACTTCTTTACAGCACATTATTCTAGATAAACCCAACTGTGATGGCAATGCAGTCAGACCTTAATTCACACTGACACAGGTCCAGTTGCCTATAACATTGCTTTAATTTAATTTTTAATTACAGAATGGGTTGTTAGGTGGATGAGCTTAAGAATTAATGCTTTCGTTTATGAAATATACTTGCACTTGAGAAATACAGCAATGGTGATTACAATCTCAACTGCCAAATAATGATTTATATGATTTTACTTTTTGCAAGGAAATAGAAGTTGTTGAATCTGATTTGTCAAAGCCTGCTCCTGATAACACAGAGATTGTGGATTCTATCCCTGTAAGGGCCATTTATCTAAAAACAGCATCCAGTGATCCTTGTGGGTCCCTTCCAACTCAGAACATTCTATGATTTTTTATGTGATTTCACCTGACTACTAAATTATTTCTATCCTCAGTTTTAATAATATAATGTAATAAAAATAAAAGCTGAAAAGTAGGTGATTGCTTTGTATTGAAATGTAATGTCTTTTATATATACAGAGAAAACCACAACAAATACATTCTTCTTGTAAAGACAGCAGATAAGACAATGTACACAAATATTTAGAGTTATGTCTTAGGATTTTCTTTGATTTTGTTTGCTTTCACTTTTTCAGTTTTCTAGAGTGATTGACTGGATTAAAGGCAACAAATTTGGAATAGAGATAATATGGTTTAATGATTTTGTCTTAGATTTTGAATGGAAATTTATTTTTAAATTATATTTTACCCTTAAGTTGTTAATTTTTTTATAGTAACCATCTTACTCCCAAATGTTTTAGTTTTAATTTATGAAATTAAAAATGTCTGAATACCTCCACATAATATCCATATAAATAATGCTTTAAAAGGAATAAAAACAATTCTATAATTAAAATCATTCACGTACAGTCATTCAAAATCAAGTCAAGACTGTTTCCTAAGAAAATATATTTTTGTGTGTCTCGTTAAAAATGTAGGTACAACATGTGCGCCTTGTCCTATATAATTTAGAAAAAATCAAAGACCACGTGTGATTTCCTAGCAAAAACAAATTATGGGGTGCTCAGTCAAGATACTAACATAAATAACACTGTTTTTTTCCTTGACTAATTTACCCTCCTTAGAAATGATTTGAGGTATAATGTAAACACATCTGTGTACATGAATTGTACCTATGGCTATGACATCTAATTAGTAACAGCAATAGAAACTGATGACATTATAAGTCAATTTTTATGAAACAAAATTAGTAGATCTTATTCTTTATGACACGTATCTGTATCTGCACATATATCTATATACCTATGTCTGTATCAACGTCTGTATCTGAACCTGGGAATACAAACTCCATATTTGATGGATATTTTTAATGAAATATTTTTGTTAATGAACTTCATCACTCCTCAAAGTGTAGTAGATATAGGGAACTAGATTAAGCCCTCATTCAAGTTTCTGCATAACTGTATTTTAGGGCCTCCCAAATTATCAGAGTAATATTAAACGTAATCAGAGAAATTATTTCATACTTCTTCTGCATCAGTCTTTAAGTTTTTTTAGTTAACCTTATTTTCACCCTTTTTATCCTCTATAATCAGTCATTATGAGGCCTTAAGAATTTTTAGAAGCGTGGTTAGTTCTTGAGCTTAGTAACACAAATTTGCATACACTTATTTAGTCTTGCAGTAGTCATATGAAGCTAATAAAACAAAACAAGCGCACAAGAGGAAGACCCACCAGATGTGCTTTTAAAAATAACAGTCTCAAGAGCACAGGATCAATAAGAACACTGCCGGGACTGCGGCACAGCCCTACTTGGCACGCTGCCTAGAAAAGTCACTCCTGCTCCTGCTGTATGCTCTCTTCTTTATCAGGTCGGTTTGTTCTCAAAGAAGGTACCTCTAACAACGAGCAGTTCTGTGAAAACACCTCCTGACAGCCCCTGTGAAGCCGTGCCCAGGCTATCAGCTCTGCAGCCAGTGACACGGCAACAATCCATCTCACAGCTCTCGCTAAACCTGCCGGTGTGGAAATGAGGACATGACAATCAGCCTGGCAGTGATTGACACCCTGAATGCCAGCAAAGAGGCCAAGAGGGCGATAAACACAACGGTAATGGGAGATTGCAATTACCCCGAGTAGTCTGAACAGATGTCCTATCAGCAAGCTGAGACTAAACCCTCAGATACCTCAAGTGCCTGCTTTGAGGAGTAGTTAGGGAGTGTCAACAGAAGCAACACTTCAGCTTGTCCTGAGAGCAAGCACTTGTTCATTATATTACTGTACAAAGTCCCTGGTGGTACTGCAGGGCACTGGCACTTGGTATTTTTTGCAGCATCTTGGAAGGCAAAATGTCTTGTCACAAATTTGCATGGAAATTCGATTTTTAAAGAGAGGATAAAAGAAAAAAGTATTTGTAACTGACACAAACAATTGATCACCGCCATAGTGGTGGCACAGAGCAAACATTTACCACTTCTTCACCCCCACCCCCCGAAAAAACCTTTAGAAATCCCACAGGAACATCTACATACCTAAACACTACAGGTAATGATGTACTGAAATGCCCAAAATAGAAGGAATGAAGAGTTTAAAGAACAAAAGTACATGGATATGGTCAAGACATTAAGGAATAGTCAACCCAAGTTTGTGAAGACAATCCACACCTCACAAAACATGGTGGGTCTCCCAAGGAATCCATGTTTCTAGGGACACTGAAGTTTTGGCACCACAAGCACTAACAGGAAGCAATCTGTCATAAAACAAGAAACTAGGTCTGAACACAGTTAAAGGGTAGGAAATTAAAGGTCAGAAAATATGCACAGGGAGACTCAATGATCCCTTGGAAGTCCTCCTTCATACAATGTGAAACTACTTCAACCCAATATTGTGCAGCATAAAACTCTTAATGAATTCAAAAGTGATTAGAAAATTCATAACACTTAGACATACATGTGGTTTGATCTAAATATTTCATGTTTTTAGAAAAGTAAATAAACACATCAAACCTATTGCCTCCTCCCCCCACCCTCCATCTTCACATGAATAGGACTTTTGAGTTTCTATACACATAAATCTGGGATATGTAGTTCAGGGAAGTGCATCATATGGAGATCTCTTTCCTACGGTTTACATGACATTTGGAGAATCTTAGAATTCTCAGAAAGAGAAGAACCAAAAAGGAATCTTGTATTTTCCTTAATATGCTTATGAATTCTTTATAGACTTCAATCAGTGCTTGTCTTTACCCAGCAGTCAAACTCAAGATAAAATTAGGTAGAAATCTTACCTTCCTTGAGCCATGAAAACTGCTGATTAAGTTTTTGCCTCTCTGTGAACCCAGAAGTAGTGTTCAACAATGCAAAAGTTCATATTTTTTTCTGAGATTTCATACACAGCTACTTTTTAAGATTGCTGATATTCCATGCTCTTCAAAGAAACAGTACTAGAAAAGTAAGAGTTTAAAAAAACAAAAGGAGATTAAAGGTTCAGGTGTTTGGCAAGCTGTAGCCAAGAAGGCTCAGTTCTGGTCAGAATAAATGCATTCCTGTTTTCTCACTTCATACACTTCACAGGAGTCAGGCTTGGTGGAAAAAGAAGGTGTTCACTGTTGTAAACTGTGGGATGGATTCCACTAACCACCCAGCTCATGGTGTTCTCAGAGAAGCAGAAAAGTCTGCTTTGGTAGGTTAAAGTCTCTTCCTGTTCTTGGAGACAGTCTTGTGGTCAAACTGCAGGCATTCCACAGCTGTCTCTCCATCTAACAAGAATGTAAGGATATATCTTTCTGATGCAAACATGTATTCAGCACCTACAGACTACAGCTGTCAACAGTCAGAATCCATAAATTTGAAGCTCTTACGACTCTATAAGCCTGTGAAGAATGTTACTTCTGTCCTCACAAAGCTTTGCACAGGGCAGCATTATCCAAGCAGTGGAAAAATGTGTGGACTTTCCAGGCAAGAGCAAACTCTGCCTGAAATTAAATGGGTCAGGGAATAGATTGTACTTTGGGATCAAAATATTCTCTTCTTTATTGCTGTAATCCATCAAGATGAATGATGAACTGTATTCAACAATTAGAAGGATTGTTTAAAATATCATTCTCACTGCTTTTTTTAGTATGAGAGAGGAAATTGAATGCAGAAACATGAGAATCATGGCATGCAATATACTGAGAACAATGAGTTTAATTTTCTCTCACTTTTTCTAGGTGCCTAAATCACTTGCATCAATATTTGAAATGAAAGAAATATTCTGAGTCCTAAATAGGTTATTGCCTATATTTCAGGGCTTAGAAATAAGGATCTGAGGGGAAAATTTTAAACATGTTTTGTGTGATGAATGTTGAAAAATGTCTGAAGCCCCTGAATTGTTTGCACAGAGTTAATATCACTAAGGCATAGCAGCACAAAGAAGATTTATGGGATTGTAATAGAAAATTAAACCTAAATTGATTCAACAAATTACTGCATATAAGAACAAGCTGAATAATTTTAAAAATCAATGTGAATAATTTGAGTAACTGGAGAGTATAGAAGAAAATTGTTGCATAGGTTAATGTTTATTGCACATCCATTTAGTGACTATCTTGAAGCAACGGTTATTGAATTAAAATATGAATATGAGCTATTTTTAAGTGCATGACAGGAAAAAGTATAAGAAACAAAGCGGATAATTTTCAAATATCTGAGAACTGTGCTACACAGTGTTAATATCTGGAGTATATTTTTGAAGAGGACCATACACAAATTAAGCCACTTACTACCTTTCATGGTCCTTCTATGCAATAAGAGAAACATTGTAAATGCAAACTTTAAAATGCCCTGAGATGCAAGGTAACTTGAATTTTTAAAATATTGGACTCTATCAAAGCATTAGCATAATTTTAGTAACAAATATGTAAAAAAAATAAATTCTGACAATCCTTGCATTTGTTCATTTATTTCTTATAAAGCAATTGAATTTTTAAAGTACTTTAGGAGCCAACTGCAGAATGGGAAAAAAGAACAGAATGAGACTTCTTTTATAAATATAAGAAAGCTATAAAAATAATAATTTAAAAATCATGCCTTTTTTTTTCCTGAAAAGATAGCTATAATTTTTAGGAGAAAAAATTAGGATTGTTTGGTATTTCAGAAAAAATATAAAAAAATATGTTTTGCCACCATAAACACTACATGGGGTCTGACTACAAGCTGCCAGATGATTGCTTCTATTTTTTTGCCTTTATCCCTTAGGGTTATCTAAGGCCCACTTAGGAAGGAGTGCAATATCTTATGCACACACCGATTGATTGAAACAATTTTATTATTTTTGTACTCTAGATCAGCTAATTCAGAGTGTTTTGTATCTCCTGAACTTAAAGGAGATACAAAACTTACTGTCTGTTTTGTTGAAGATCAAGCCAAATCATCACTCTTGCTTTTTTTTTTTTTGTTTTTTTTCCTGTGGGGCGACCACGTGGAATTTGTGTGCACTGTGCTTTTAATGCTAGGAAAAACCAAAGGAAAATAATTAGAAGGCTTTATAGTGCTATAATTTATTGATGAACATCCATTATATATTCCTGAAGGGGAAAAATAAGGTGTCTCACTTTTATGCTTGAACTCTTTAATTTGCTGATTTTGTGAAAGAGGAATAGGCTTTTTTTTTTCCACTAAAGCATTTGATTCCATTCTTCAGAACAGCATCATACTCAGGAAAGATCATAATGCAGAAAAGTAGAGTAAATTGAATTAAAGAGGCGGTGCACAAGGAAAGAGAGGTCCATGTTGCACTTGGAGAGATGCACTGAGGCTGCCTATGGCCAGCAGAGCTGTGCTGGGCACCCCTGGTGTGCCTGACAGGATCTCTGTTGGGCAGGATGGAGTCTGAGCTTGCTGAGGATGGGGTAGGGTTTCCCAACATGCAGGTGAGTGCAGAAGTGAAAGAAGCTGCCAGGAGTTACTGGGTAGTATATGAGGTAGTATATTTAGAAGTTCATTTTCAAAGCAGAAGAAAGAAAGTTAATTGAAAGAATTAAAAGGTTGACTGTTGAATCTGTGACTTTGTTTTGTACTATTTTGTTTTTGACATTTGTTCTAAAAGAAACTCTGTAAAGACTGCTTTGAAGGGAAGACATTTAGGGATAAAGTTTATTTTCAGTGAAAAATTTTTTAACACTTAATCACTTATTTTTTCCAAATAACCTAAAATGAGTAAGACACTTGCAGTACAAATAGGCCAGTCATTTCAGGAATGAAGCATTACATCTGTTTCTCTGGACTTCTGTCCACTGCATACAAACCTTATTTTTCCATAGAAACATGGCTCAATTTGGGATCCATTATTCAAGATTCTCCCTGAACATGGTGACACACCAGAGTAGGCAAAAATATCCATCTTTAATAACATTTATCTCCCTGAAATTCCATTCTTATTGCCCATTTCTCCCTGCAACTTGGTCAATTTCCACTCCTTTTTCCTTTCAGATTTGCCATGCAGGAACAAGAAAATTAATGCATTGAGGAGGTGGATAGAGATGCTTTCTGGGAAATTGAAGCTTTTGTTGTCATTGCACAAGGCACTCAGGAAGAGGTTCCACATGCATTCTTCCTTCAAAACCAACCAGTGAAGGACATTAATTTATTATTGAATTATTAAAGCTAGGCTAAAGGTCATGAAACAAAGCAATAAAAGGAAGGAAAATCACAAACAAGCCTGAAATGTACCATATACCTTTTTTAAATTAATCACCACAAGGTACCACCTGAGCAGCTTTATAAAGTAGTGTATAGTACTTCTGTTTCAGAGGAGGTACAAGGTACATTTCAGCTGTGAGTTAATTTAATTGCTTTTATCCTGTCTCATTAATATCCTTTTATTGCAGGTTTCTTTGTGGACATAAATGACCTTGAAGGGAGTATGTAATTTCAAACGTACATAAATTTGCTGATAATGTTAAATTGGACTGGACTGGTAAATAGAAGAGAGAGACAACCATTTGAAAATTATTGGATTGGATAAGGCTTTGAGGCTGATAAAGTAGCTCATTCAGTTTAGCAGGAAAAAGTGTTAGATAATGAAATGGATCACTAGAAACAATCATAGTTTCTTTGGGCTAAAATCATACAAGATGCAGAATTTGGAACAAACAGATATTTTAAGTAGATTGATGATAGTTAAGACTGTACATTTGCAATTTTATGTGCTTATTTTCAAGTCCCTTCAGTTCTTCTGAAAGCAAATGAGGAACATCTCTCACAAATGAGACTGAAAATGATGTATGAACAGAAAGCATCAGGTTTAAGATCTTAGTTACCCATTGTGTTTTCTTTTACCCATTAAACCAATTTCCATATTCACTTGAAACTGTGCAGTCTCTTCCAGCAGTACCCAGGGGTTGATTTGCTCTCAAACCAGCATGAAGGGATTGATCTCTCAAAGACGATTAAATAGCTTGATCTAACTAAAGGAAGGAGTATTTCTAGTTACCTCATCAGAATTTCTGTGCCACTCCTGATTCTACAAGCTGTATGTTTGGCAGCAAAATCCACTGTGCCTGGCAGTGGCTGCTATTTATATTGTAGCTCTTAGGAATCCTAGACATGAACCAGGTCTCTCTTTGCTGTTCACAACATATGCACCTGCACCAACTACAAATGACATATTAAAGAATATTTGATTTATATATGTGACTTTCAACGACGAAGAAGGTCTGAGGACAGCTTGTTTGCTTAACAAACTCAAGGAAATGCGGCTGTCATTTAGCCGGCATGTCTGTCTCCCATAGCAAAGCCAAGAGGGTTGAAAGAATTCTTTTGCTTCCTCTGTCTCCTCTTGCCTTTGTATCCCATGTTCACTTTCCCAGCACCAGGATTTCCCTCCATTGTTCAGGCTCTGGTCACAGAAATTCCCAGAATGCCTCATCTCACCAGCCCAGCAGCGAAGTTTTGGCTGGTTTTCCTGCAGTTCAGGTAACCGAGATGGTGTGGCAGGAGGCTGACGAGTGCTGGAGCTGGCAGCAGGTGAGGAGTGCAGGAGAGAGCTGCAGCCAGGAGCGAGGTGTGGGAGATGCTGCTGCCCGAGAAAACCCATCCCACTGCCCCAGGCCATAGAGGATAACTGTGCTCCCAGCCCCTCCTCCAGCTCCCCTGGTTAGGATTCTCTCTGCACCAAAACGATGGGATTAGCATAGCATCAGAGAATACACCACAATGCTGCACTTCCTGATTAACAAATAGGCTCTTTCTAGTACAAAGGAGTCAAGTATTAGTACTCCTGCTGGGCTGTTTGCAAGTCATATTTAGATTGTCAAGTCAACAAAATATTTGACCCATTTCTTTTCATCTGTGAAAGAAATGCATAATCTATCTTTCATATCTCCTAGCTGCTCATATACAAAAAATATTTTCATATTATCTTACTTGTATAATTTCAATAAAATAAATGTTCTATGTAAGTCAGTGCTATTTAAATTAATTGGAAGAGTGGCAAGGATTTAAACAAATAGAATATAAGCTTAGTTTATTACTGGGCCAACACTTAAAAATATTAGTTGTAATTAATTTTTTTAAAATTCAGCCCCATCATAGTTTAATTAATTGAAGAAATGAAAATGAGACTTTTTATCTTCTTCTGATGTTAATAGAAGACATTCTAAGATATTTTGGTTTATTTAAATACAGAAAAATGTGTTAAAAATAGCCAGGACAGGAAATGAATGATTCTTTGGAGAAATATAGGAGCAAAACCAAATTAATCTTTTCTAAAAGAAAAAAAAATCCCAAGAGTTTCTCTTTGTTATCTTTCTATTTTGTATGAGTATCTTTGCAGTTATGTGGTCAGACTGACTGCTGCACCCTTCATACCATTCCATAGGGATTTCCATTTTTTTGGCCAGCATCAAGATAGTTTACTTCCATCTGTTTCTCTCACCCTTCCTGGTGTAAAACATAATAATAGTATTGACAATATAAGACTTATTTAATATATGATCATGGAAGCCCCAGTTCCTAACTGATACTATGCCCGAAGCACACTCAAAATGCCAAGGAGATTTAATTTGTGCATTCATCTGCTTCAAAAGTTAGTGATAAAGGCAGGTAGAAAAGCACATGTGCCGTTTTGTCTGCCAGGTTTCTGATGCTGGACAGCAAACTGGAAGTGAGGACTTTTTGGTGAATGTGTATACTGCCTGTGCATTCCGTGACCTCATCCTGAAAAATAACTCACCCGCATACCAGCTCAAAGGGAATTGGCTGTAACTCCACAGGAAAGGAGCACACAAGCTTTTACCTCTTCTACTTAGTGCAGAAAGTTCAGGAAAATTGCTTTTCATTCTCAGAAAAGAGAGTAATATTTATAGCCCCACCAGATTGCCTGAAACTGTGGGATTCTCTCAAGGAGGGGGGTGCCTGATGCCCTGGGGCCTTGTCCTGGGGGCAACATCTCCCAGTCCATAGGGTACAGCTCAGGAAGAGCCATGGGGTCAGTGGAGATCATGGACTGACAGACACAAAGAGAAAGAAACAATAAGGGAGAGGTGAAAGGGTATGCTTTGCAAAAGTGTCTTTCATCTGGATGCATTTTTCAGAATACATTTCAGCTTGATTAGCTTCACCATGCACACTGATATTTATTCAAGGAACACAGGAGTTTAGAACATAGATTTGCTGTGGAAGGGGTTCAGAATAATATAAACCCAGATGAAATATTCTTTTATAACTTAAGATTTTGTCTGAATGCACAATTTGACTAAGGCCTCCAGACTTGCTATATGGTGACCTATAAGAGATTTTGGATCTGCTTGCAGGCCTGAACTGTCTAGAAAAATAGGATGAACAGGCAAACTTGTATAGAATGGATCTGCAAGAGGCTCCTGTACAGAATGCATTGAGATACAACTGCTGAACCTTAGTGGATTGGCAGCTTTATTTATATTCAAGGAAATGGGGAGAAAGATGTTGAGAAAATATCTTTATAGATTCATCAGAAACATTAAAAGAAGGGAACAAGGATACATTTTGAAATTCAAAGCACTTTTAAATTAACAAAAGAAAATAATATACTTTTCAGAGAGAGAAAGTGTGAAGTTTAGTTTAGAACTCAGAGAATCCAAATTGAATGTTTGGTGCCAATTTTTCACAAAAGAATAATAAAATAATAGTAAATTTAAAAAGATTCTCAGATATCTTCCTTGAGCTTGAAAAACAATAATGCAGCTGGCTGTTAAAATAGAAAGTTTAATTCAAGGTAATGTTCATTTTGTGATAACTCATTTTACTAATTTTGAATTTTATATTTTTTTCCCATAAAATTTAAATTTTATTTTTACCATGAAAATTTAAATAAATATGAAATTTATTTTATTTTATTTGAATGTTTATTTATGAAATAAAATAAACTGGACATGTCAAATATTAAAAAAAAAGTATTTAAAGAAATATTTGGCATGTTTATTTTGTTTTATTCTAGAAATAAATTGTCAAGAAAGATGCTTGATATGCTAATTTAAACCAGAAAATAAAGGAAAAGGACATTAAAATTAGTATAAAAGTTGAATTAAAAATTATAAAACTTCAATAGAAAACAGCCAGCAGCACACTAATCCTGGTATTCTTATACTTGTGACACTTGATGGAAGAGGCCCAGTTGTATCACATCCCTCAGGAACATGCAGAAGCACTGACCCTATAAGGTCAGTGTAAGGATGGGATGATCCAAGACTATCCGAGTAATTCTCAGCAAAGCAACTATTCTGGGCCATGCTTTTTGATTGATGTGTGCCTGATGCAGGCAGGCTGCTGCCAAGGCTGCAGGGAGGGAGGCAGCAAGGCAAAGGGAGCAGGGGAAGGGTGGCTGGAGCCATGGGAGCCTCCCTGTGCTCACTTGTTGACCACGATTTGACCCAAACATCTAAACCACGTTGTTAGAGTATGGCTGCAGAGTAGAATTCAGATTTCAGAAAAATAGAGGTGTACTGACTTGCATCATTGCTGATTATTTTGTATCATTCAGCCCACCTGATAGGACTGTCTGGAAGGTGAGGCAGAGGTTGGGATTGTGGAAAGCAGCTTTGGGGGTAAGAGAGGGAGGCTTCTGTACGTAGTAGACTTAAGCCTGTGTTAAAAAAATATCATGAGTAGTTAAAAAGGGATACAGAGAGAGAAAACTGCTGCAGTGGATACAGTTCTGCACAGCATGTGAAAAAGATAACATTTCTAATTTGTTTTTCACCTGTCAGCGCTCAGTCACTTTCAGAGATGCAAGAGATGAGCCTTGTTCTATGGATGGAGCATCCAGTGACACTCTCCAGGAGTGCCCCCGTGATATCTGTTGAGAGTGGACAGAGAAGAGGAGGATCATTGAGTGTGGGGGCCACACAGCCACATGAACTGATTGCCAGGGTTGTTCTTATTTGGTAAACAAGTTAATTGTGCCAGGTGAGGTGTGGTGTTAGATGTCGTCCAGCTCTTCCTTAGGAGCAAGCTTTCAGCAGCTGGTGCTTTTGGCTGCTCCAGTTGCTATGGGAGGCAATGAGAAGAAATTCTCTCATTTAGAAGAATACCACTTCTAAAGACCCACTTTTCTCTGACCTGGGGGAGCCCCTAGATTGGAATTCAGCTCGGAGTCTTACGGTATTGGCAACAACAGCAGCATCCTCCATTCATTGCTGTTGTGATTTCTCTGGAAGATGGTACCTTAGAGTAGGGAAAAATACTCTTAAACATTAATCCCTTGATTTCTAGGCCTTGCTCATCATTTGGGAGACTCTGCAGCATTTATCTCTGAGGATCCAGTTTAGCAGAGCTTAGTGCAGATACTTAGGCTGATTTGTAATTAATACACAGTCCTGATCCTGGACCTAGACGTAAGCTATCTGGAGTTCCTTTTTCCTTTTTTGGAAACTCCACCACTCTGAAACTCCACCACTTCCACTTGACTGGAAATTCTTGGTAACAAGGAAGACTTAGAGCTGAATAACCTTGATCCTGGTCTAGGTTCTCAGGGATAAAAAGGACTATCTTCACATATTATTCTGTGGTTACAGCTTTTGACATGCCTGTCTTGGAGAAAATGACTGCTTTGCAGTAGAGTATAAACACAAAAGTGTTAAAGCACAGCCTGCATGGTGTGAAATCACAGAAGGAATGTGAAGACAGCCAAAAATGTCAAAATGGTAAGGTCTCAGATGGAACACTGAAAGGAAATGTTCTCTGAAAGTTGCTCAGTTATGCCAGGGAATTATTTAGAAAGTGAAATACACCAATAGTAATATGCCAAATCTGTGCCAGAAAAAATAGTAGAAGTTTATCACCACAGACTACAGAATCCAGCTTTTGGGAAATGTTCCTAAAAATACTGGACATGCCCAGAGGAAAAAGGCAAGATAAATCCAATTTGATACTGAATGGTATCAAGTGATATAGAAGAACACTGTGAATAAATTGAAGACTAGTATTACAAGAGCCTCAGAACAGTATGTTATTTTGGCACACTTTAGATTGCTATTACACTTAAGAAAATACAGAGAGGATTAACTAGGGTGATTTTAAAACATAGTTATAAAATGAGAGTTCTACATAAAAGGAGAAAGAAATCAAGTGCAAATCTTCAATAAAACGAAGTCTAAATCTGAGAATGGGGTTCTGGATGGAGAAGAACCTGACTTGCAGAGAGGAAATGGAAAAATTGGTTTCTGCCTCTCCAAGGAACCTTCCTTCCTGATGGCCCTCTTTTCTTCACCTGAAGTCATATACTTGAGAGACTTGGATCATAAATCTAATCAAATTTTTAATGATTTCTAGAATATACTGTTGTTTTTGTAAGGTTAGCATTTAAGAAAGATTTAATTGTATTTTGCTGTCTTCGACACATTGCATAGTATTGTAACATTTATGACAACTATAGCTATAACAACTATTGCTTCTGCTACAGCCCAGAGAAACTAGGTTAAGCTGCTGATAGGGAAAAGAAAGTGTTAAGCATCTGCATTTATGCAGTCCTAATTGGATTTATCCTAGCTGTATGTATCTCATGTTGTTCAATAAGCACTGCTCCATCATTCTTCCATTCACTTTAGACAGTTCTTCTTTTTTTATATTATGAAGGAATAGGTCTAACCAGAACTGAAACTCTTATTATATACATGATAGATGTCTGACTTGGCCTACATAACTCATGTCTTGTTTAGTGCTAAAGTAGGGCACAGCTAAAGAGAGAAGAGAATTAGGCAACAAATGGAGTAAATGTCTGGGAAAAAGTTCTTATGAAAAATTTCCATGAACTTCTTTGGATTTTGAACCAGACTCTGGGGAAAAAAAAAAAAAAGGTGGTCATGGGCATACATTTGACAGAACTGACTTGTAAGATGGGAAAGAAAAAAAAAGAACATTTTTATTGCCTTTTTTTATGCTGATTTCTGTAGCAGACTTGCATGAGTGAGTTGCTGATCACATCCTCCTATGACTGCTGTTGAAAAGGACCCTGGAAATGGTCTCAGTGGCTCAAACTGACCAAACTAGTACAGCCAGCACTGCCAATGATGGTGTATACAAGAAGCTTACTCTTGTAAAATTAAAGATAGTCAAACTTTTAGATATCCAGTTTGATGTTATTGATTTTTCCTAAATCATGAGTGTGTAGATTAATAAGTTATGTCATACATTTCAAAAAGGTGAGAGCTTATTCTACGAATGCCTGATGACATGGCCACTCATAGAAACAACATCAAAAAATAAATAATTTAAAATTTTAAATCAATAGTTAAAATTAACTCTATCCATTTCTTTCACCCATAATAAATTCAGTATGGATAAAATGTATTAATCACAAACAACAGTACAACTACTGTTAGCAAGAATGAGTTTAAAGAAAATCTCAGCTACATCCTTCCTTGCTTCCACTTTGTTATTCAGTCAACAAGATTAAAACAGGAGGCAAGTAGCAGATTTCTGTGTTAGTGGATCAGCTACTCAAATACCTGTTTATTTACTTCGGACTTATGAGATCTGAGGGAGGGTTCAATATCTCTGATGTCTTTCTGTAGAAGTCCAGTTTACTCAGACAGTACTGAATAGGCCTTTCTTTATTATCTACTCTCTCTTGGTAAATGGTACTTGATGACTGAAGAAAAAAGAAAAACAGATGTTCATGGTAAAGTAAGATCATTAAGCACAAGTTAGAAAACACTCAGAAATAACACAGCTCAATGCATATGCTATCAATGCATTATTTATCATATCATAAAGTTAGTGCATCTGGACCACATCCAAAGGTCTGAATTGCAAGACAGTGCCATTTCTGCTGACCTTTTGAAGCACAGCTTAATTTTCAGAATTCAGAAGCATGAGAATTTAATATCAATACTGAATAATTCTCTTACAGGTATAGTAGATTGTTGTTTGTCTCTGAACATAAATGTGATACAGTCATCTATTTTTGCAGCCTCTTCAAACCTTAAAAATAGAGCATTCTTACTTGCTATATCAATTTCCTCAAATGACACTTTATCTGATTCAAAACACTAACATTATAATAAGACAGTTATGTTAATGCATACGTCTCTTTAAGCTTCCTTAAATATTGAAATTAAACAAATAGATTTTTAAAATTGCTTTTAACACTAGGATTTTTATCAAGACAAACTCAACAGCTGTTTAGGATCATCAGATAGTTGTAATTTATCTGTTTTGCTCCCAGAATGGATATTGTAGAGCAAATGAAAAAATCAAGGAAAATTATCAATTACCTATCAGTTTCATCTTTCCCCTTCTGTCAGCTGATTTTTAATGCTGATGAAAAATGATCATATTCTTTTTCTGGGAGAGGTTAATTCTCCAATGCTGCTTGTCTACTGTCTAGGAGGTTTTATCAGCAGACCGTACAGGTCTTCCAATAAGGTGTAATCAGAGCAGGTAGAAAAAGACTACAGAAAAAAATATATAGCTTTGGTTGAAAGCATCCTTGTACCTCATAGGAGAGCATGTGAAGCAGTACCCTGTGGATTGCCTTTTCTCTGTATCTTAGACTTGGCATATTGTATAGCACAGCACCACAAAATCTGCCAGAGCACTTGGGCAAAATTCCAAGAAATCTGTCTGGTTTTACTCTTTTTAGTGCCATTTTTCTTTCTTAACATAACTTACTGCTAGTAACATGAATGCCATATTCATTATATTGGTGGAACTATCAAATATATATTGAGAGGGTAGGAGCTACTTTTCTCTTGCAGAATGATAGCGTCAGGAAGACTATCAGCATTTTCATAGGCTACCACCTGTTTCAGTGCAGGTTATGGTGGGCACCTTTGACAGACAGGCTAAAAATGCCTTATACCTAGGACAGTTATTATTACAGAAAATATCACTCATGATATTGTGGCAGGATTGCCTTTCATAACATTTGTGAGACATTCTAGCTCCAAGGCTGATAGTGAGATTTCAATTTACCTGCTGACTTCGAGCAACCTGAGATATGTCAATATGTTGCTAAGTGGCCACAGTAAGATTTAAAAGTGTGGTTTGTCAGAACATGAAATCATGCAGTGTGAAAAGAAATAATTGCTTTGGAAAATTTCAATATCTCTCTGTGTCTTTTTACAAAGAAAATATTTTTTTCTTTTTTTTAAGTAGAATTGTCTAGAAAATATTACTTAATAACGGGCTGTCTCAGGAATTGTTCTGACTAGGCTAATGCAAAGACTGAAGCAAGGTCTGTAATTATAAAAGACTAAAACCAAGAAGTGAAGGCCCAATTGAAGGCATGCTCAGCACATAGGTTAGCTGCCAGCAATCCTACCAGTTCAGAACTGCAAGTCAGGTCCTGAGAGATCATGTAGGGAAGACACGAGTTAAATTGAAGGATGATGAGTGCAGCAGTCATGACTGGGCACCTGGGAGCCTGAACAGGTCACAGTGCAGGGGCTGCTGCTTTTGTGCTCCTGGTGCAAAGGCAGTGCCCAGAGTGACAAAGCAGCAGCAAACCAGCATGGGCACCCATCACTTGTTTAGGCTTGAAGGCTAGCCTTTATTTCTTGCACAGTTTGGTCAGGTTGTCAAGATGTAGGAGACTGGCTTCTGCCAGAATGCCATCTGACATTCAATGGTCCATGCAGAGCATAATTGCCACTGACAGTAAGTTTATTCATAGATGTTCTTATTATTTTCTGCCAGAGTGAGATTATAGGTATACTTCTAGGAACACTGAGAGCCTGACAAAGAGATTTACATTACATGGACAGAAGTAATTTTTTTTCTGTATTATCAAATGGCTGCTGTGTTGCAAGCCTGCTGATATTTTGATCAAGAGTGCACTCTTGACACATAAGTCTTTTGTGATGAAAGATGCAAGATCTCTTTGAGTGCTAAAGATCAGTCTTTCCTACTCAGTTTTACATTGTAACATAACATAACTACTTAGCAAACATCTCTGCAAAATATGTCTCATTTTTTGACTGCTATCAAACACCAGGTTATCATGAAAATAAATGTCCAGGTTCTAACAAAAAATTACAAGCAGCTATCATTTTGAGAAGAAGGTGGAGAAAGGATTTTGGAGAAAATAAGATGTCTATATTCATGAAGCAGCCACATCTGCATCACACCTATTCAAATTCCTTTTCCAGACACATTTCCAAGCATTTAGATCTTGCTCTCAACATCATTTGCACAGCTTTAACATTTTCTCCTACAGGCACCATTTTAAGGACCTCTCTCAATTCAGATCATATTGCTGCCCATTACTGCCATCAGGAAGGTAACAGGACTGCAGTTTAACATGTTAGTGATGAATAACTAAAAAACATATCTGAGTAAGAATATTCAGGTTTATGTTTATGCTCTGTAACCCTGGAAAATATGGTGCATTTAATTTCTCTTTAATTGGCATAGACCTTGTTCTCCAGAACCTCTGGGCTTCCCTACCTCCCATTCCAACAAAAACATTCACATGTTTTTGTTGGAATATTGCTGATACAATATGTATATAAAATATCAGTATTTTAAAGAAATAGAAGACTTTTCCCTCAGCATACAACAGCATAAATGTGAGGCAGAGTGGGCAACATTCTCAGAAAGATGTGGTATCTCAGCTGGGATTTGACAGCCAGGCTCTCCACCGTGCTTTGCTCCATGAAGAAGAATTAAAACATTGTAAAGTTTCTTCTGCTGGAAGAGCTGTATTGTTGCTTGCTTTGGGAGAACTGTTCAAACTGCGATATCATTCTCTGTCTGTTTAGGCACTGCATAAATGCAAATATACTAACAGAGCTCTTTTTCTTCTTTTTTTTTTTTTTAAATGAATGAGAATTATGTAGACAACTTTATGCATACAGATTGGGACAAAAGAAGCAAAGTGACATTGATAAATCTTTGTAGTACTGATCAGACCAATGGTAAACACCAGGAAATAAGATTTAGATTCCATAATCTTTAATTCTGCTGAGGCTTTGGGTAAGTGCACCAACCATGATGAGTAAATACTTGGTTTTGCTTTGTTTTAATCATAGACAAACTGCAAGATTACACATTTAAAATAATTCACTGCAGAAATGTAACATAGTAATGATATGCAATCTTACTGAGCAAAGACAGGTTGAGAAAAACTCAGAGAATAAAAGATTAATTATTTAAAAAATGATTGATAATCTACTTACCTGTTGAGACTTTGTTTTTCTACTTACTGATATCCCTTTCTGCTATATTTGCCATTATCAACATCAAAGAAAGTAATGGCAAAGCTGTTCTAACCTGTATTTGAATGTATAACTTTCTAATTGTCAGTTGTTGTTAACTATTGAAGTATGCATTCTTTCTACTCTGTTTTTGCTAACAACTCAAGTAGTTTTAAGACAGATTATCTAATTTCATCCTGTTTCACAAAGTTATGTACCTTTTGGATACTTAGACAGATGATTTGCAAACTGCATAAGTAAAACAATCCTAAGTGATCAGAACAATTCTGTTGTCCAATACGTTTCTCAGCTTCCTTCAATTTATTGTGGATGCTTTCCAATATATTATACGTCTTTCAAAAGAAATAGTACAACTCCAGAAAAGATAATGCTATATTTATCCATTATGACAGTTTGAGTTCAAAATTCACATTGCTTTCCTCTTTGGTCCTGGAGAAGTTGTCCCAAAGTTCTGCAGAGGCAGGATAAATTCAAAGAATTATTGGTAACTTTTCATTTGTCACACAAATCCAGGGCCTGGTAATGAATTTCAGTATTGCATGTTTGATTCTTATGCAAAATCCAGACACATGTGAAATTCATATCACTATATCCCTGGGTTAAAACTGTAAGTAAATGTACCTTTATTTGCCACTTAAACTGCTTTACAACAAAGGCATTGTTTTAACATTCATCTTAAACCAATATAAATTTATGCACTCTTGCTTCTGCCAGCACACGTCTGCAATCAAAGGGGCAGTTGGATTCAGGAACTCAGCTGGCTCAATACAGAAAATTTTTTGTTTCCTTGGGTATCGGCTTCATTGGTTGCTGGATTGCACTGACCATGAAATATCATGATCTCAAATGCTGCAGCATGAGGCAGGTGATGTGAATTCAGGAGCCGTGCAAACATAAGACTGGCTCTGTCAGCATCAGTGACAAATAAGGTAAGCTGAAACTGTACCATTAAAGGCTTGAATTCCCACCCTGTGTAAATTCTTTTGAAATTATGTGAAGATGGAAGGACTAACCCTTGAATACCAGTTAACATACTGTTTAGCATTAGTAGCAGTAGAAACAAAACACATGGAAGCAGGCTGTCTTAAAATTAAGGAAAGGAGAATTATTTTGTTGAGAAACATTTTATCTAGCCAGAAATTTGCTGCCTCAGCTGAACACTGAAATCAGTTCTACAATAAAGGTATCCTTTCTCATGTAAGACACTGTTTTGAGGCAGTACCCCAACAAACCTCTTGTGATGAAAATAAAAAGAGAGGTTCTTCCTTCTAGACCTGGTTTGAAGTCCAGACTCATTGCTCTCCTTCCATAATTTTTTAAATATAAAAAATATTCAGCAATTGCCACAACTTTCCTTCACAGAAAATTATTGCTATACTGTTAAGTAAATGTTAGTAACAGAACGTGTATGTTTTCTTGAAACAGAAGATAATGTCATTTGATTTAGTAACTTCAGAGCAGTTTTCAAATATTTACCTTGTAGATTAGTGGTTTTGCAACTGAAGTAAGCGTTTAAGTCTTCTTTAAATCTTAATAAAATTTTTGATTTAAATCCGAAGTTAATTCTAAAATTATCATGAATTCTATTACTACAAAATACTAAAATTAATAAGTGAATAGTCTGCTGTGTAATTTACAATGTAAATAACCTATTAAAAAAGAGAAATAATTAATGATTTCTATTATTATTATTATCTAGAGAATTACCACATATTTTCATAAGGTTCTTTGTTCAGTTTCTTGACATTAAAGAATATCATCAATGACAAAGAGATGGGAGTTTTTAGTTCATAGGACATCAAATATAAAGCAAAAGCCACAGTTCATAATAGGCACAATTTTGCTGAACCTGGAAGTAGAAAAATACTCTGTAGAACCATAATTCAGTCACGGTGTTTTTGCTCCACAGTTCAATTGCAGAAGTGTGAACATTTCCTTAACCTGCAATTCTATCCCAAACGTCCAATACCTTCCAAAATACTCTCATTCAAGCTTGGAAGTATTGTAGAAGAATTGAAAGTACATTCTCTCATCATCGGTATATAATTAAATTATTTCTTATCCACTTGACATGCAACAAAATAAAGTTTCACCTGAAGGGCAGAGAAGGTTTTAAATGTTTCCTGAAAGTAGATCAGGCATGAACCCCTAGAATTTCCTAGCACCTGTCTGATCTGAAGTCTCATTTGCCAGTACACAGAGCGGGGCCTTCAAGACCTTTACCATGCAAGCCTTGCTCATGTACGAGCCTTGTATCACTAAAGCATTCAATAAGCTCCTCGTAAAAATGTCTTAATTTACTTTTCTTATTCTTTTCTTATTCAGTTGATCATTTTAAATCTCTGTCATTCAGCCATCCCACCTTTCTCTGAGGTCCCAGTCTACCTGATCTATATATTCATTCTCATCTGCTCCTTTTCAGTAGCTGCATTACTTTTAGGACAAGATTTTTCATGACAATTTTCTTGGTCTCTTAAGGCTTCAAATTTTCTGCTGGTGGCTTCTAGCAATCAAATAAAGAAAACTATGAAACACAAAATCAGTAGAGACACCTGAAAACTGACTTCCTTTCTGAAATGGAGACCTTGGTCCTAATAATTATGAAGTCAAAGATTCGTATTTTCAGCATGTGACTGCAATGAAGAAACTTGAATGGCTTCCTTCTGTGACGGCAACAGTGAGCAGGCAAATAATACCCATTTCTTAGAAACGCACGAAAAAACTGATACTATGTGAATTTCTGTACCAAGTCAGACACCGGTGTTACTTGTTGCCTTTGCATGGAGAGCCACCATAGCTTTGTACCTTGCTGACACTGGCAAGGTGGTCATGGAGCAGACATGGCCACGTTGACAAGCATGTGATTCCTTGTGATTAAGTTGCATGCTGTGAAGAAAAAAGTAACTCAATCCTCTCACCGTCGCCTCCAGCAGAGAGGAGAATGGGAGATAACTACCACCCCTTTGCTGGAGTATTTTTCCTCACACAAAGAAAGACATGAAAGGGCTAAGGAGCCAGTAAATCACTGACTGAAGAAAGGCAACATCACTAAAGGAAAAGCAAAGATTAAAAGTCAGTATGTTATAGTAACTACTAGTGATTCCTGCTTAATGCCAATTCATAATAATCTGAGGACCACTTGAGTTGAGAATAGTTGCAGTACTTGATAGCACACATTTCTATGAGTACTTGTTTTCAATATTCTCTGCTGTGGTGATGAAGGACAGTACACTTAATAAATCTTTACATGACAGGGGACAATATTGTCTCAGAAATACAAGCAATGTGCATTATTTAATGAGGAAAAATAAAATTCAGTAATAACGTTCATGTGTCCTGTCTCTTTTAAAATGACTAGCAAATATGAATCACAATGATAAATAAGCTGTGATCTTGCAGGGTGAATAAAAGTGGGCAACCAGTTAGAAGACAGACATCTGATTCATGTCCCTCTGCTGAAGAAATTTCACAATTAATGTAACATTATTAGTTAACTTAAACATATCTTTTCCCAAGGGAAATTTAGGCTAATAAATGCCACCACTGTGAAAGATGGTGCCTGTCCTTCGTTAAATTATTTGAAATCAAAGAAGGTTCAAAATTATAGGAAACTATGTCTCTCTTGTTCTCCTGTCAACAGAATAGTTGCTCTTTCTCATTCTACCTTTCCTTTTGGCTTCAAACTAGAACTCTACAATGCTGTAACTGTGGGACATCATGTGACAAAATTCCTCCTTCACACATCTCCCACAGGAATTGTGGGCCATCTTCACCAGAAGTGCACAAATAATGTTGGAATCTTTGTTTTTCTTTCTAAATTGTGACCAGAAATATACCAAGGGTTGTGCATCCCTACAATGTATGTCATGTGAGAAAGGTCATATGAGACTGTTGCAACATGTTCCAGATTGAAAGTTCTTGGTTTGGGGGTTTTGTTCCTTTTTGAGGTAACACCTCAGCATCCTCCAGAGACCTTGCCCAGGAGCATTGCTGCCCAGTAGCCCCTAGCAGGCCATTTATCTCCCTGCTGCCAGAGCTGGATATATGACAAATCAGTTTAAACTCAAAAACAGGCAGGTGGGAAGGAGTTGCAAGGTACTCGACACAGTAATGGGCACTCTTTCTGGTTTACAATATATTACAGTATCCTCATCTTCATAAATGTCATTATTTTTCTATATTATTTTTCAGGTATTCACTGTTTTATAGTGCCCACAGAAATGCACACATTTACTGCAAAAGTTTCAGCTGAAATCTCAAACAGCTAAGCAGCATTTAGGCTGCCAATACCTCCTTCAACCCCAAACAACCCAGAGCAGCCACAGAGTGTGAAAAGCTCTTCCCTTCTACAGAGGGTGCTTGGGGACTGTGGGAATATGCTGCTTATCACTTTGCTTAGTGTAATATTGTTAGTTGTTTAGTTAGAATTAATCTTTAGTGTGTTTGTGAGATACATGTTGAGGGCATCATAAAAGCTAGACAATTTAGGAAGACAAAAAGGATTAGATTGGTCAAAAGAAATATAGCTACTGGAATCTGTATGATGTTTGGGGGGTTTTGCCCATTTTTTGTTTGTCTTTTTCTTCTAATAATATAGTTTATTTACAGTTGGGCGGCCTACCGAATTTTTATATTTTTGTCTTGTACAGACCTCACACATTAATGACAATTTTCCCCAACTTTTTTCCCTATAGTCAACTGTATTGACAAAGAGAAAAACATATTTCTCAAAAGGTAATGTTGATTTGTAATATTCTTTTTACAATGTGATTTTCAGTTGAATTGGAAAGAGATCAAAGGAAAAATAAGAACCAGAATATCATCTGAAAATACACCATACCTTTTTTTTGTTCAATTTGAAGCTTTGTTTTCAATAGGCAGGAAACAACAAAAGACATATGCAAATTTTGTTCCATGTTGTCAACATTGTTCCAGGAAAAGTATGTTTGTATATATCCTGTGATTTAATTAGTTTGTGTACCAAACATTAGAAATATCTACCATATTCTTAAGACTGTTTGCATTTGAAGTTGCAGTGAATTATCTCTTCAAATAAAGATCTAGAACTTCTATAGAAGTGAACAAATATTTTCTGTTAAGGTAATGAAATGGCACACTCCCATATACTCACATACACTCCTAGGCATCACTTCCAAACATGGTACAATATTCACTGACAAATGTAGTTCTGGACACCCCTGACTGCTTAGGCCACTACTGCACAAAGTGAGATATGCATGGCTTCTTTCTTAGAGCACAAAGTTTCAAACTTGTGGACTCAAAACATATATAAGAGCAGTAATGTTGTTCCATAATAAATTAGCTTTTTTTACCCCCAAGGTAAATAGTGAAAAAGAGTGAAACACATCGCTAATATATTTTAAAAATATATATTACAGCAAAACATAAGCTAAGTTTAGTTGACACTTATTTCTCTTACTAGTGGAGAAATAAGTGTCAACTAAGTTTCTCTATTTTCAATGAGAAAATAGACTTTCTGAAGTAGCTATTACTAATTTTATACTTGTAACTGGCTTTTAAAAAAAATAATGTTTGCTGCCCTGGTGAGCATTTTTGTTACTCTTTTTTAATATACATCAATAATAGCTAATTAGAAAACTAAACTGATATTCCTATCTAACTTCATATGACAGATTCGAGACATTGCTCTTTGCTTTGATGTTGCTAAACAGAACTTTATCCCCAACAACCTATTTGTTGTTGCTTTATTCTCCTTAGACTGCATCTGCACTTAAATATTTACAGTTCCCAGAATGGCTTCCCAGTTGTGGATAATTCAGAGAATAATCAGGATAATGCTATGTTCTCTATCTTTAATTAAATACTTCCCTCCTGTTATGCTTTCTAGAGATGAAACTTAGTACTTCTGGGATATTTAGACATGCAGAAAATGGACTATATCTGTTTTGGGGGGGCAACTCTAGTATTATGTAATCGCATTGATGAGTGTACTTCTTAAGAACTGATTGATAATGGAAGTACCCCTTCCCCCCCCAAATACTCAGAATTTCATTCCTTAGTCAGTCTAGTATTACTCTCAGAGCCAGTTCTGCACTCTTTACAGTAGCTTCTCTGTCTGTGCTGGATCTGTGCTTTGTGCTGAATCAGCTTTTGAGAATAAAATACATGTATAGGAGATTCATTGTTCTTTTTCTTCCTGTTTATTTATTCTCTCTTTTTTAAGGGAATGTCCAAATATTAAAAGACATGACAGTGTACAAATAGAAACCACATATCCAGTAGTATTCGGCAAAGAAAGAAAGCACTCTTTTACTTTGTAAAAATACATTAATACATTGCATAATGACGAGATTCATCATGAATGAACAGACTTGTCCAATAAAAATTTTTTTGCTGTTTGGTATTTAACATTTTGATTTGAGCATTCCTTGTTATAGAATGTCATATTATTAGTCTGCAATAACTTCAGAAAGCTTTCATAACACACATTCAGCCAGACTTAACAACACGTGGCTTGTCACATGTTATTTCTAAGATCTTTGAAGGTAAATTTTTTTATTTTTGTCATGCCATGTTCAGCAAATTTACACATGTTGTGGAGCTCTCTGCCTCTTGAAATTCAGGTGTTTCAACCCATCTTTGATTTAGGCAGGACTGCTCAATTTAAAGTTCTCCAATAGAAAAGGGATTTTCTACAGTTGGTGGGCAAACTGGTCATCCATTAGGAAAAATTAATTTAGTTCTTAAGGAAAATATCCCTTACACAGTTTAAAACATATGGTTCATGACAAAGCTTGGAAAAAGTGTCAGTACTTGGTGAGGGACATCATACAGTTATGAATGGACTGGTAATTATGATTAACACTGCAGAAAAGCAAAAGGTCTTCCATGGGTTTGAAATAGACATGCATTCACAAATAGGCATTCTGCACTGTTTCATTCTATGCTTTTGCAGTTTAGTGCAACCTATAATAAATTAATAAAATGATTATGCTACTTGGACTATCAGGATAACAGAAGTAATAATTTCTCAGCTTCTGTGTTAACTTTCTGCAGACTTCTAGTTTCAATATTCTGACTTTAAAAGAGAACATGTCTAATAAATCACCTTTCCTTTTTAAATGATGTATTGTTAAACAAAGACATAAACTTAACATTTATTTAAAACAATGCACTCTAAATGCAGCTGGAGGCAAGTTCTGTATGCAGAAGAATATACATATATGTATAAGTACATAATACACATACAGTACAAGTACCTTATAAAAAGTACTCTGCAGCAGCTCAGTTCTGAAAATGCAAGAGGCTTTGCTAATTGCCTGATACTCCACTCTATTATATAGTGTTTCAAGATCAATATACATCACCATGTTTCAAAATCTACACTAGGTCAATGCAGTCTAATCCTCAAGCCATGAGCATTTAACATTAAGTTATATTAAAAAAACATGCCAATAAATTTAATGTAGATGTAAGCAATGTCTTATTTTCCTTCACTAGTTCCTAATATTTTAGAGAAGAATGACCTGACTGCTTGGAAAGTAGATTGATTTTTGAAGTCTGGAGCCTTACACCTTCAATAAATGCAAAGACTGGCAAGTACTGCAGCACGATACTAATATTAGGCAATGAGGCACTGCTAAACCATTTCCTGGTTGATTTTTCATTTGTATTTAAATAAAAGTGATTGATCTTACATTGAGGAAACATCAGAATTAAGTGCTTTTAATATTACATCTCTGTCAAATATAGGTTATTACATCCAGAACTTGAAAGGCTACTGAAGCAGAAAACAAAAAAGGAGTGTATGCTCAGACAAGCTAAATTTCTAAAGAAAATGAAACTAAGGATTGTCCCTCCCTACATCCATTTGTATCAAATCTGAATCCGAAGATTACATATGGTTAGGATTGGTGAAAAAAAGCAAACTATGGTAGGAAGGATCCAGCACAAGGGCAATGCAACTGATGGAGCACAAGTCTGATAAGAAGCAGCTGAGGCAGCTGGGGCTGTTCAGCCTGGAGAAAAGGAGGCTCTAGGGGGCCTTATCACTCTTTAAAATTCCCTGAAAGAAGGTTGTGGCCAGATGGCGGCCACTTCTCCCTGGCAAGTGACAGGACAAGGAAAAGAAGTCTCAGTTTTGCCAGAGGGGGTTTAGATTGGATATAACGGATAATTTCTTCCCTGAAAGGGCAGTCAGGCATTGCAATAGGCTGCCCAGGGAAGTGGTGGAATTGTCTGCCTGGAAGTGTTTAAAAGGCCTGTGGATATGACATTTGTTCTCTTAGCCACCTGGTAACTATATGGTACACTCTTTCAGTCTAAAACCACATATCCTTCTCCTATCATTACAAGACCTTGTGAAAAGTCCCTCTCCAGCTCTCTTGTAGCCCTGCTTTAGGTACTGGAAGGTGCTGTAGGGTCTCCCTGGAGCCTTTTCTTCTCCAGGCTGGACAGCCCCAGCTCCCTCAGTCTGTTTTCAAAGGAGAGATCTCCAGCCCTCTGACTGTGCCTGTCCCTTGAGAGCTCCAGAAAGTCCATGTCCTTATGATGGGGGTCCCAGCACTGAATGCTCCAGGTAAGGTCTCATGATAGTTGAGGACAGGGGAAGAAACACCTCCCCAGACCTGCTGGCAACACTTTTGATGCAGCCCAGAATTTGTTTGGCTTTCTGGGCTGCAAGCGCACATTGCTGGGTTACAAGAAGCTCCTCATCCACCAACACCCCAAGACCTTATTCTCAGAGCTGCTCTTAATCCATTCTCTGCCCAGCCTAAACAAATATTTTTGTACTTGAGATAGCCCTGACCCAGGTGCAGGACTTTGCACTTGGCCCTGCTGAACTTCACAAAGTTCACACAGGCCACTCTCAGGCATGTCAAGGTCCCTCTGGGTGACATCACCACACCTCTCTGCAGTGTGTCCATCACCCCACACAGTTCAATGACAGTAGCAAATTTTCAGAGGGTGCTCTAATCCTACTGTCCATGTCACTGACAAAGGTGTTTAACAGGGCCAGTTCCAACACCCACTCCTGATGACCACCAGGTCTCCACCTGGACATCGAGCCATTGACCCTTTCAGTGCAACTATCCAGCCAATTCCTTATTCACTGGGTGGCCCCACCACCAAATCCATACCTCTCCAGTTTAGAGACAAGGATGTCATCTGGGTAAATTACATTAATTTCCGCTTGCCTTACCCACCAATGCTGAAATCCCATCGCAGAAAGCTGCCAAATGTTGGTTGTCAATAATCTCCTTATATTCTGCGTGCCTTACCATAGTTTTGAGAAGGGTCTGCTCTGTGATCTTGTTGGGTGTTGAGGTGAGATTGACTAGCCTGTTGTTCCCTGAGCCTTCCTTGTTTCCCCTTTTAAAAATAAAGTGATATTTCCCCTTTTCCAGTAATGGGAACTCCTCCTGACCATCACAACTTCTCAAACACAATGGCTTAGCCTCTTCCTCCACCAGTTCCCTCAGGACCAGTGGATGCATGTCATCAGAACCTATGGAATTGTGCACCTCCAGTTTCCTTAGATGTTCTTGAATCTTACCTTTTCCTACAGTGGGAGGTTCTTCATTTCACCTATCCTTTCACCTATTCTTTTGCTTCTGTGACTCAGGCAGAGAGGCTTAAGTCACTTGTCAATAAAGACTGAAGCCATGAAGTACCTCTGCTTTCTCCTTGTTGCAGATAATCTCCTTCTAATATTCTTTGGAGAGGCCCCCCATTTTCCCTTTTTTTTGGTGTTTACTATTATTATTATTATTATTATTATTATTATTATACCACTGACACACCTATAGAAGATAGAAGCTTTTATTTTTGCCCTTCATGTCCCTGGCTAAGTTAAATATTACCAGTATTTATCTTCTCTAACTGATCCCTGGGTACTCAAACTAGCTCTCTATATTTCTCCCAGAACACTGATCTTTACTTCCACCCTCTACAGTCTTCCTTTTAGTATTTGAGTTTCCAGAAACTCCTTGCTCATCCATGTAGATCTCCTGTGGGTTCACCTGACTTCCTTTATTTTTGGGATGCATTGCTCATGAGCTTGGAAGAGGTGGTCTTTGGCTATTAATCAGCTTCCTTGTGCCCCTCTCCAGGGCTTTATCCAATGATACTCTAAGAAGCATACACCTGAACAGGTCAAGTCAGTTCTGAAATCCAGGGCAGTGAACTTGCTCCCTCCTCATTGCCCCAAGCATCTTTAACTCCACCATTTCATGGTCACTGCAGTCCCTGAGCTTCACAATCCCCATCAACCCTCTCCATGTTAGTGAGAATAAAGTCCACCCTAGCACCTCTCCTCAGTGGCTCCTCTTTGATTTGAAGAAGGAAGTACTTATCAAGGCATTCCAGGAACATCCTGTTCTTTGCTGTGTTGTTCCTCAAATGGATGTTGAGCTGGCTGAAGTCCCCCTGTGAGTGCTCTCTCTCTGTGGAGGGACTTGTGTCCTTGGACTTCCTGGTCAGGTGGCCTGTTGCAGAACCCCATGGTAATGTCACCTGCCCCTGCCCTCCCTTTAATCCTGACCTTATAAGCCTTTGATTGGCTCCTCATCCATCCCCAGGCAGAGTTACACATATTCCAATGGGACAAGACACTCATGGGCACAGAGGCATTTAAGTTGCCCTGCCCACCACCAGAAGCTGACTTACAGAGTGGCTGGAATTCCTTTGTGACACCCTTCAGGTGCTTTCTTGCTGACCTGTCAACCCCCTCCAGGCCCCGAGAATATCTTGCTGGTCCTGGCATCAAAACAGTACGAGTTGGATGGACTGAGGTTCCCCTCCCCTCAGTAGCTACAGTAACTCTTAACAGCCATACCCAGGGATTGCAAGCTCTTCAAAGATGGAATCCAACACTTCAACCTTTTGTCCAGTGGGAAAAATGGAAGGAGAAATTATGAGTAATCAGGCTTTGAAATATGTTCTTTAAGATATTCCAAACATGGGAAAATCTAGCAAAGTTACAGGCTTCTTGTCTCCCGCAAAGATCCATTGAAATGTGTTGGCCATTTTTTTGTGTACTATTACAGTTTTAACTGCATTGGGGGGCAGGCAGAGGGCAAGGTGGGAAGGGGGTGATATTCTTGGCAAAAGAAAATAAAAGCGTGGTGCTAAGACATAAATCCTGACTTCAAGGCATAGGTTTATGTGTCAGTGATAGTCATTTATAAAGATGCACTCACAGTGGTAGAACATATTCCCAGGATGTGCCTAATTCTCAATGGCAGCCAATGCACATTAAGTACTCTCTTGAAATATTGGGCAGGAGTAGACATCAGGCATGTACGTTTTAAGACTGAGAAGATTAAGTCTACAAAAATTATGAGCTAAAAGCTACCAAACAGAGAATGCAACCTCACTGACCGTCCCTGAACCGGCATGTTACAGCTGTGACCCCTTCCTGTAGGAACACGCGGCATGAAAGCACCGTGAAACCTTATACTTCTTCCTACGCAGAAAAGCTTGCCCCACGCTGGAGCTTGGCAGCGTGCCCCTAATGGTGTTAGCGGGCAACAGGATTCCCAAGGAAGAGTGGACGGGCTCTACTGAACAAGGCGGCTGTCGGGGCCGTTCGCTACCGGGGTCTCTCCTTCAGGCCCCTGCCGCCGCAAGGCTCGGGCAAAGCGCCGGAGCTCCCAGGCAGCCCTCCCTCCCTTGCTCTCGCTTCCTCCTCCAGCCTCCTCACTTCCCACGGCGGAGGCTGCCACACAGCGACCGCCGACGGGGCGGCGGCGGC
>JAHLSL010013193.1:570335-856130 GCA_025920805.1 Petroica traversi
GGCGTGCGCGGGCAGGACGGGCAGAGCTGAGAACTCGGGACCTCAGCCGTGTCAACAACAGGTAGCTTTAGGGAAATGCTGGCTTGGTGGCTGCTTTCCTTTCTTCTGAGTCGTGTATTGGAGCCGTGACTGGCTGACCCGACTGCTCCGCATGGTTTAACGACTCAGTTCTTCACTTTCCTGTGTTGGCTGCGTGACAGAGAAGTTTAAAAGCTGTGTGTCATGGTTCTGTTCTAATATGGAGTGTTTGCCCGTGAGAAGAAACATGTATTTCAGAGAAGACGCCGTTTGTTGTGCAGAACGACACAATACTGCTGGCTGTACACAGCTGTGTGTTCTTGTAGACAAAAAAAAAAAAAAGCAAAAGCTATAACTTTTTGTGCTTGCACAGTTCTTATTTTTATTGGAAAAAAAACCGAATGAAAGTGTGTTTTACTACTGGTGTGAGACTTCACGTGAATAAAAGAACTCTAGAAGCTTGGCTAAAAAGTAATAACTATCTCTCTGTTAGAGCCACTTGATCCATTCAATGCAAAAGTAATAGTAAGATTTTTTTAATGATAAAGACAAAAACTTCGACTTAAATGTAAAGAAAGAGAGCAGATCTATTCTGCCTTTATTCCTTCAAGCAGTTCAGAGGTCAGTCTTTAGGAAGCAAAGAAGAGAACATGAGGAGAAGAGGAGCAAAACAAGGCTGGCTATATCAGCTGTCTGTTCGATGTGGAACTCGAACAGGAGGGTAGTGCCACATGTGGCTCTTATAACACCTAAGTGGAAGTGCTGCTTTGGGAGTATAGGCAGTATCTTATGTGAGGAAATCACTTAATGTGTCATTATCCCACCAGCTCAGTTTAATACAGGTGAAGTAAGGAACAGGAAAGCTCATCCGTGGGTCCTGGTTTTTTTTTTTAATTTTTAGTGTTAGATTTTGGGTTGAAACACCTGAGTGAACAAGGAAGGTTTAGACGTGTTTTGTCTTCCACTGTCTTGCAGTGGAAGTTCCTGTCCTATAGTGTAATCCGGGTCAGAGGTGTAGTATAGTTGTACCTCTTGTAACATTGTGTTCACCTTAATCTGTTTTCAGGCTATTCCTTCTAGGTGGTGTAGTCAGCTAGAGACAAACGTTTCTCCTTTCATCCTCCTCCCTCCCTCTGGTCTTCTAGAACAGTCTGTCAGTATTTAGTCTTGGCATTTTCCATGCCTATATTTCTTTAAGCCTTCTGATTCTCACTGGACAAACTTCTGCCTCTTCCTGGTCCTTTCTTTCGGTGAAACAGTTACCTTTTCCTTTCTTACTGCTTTGACTTTTGAGGAAGTTACAGATGAAATTCATAAGATTTTGTCATTTCCTTTTGCTAGGCCTATGATAAAAATGTGTCACTTTGTTGCAACTGTGAAACCTCTGACAATGAGCAAATGCTTTTAGAGCTTTATAACATCAGCTTAAAATAAATGCAAAATATGAAGAGTGGAATAGAAGCCTCCAAATATATATGAAAGGAACACTTTAATACTACTACCTCAGCTGACAAAAAGTTGTTTGTGTCTGTGCAGTTGCCAGAGCTCAAAGTACTCTAAGTGAAACTAGCCACAGATGTAAAACCTTCAGGCTGTTTTGTTTGTAAAAAACTATGGCAGCAGACTGTCGATCTAAGAATGCATTCTCTTTTCTGATGCAAAGGTCAGAATTTTTTAACTTAGAAAAAGGAATTGAGACTTTTTTATCCTTTCAGATGTTATTGGTTTGATTCACTTCATACCTCTCTGTTTTGGCAACGTGCTTTGCAGTTCTGGTAGCAACACACGTCATCTTTCAAGTCCCGGAAGTTACACATTGATTAGTTTGTTGTTTCTGACCTATGTGGCTTACAGTTCACTCAGAGAAGAGAACTGGGTACTTGTGGAAACAGTCCCCTGTTTAGCTTATAAGCGTTTGCTATCTTGGTATTCTGTTTGAATTCTACCAGAACAAGAGATGGGATTTTTCAGCTGGCCTGTTGAGCTGTATTCACCAAAAGTGTCATGGTACCTAGTGCCAGTAGTAAAATAAACTTATTAGAACTGCTACTCCATTTTAATTTCTACGATTTTTTCCAAAGCAATGTGCCTTCTCTTTGCATGGTCTCAAGGTAGCTTACATCAGACTCAGTCTTCTTTTAGGCTTCTCAGTGTAGGCCAGCGTAGTCAAGAGCTGTCCTTATCTTGCTTTCTTGTTTGAGAGTTCAGGACACAAACAGAAGTGTCCTCCAGTTATAATTTTTGGGCAAGATCTCCCAAGGTAGATTCATAGGCAGATTGCTTTATGTGCTCTTTAACCAAATATTTAAATACTTTTCATTGTGATACTAAACAGAACCCATGGTCAGGCTTGAGACTCAGCAGTAACTTTGTATCTTTTTTGGTGTTTGTGTTGCAGGAGCTGGTATTGATAGTCAGTTTCGCTGTTTGCCACACCTATCCATGCTAGGATGGCATCAAGGCAACTGTAATAGAACTTTAGCTAAAGTGATTTATGGCCTTGTCATCATTGGTGGTGCATTTAAATCATAATAGGAGAAGATCCGTAAGTTGCCATAGAATGGAAGTCATTGTTAATTTGGGGAAAAACAGGTACCTATAATACACAGAGATCAGGCTTTCTGACCTCTGCTCTGTAATTCTGGCAGGTATCTTTGTGGATCCTGCCTGTTTGTCAGGTGTGTATTATTCTGGTGATGGCCATATCACAAGCTCTGTCTCTCTGAGCCTGTTCCTAGCCATTGGATGCTCCTGTCTCAGGACTTACATCAGAATATGATGAGCCCTAGTGTCCTGTCTCAGGCTTGGTACCATGTCACAACATTGGGCATAGATGAGCTCAAGGTGCAGGGAGGGCCTTAGGTGCATTTTTAGGTTATTAGTGTGCCAATTGTCAGTACCTATCATTATGTAAGATTTTTCTGTTGGAATATAGTGGTAAAAGGGTGGAGTGTATTGCTTTTGTTAGCAATAATACAATATTCTCTCAGAAATTTTGTGTGGCTGCAGAGTTGAGGAAGGTTCAAAGTAGTGTTTAGTCCTATGACATTATCTGTGCAGCAAATGTCTTGTATGAGTGATGTGTGGACTAAATTGATAACTACTGAGTGAAAGCTACATTCAAATCAAGTCTGAGAAGACATCCATGAACAGCTTATCTTGAAGAACTTGTGCTGTATACAGAGGAGTATTAAATACTCATAAACCTATATTAATCTATTCTGGATTTTGGACTCATACAGAAGAATAAAAATAGCTAGCCTAATGGCTTTTTTTCTCTCAACTTACTTTACCTTGATTTATAACAGATTCATAAAAGCTGTTTATTTACAGAAAGTTGTGGAATATTTATTTTGATTCTAGAGTCCCACCTAAGCATGCATGGCGCATATTAAAAGTCCAATTGAAAAAAAAATTGAGGGGTTGTTTGTAATAGTGCCTTGCATCATCCTCTTTACATAGTCTTATGATGAAAGTTAATTTTTAGGGAGTTTTATGGCTAAGCAAGGGGAAGCAGCATCATTGAAACATCCTCTGTCACTGCATGACAGGTAATGCTTTGAACTTGAGCTTTTTCCTCTAAACACGTTTTCAGCGGCTTTTATGGGACAATATCTCTGCACTGTGTGAAAGGCATTTCTGGAAATACATTTTTGAAGGTCAAGCCTGCTGTGATTCTGGTAGGGTAAATGAACCACCATACTTCATTTTGTCTTTATTCTTTTCTTTAAACTTTATTAAAAGGCAAGACAGAAACATATAACAACTACCATGTTTGCCATTTTCTTTTCCATAAACAACTCTTATTTGAATAAGATCCCTTTGCTTCCCCCTTTGTTTTTTTTCCCCACCTCCTTCTTTGACCACCGTTATTTGAAAGCATACTCTCATCTCATGTGTGGTAACTGCTTTCAGGAACTGAATGATTGCTCTCCATCAAAGCAAGGTGATCAAGTAGAGTTCCTCTATAAGTAGTTGGCTTGGTTTTTTTGGGTGTTCTTTGTTTCCTGTGTCCTTCCAGCAAGTCATTAACTGTCCTGGCAGTTGGTACTGCTAAAGCTTCTGTTGGATTAATGCTTTTAAGGCATCTACGCAGTGCACAGGATACTCCAGCATAAATACCACAAGTGGTGGTTGTTCCTGTGTTATTTCATCTGAGTTAGCCAATAATTTGGCCAAAATAGGAATCACAGTAGCGTGGAGCAGTAGTAGCTGTATTGGGGCCAAATACTTAGCAGAAGCACCAGACTTCTCTGATCTGAACAAAGGCACCCTGTGAACTTCACTTCAAGGTTCTGCTGAGGTATCCCTTCCCCTGCTGTAAGGCTGCTCTGCCTTCAGTCAGCCCTGAGTCTCCCCTGGGCTCATGCTTGGTAGGTACAGATACACTACACATACCTTTTCCAACTAAATCCTTGCTCTGTACCTTGCCGTAGTGAAGTAGCTGAAATCAATGGCTCAGATGAAGTATAAATACCTGTTTTGATGCTGCACATTCTTAGTAACTGGTATGTTTTCATGCGTTCATTTGGGAGGTTTTTGACCTTTGTTATATATCAAGGAACAGGACTTCTATTTGTAGAAGCATTGGAAGCAGCATGGTCATGTATTTAGGAAATGTTTGTCACTCTAAAATGTGAATAGAGGTAATTAAGGTCATGCATCATTTTGAAGTACTCATTTTTTGACCTCTGAGCACTGAAAAGCTGTGGGCATTGTGTCTTTTACTAGCATTCTTAGGAGTTTTACATCAGAGGAGGCTGAGTGTTGAGAGAAAAAATCCACAGAAGGATTAACTTTTTCTGGACTTGACACATATTGACTTATTTAAAAACAAACAAACAAACAAATTCTTATTAACAACACTTAGTAAGTTCACATTCTAAATGCCTTTGAATGTCATGGAAATGGTCTTGAGTGCAAATAATGAAAATCAAGGATTTCTTCTGCTGAGTTTCTAGTACATTGCAAAGGAGGAGCAGCTGCCTTTATGAACATAATTACAGGTCAGTAACAATTCTTTGTTTTCCTAATGTTCACAGAGCGTGTTTGTTTTTGTTGCTTGCACATTTTGTAAGTAAAGTTCTAGCTAAGCGGCAGCCAAGCAGAAGCTATTAGCCTCCTTCAATTACAGTCTTTAAATCTACTGTGAAATGTTGAGCAAAACGTATTTTACAGAATACATATTCTACAAAACAGTACATCTAACCATAATTGAGCACATCCTTCTGCTACTTAGAGTCATTCCCTAACTTGAATGTATAAACTAAACAAAGAGATGTTTTCTGGTTCTTACTTGAGCATTTCTTTGTCCTACACTTTATTTGAAGTTTTGACCTGTTTGAATGAAAATAACCATTATTTAAATTCCTACTCTTAATGGCAGATAAGCTGTTTCACTTATGTACTGCTAGACAAATAAAGATTCACCATAGGGTAGGGAGGAGAATCAAAAAGGAGAGAACACAAAATGTATCAGTAACAGTAGTAGTGAGTATTTTTCAGTTTATTTGACTTCAAACTGAGTATTTCTAGATTTCTTTCTCCTTGCCTTCAGGTCACTGATGGTGGTGTCAAAACTAATGCCTAACAGCTTGCCTTATATTTGTCTCTGTAAATGGCATGAAACAAGTCTAGTGTACTAGTACATTAAACATTCTTGTTATTGCTGCCTCTGCTGATAAAGCAAAATGTGGAAGTCCATCAACTTCTTAAAATCAGTTTGTCAGGCTGTTGCATCTTTGGATCAGAATTTTCTCATTCTCTTAAGAGAACAGACTTTTGTAGTTACTCAATTCAGAATTCCAGTGTCTCTGGAAAGTGAGCTTTTCTAGAATAGTACTTTAAAGGTAGGAAATTATTAACAAGGTTACTTATTCCTTTTCATTGTCACAAATGCACATAAGCCCTTTGCATGGATCAGTAAAGCCTTCAAACCTTGATTTGTCCTTTAACTGATAGATAGTATGCCTATTTTTTGTTCTGCCTTGCAAAGAGAATACATGCTGAAACAGTGTATTCAAATATTAAGCTTTGATGGTACACCGGGTTGCATTTTTAACTTTTACCTGCTTCATTTTTTCAATTTTTTTTTGCAAGAGGTGGCCATTTAATTGTAGATTTAGTATATTCTGTTAACTGTACAGAGTTCTGGTAGTGAACAGAGAATGCTTCCTGATCTTGCCATCTTGATAAGCTGGCATCTCATCAGAGTTTACATCAAGATTTTGGCAAAGATAGCATGAGATTTCTAGAGATGGATATAGTCACCCGGATATAGTCACTGGCAAGAATGGTAGAGAAAACTGTTATGATGACTGCTGTTCAGCGCAGCCAGAAAATGAGACTTTGAGTCCAGTTTCTTCACTGCTTACTGCAGTGAATGTGTATAGGCAATGACCTCAAATTCCACATTCTTTGGGAAGCTCTGTCCATAGGGGTGCTCCACTTTCTTCATCACACTTCTTTGGTACACCAGAGCCTTTAATGCAGGATCCTGACAGCTCCTTTGTGGTCTCCTGTAGGTGAGAAAGGGAATGGACTCTGGCTTGTTTTGAACCAAGCACTCGGTGGTTGCTGGCTGAGTCTGGACACTAATAACTGAATTCCAGCTAATGTAACATCAGAAGTCTCTAATCTGGATTTCTCCTCTACCTGACTGTTTCTATGAGATGTCCTCATCTGTGGCCTTGTCATACTCCCTCTTCAATTATTTGAGCTAGCTGTCTTTTTCATGATGAAGTGATCACCAGTGGTCTGCTGAAAGCCACTGTATTTAGAGAAGGAGTGTGCATTCACTCAGGAAATGGAAGTTCCACCTAGCATATTTTCTACAATGTACAGTGCTTGGATAGGAGAAAGGCAAAACACTCTAATTCCTCAGAATAAAACACATTGGTCTCTCATGGTGTTACTGGGCTTCCCTCCTTTGTTGGGTGTCACTTTGCTCTTTTCTGGAGAGTCTTTGCGACAAATCAGACCAGCACAGGAAGCAAACGGAGAAGGACAAGCAGAGGGCAATGGGAAAGCAGACTGCTCTGTAGTATTTGGGGCATGAAAACTGATGAAGAGTTCAGAGTGACTGAAGCATAAGGAGCTGTTTATGTAGCTGGTTCATGTGGTGATAGTGGCAGGTTTCTCAGGGCAGCTAACAGGTGAGGGACACTACTATTCCAAATGGGAGGGAGGTGCGTAGATCTGTGTTGCTTTCACATGAGACAATTTTTTTGGTCAAGTCCAACCCTGTTTAACCACAGGGGTGGTAAACATGTGTGCTGTTCGTGTGATGCCATTCTCCTACCAAAGCAGCTGTAGCTACTTTTGGTGGATTTGTTGGCACTTTGCATGTCTTGTGGAAGTGCTTCATTTGCTGTGAAGTAGCATGAGGATTGACTTTCTTCTTTTTAATAAAATCTTTATTTACACGCTCAGCAATATACACAGAGAGAAATGAAGAAAAGAAACTTACACCAAAGCTGTTACAAATTTTTAAAGTGGTTGTGTAGGCCAAGTGATTCACATTACTTTTAGTTTTCTTGTATTAAAACCAGTATGTAGATTGACAGACCATCCTTTAATGTTGTTCACTTGGATATACTAGAATATACTTAGACAGTGTATCTCCAATTTTCCAGTGCAATTAAGCATTTCTCAAAGTCTTGGATCAAGGTTGCTTCTTTTCTGAGAAGATGCTGTGAAGTCAGGGACAGTTCTGCTAACATTTAAGACTTGTACACCTAGTAAAGTTGTGTACTTCATTATCTACAAAGCCACGCAGAACCAAACATTTCAAACAGAATTAATTAGTTAAAATTGGTACATCTCAGCTCAGATTAAAAAAGGTTAAAGAAATCTCCCTGCTCACTCTCTAATGTGTGGAAGAATGGAAAACTTAATTTAAAACAAATACTGTGGGAGTATGGTTTTAGTAGTGGGGAGGATCTCTGTGTTTTATCTTTTAATTAGACCTATTTAGTGTCCCCTGTAACATGCTTCAAATGTATTTTTCTGGTAAGACAAGGTCTGTTACTAGCAATTAATAAAACAGCTCTAGAATAATTTCGGTTTGGTACTGTTTGGCCTTGACATTTAAAGTCAGTTGAAACTAAATTTATTTTCATGTGTTAAATTCATTGTTTTGAAGAGTGGCAGTGTTTTCCAAATTCAGCCCATACTTTAAAATTATTCTACTATTGAACAGGCAATATCTGTTTAAAATTAATAAGAAGAAAAGGTGAATGTGCAATGGCAATAGACCTAGCTTTTGCATAATTTGGATCCATGTGAATTTTTCATCTTGAGAATGGATTCCTGACATGAATTATTTTCATACTGAATGAAGACTGGAATCCATTTCTAGTCTGAGACACTGTTTTTTCTTAAAGTTAATTCTCATGGATCTGATATTTCACAACAAAAAGCAAAAATATTTTTGCGATCTCAAAAATTTGATTTCCTGCCATTTTAACTTGGGTATTGTATGAGGTCGTGGCTCCATTTTCTTAACTGTGGCTTTTTGTGTATGGCATTCAAGTTGAGTTAGCATATGGCATGCTTAAAAGCTTTAGAAGAGAGGCATGATGTATCTCACAGTCTCCAGAAGAGAAACCAGGATTTTCTGTATTAATGTCCTCTGTTAGGTTCCACATTGGGAGGTCTTTCTAAGGATTTCTTTCTCCAAATAACAGAAGATCTATCTCCAAAGTTAAAGTAACATACTTTAACAGACTTCTGAAAATCAGTGTGCTAGGTAGGCTGGAACCTTACAAATTATTGCTGGATGTATATAGAAACATATGAAGTCATTGATGTTTGAAGGTCGCCTGGTAACAAATTGCTTTTGTAGACAGGGAACTTAGTTTATAAAGAAAAATATTTTGTCACATAATAAACAAAAAATTGGTAGAACTTGTTACAGATTTTTCAAGGTTTAAAGTACAATAAGTTAAATGAAAAGTATGTCTTAAAGATATGAAATATGACACAACCTCTGAATTTAAAGGACATTTATATCTGTCTTCTAGAGACTGGTTGTATATGTCAGCACCAGGATCAATCAAGCAATTATTTTATGAGGTTTTTTTTTTTTTGTTGTTGTTGTATTGTTTTCCACTGCGTCTGTTGTCAGTATGTAACTGGCTAGATGATATAAACCAGATTTGTGGTGTATTCTTTGACCGGGTAGGTGACAGCTAAGAAGGTAAAACTCTTTTTGTATAAGAAGAGCTAAAATACTTTTACAACATACATGAACTAGAATATAAATTTTAATCAGTCTGATTTTATAGTTGTAGAGACAGTGTGGATTGTGGTGGATAGATGTGAATAGTGCTTTAGCTGCTTGCACACTTGGTAACTCTCAACTGTACTCATGCAGTGAAGCTGGAAATGATTGGTATGGATGACAGCTGTACTGTAACTTCCTAGAAAGCAAAAGATCTGAACCTCTGTTGGGCAGCCTGTAAAGCCCTCATCAAATGTTGGTTTATGTATGTTATATTTAGATGGAGTGGCATAATACAGTATTAGGCTTTGTGCAGAGAAACCTTTCCTAATTTCAAAACATCACAGATATTGCTAGGTAAAACACTAAATTTGCATAGAAATGTGCATAGAGTATCTTTAATGTAGCATTTGAAATATTTTAGTCTGGTTGTTTCTTTTGTGCCACCAGGGGGCATGGGACTACAGTCTGTTTCTTTTTTTTTTCCTTCTTCTTTCCAGTATTCCACCGTCTGCATATTGTTTTCTTTTTATTTTCACTTCATCAGTTTTATAAGTTTCTAGCATTTATCTTTAAACTGTTGGAATTCTAGGATGTTGGTCCTTTATCTTAATTTGCTTAATCTGGTTCTGTTGTTAAAATATGTTTTTGTCTTTTTGAGAAGCAATAGCTGTCTGCCTGTATTGCATTTTAAAGCCTGTTACTGTTTTCAGGATGTATCAATCTAAGAAATAGAAACAAACAACAAGCAGTGGATCAGCACACATAAAATGCAGACAAAAAATAGATTTAAGGGAATACTAAAGAATTGTCTGAATATTACAAAAAACTTCCATAAAGGTAGAATTATAGTAATGACAGTTTATAATACAAAAAATTCGTTGGTAACTCTTAGTAAGGGTTTAGCTTTCGTTTTATTTTTATTCCTGCATGCTTCTCAAAGTCAAGAGAATTTGAAAGAATGTCCACATGAATTTAGAAAGGAGACCTAATCCTTTGCAAACTACATTTGTTGAAAAGAAAATGCACATATTTCAAGTGTATTATTGTTGAAAGGGAAAGAAAGTGTCATGTGAAGATGTTGTTTCTAATATTGTACTATAGTCCTAAGAAAATAAGGCAGTGGTGCTTGGAAAATGTCATTAAAATCATGACTAGCTGTATACTCAATCAGTGGTATTTGTGTTGAATGTAATAGTAAAATGTAGATGAAACTGCAGCAGGTTTTGCTGTTAAGACAACTGCTTGCAAAAATATTTAATCATATGTTGCATATTTTGGGGTCTGAATTCAACTTTAATAATAGAAAGTGACTTTTTTTCTTCTCTTGTCACTTCTTGTTACATTAAAGTCATTCTGAGGAAATAAAGAAATTACTGTTAATGATGAAATATCCCTAAGATCATGTTAAATAATCTGGCCTTTTTGATTCTGTAAAAGCTAGCACATTCATGCCTGATAAAAAACATCCCTCAAATAATTTGGAAGGAGTGGCTAGTAGAAGAGAGGGCAGTAGCCTTGTATTTTGAGGTGTCTTGTTTTGCTGTGCTCCTTCCTGCATTCCAACAGTACCGTGATTAGATTCTATTAAATTGCTTCGTGGGATCTGTCTCTGACTTCCAAGTTGTCCTTGGAAATGTGTTGACTCCTTTCAATTGACATTGGTTTTTTCTGCAACCTTCCTCCTGTGGAGCTCATCAGAATATCTACAAAATCCTTTGTTTGGCCATTGGAGATGACCTTCTGACTCAAATTACCATTAGCTTGATCTCTCTTTTACAGGATTTTCTTGATGATTGTAATGGTCCAGTTATCAGATTATTCCTAGGATAAGTCTGTTAAGGTATCTCTTACCCCCATGAAGTGCTTTTGTTAATTTCTTCCAGCTTTTGTTGAAAATCAGAAAATTGGTATCTGTTGAAGTATTTTATGTGTACAGGAAAAACCTGAAATGTTTACAATATCCTCTTAATCTTATCATGATGTGACTGACTTGTAAAACATCACTTTCTGTTTGATGTTCTGATAAATTCTGGAAATCTATGAAAGATGTGAAAAAAGTTGAATTAGATATAATTGCTATCTGATACTGTGAGACTTTTAAGAGTATCTTTGTATCATTGATTAAATCTAGTGTTGTGAATTCAAGTCCATAGTGGAAAAATGTATTTTCTCTTGTACTGGAAAGAGGAAGATTCCTTATTAGTTTGTCTTTATGTAAAATATAAAATAAAGATGTTTTTGAATTTTCTCTGTGATCACACTCTATTGCTAAATTGTTTTTTTTGTGGCTGGGTTTTTTGGGTCTGTCAAGAATTTTTCTGAGAAATAATTAAACTTTACTTTTTTTTTTCTCTCCCCCAGGGCCAGCTTTCAATATTGCAAGAAAAAATAGATCATTTAGAACGCCTGTTGGCAGAAAATAATGAGATTATTTCAAACATACGAGACTCTGTGATCAATCTGAGTGAATCAGTAAAGGACAGTCAAAAAAATCCAGAGGCTATAAACTTCAGTCAAGGATCTGTTTCTGAGCTGTTCCCTTCTGCTTCAGTTTTGCTTGCAGTTGATTCTCAGGATTGTTTGTTTGCTTCAAAAAGTAGAAGTCACAGTTCAGATGTACAGGTAAGCAGTATGCCTTTCTCTCTGATTCTACTGGAGTTCTAGCTGTCACTATGTGTTTAATTCTGAAAATGTCAAGTTGCTTGGTACCAAGACATAATAGAATTGTTGAAGTGACTGGTGTACTTAACAGATGTTATGAAACTATTCCTTTATGCCTTTTTAAAAAGTTTTCTGGAAATTAAATAATGGTTATGAAGAGCCAACATTTGGGAAAGCTTAAAAGTTTTTTCAAAAATCCAAAGGAAGCATGGTGATTATTATCCCATCAATTCTTTGGGAATAATTTATTTGAGAGTCTCTGAGTTTCCCCAAACTGTTCCAAAACTGATGAAAAATAAACTGGAAATAGTAGATAGTCTTGGTTTAAATAGATTTTACTTTTAGGGACATGTGTGTAGATGAAGTTTGATGGGGAGGTTAGGAATGTTCAGGAATTAGTAATTTCAAAAAAACTTTGTGTTCTGTGTTCCCTTTTGAATGTCATTTCTGTATTTCAGCATTCCTGAGTGTCCCCAGTTTGTATAGGCACTTTTATGAGAAAGGAGGAACATATACCATATTGACTGTTTAGCATGAACAGGGGAGGTTGAGGTTTTTAAAGTCAAACATTTCAAGTTGAATTTATTTTGCTTTCTGGTGATGCTTGTGAGTTCATGGACTCTTATATATTCAGTTTTAATGGAGTGATTCAGGAGCACTGAGAATACTCTGTGAAGTTTGTGATCAGTACTGTTTTTGTGAGTCATGTGGGAGTACTATAAATATTCATAGTACTCTAAAGCAAAGATTAAATTTTGAAGTCCAGCCTTCTCATTTTAGAATTTAAAATACTTCTGTTGCAGAAGAAAGACAGTGGACATCAGATGAATAAATACACATATTAGAACAATTTTAACTTCTGATGTATTACGCTTAATACCTTCAAACTCTTCAGGGATAGGCACTACCTTAATGTCTTTTATAGAGAAAGTAGACTTCTTAAAGGCAATATCTGAACATCTCTTTTTTTGCCTCTGATATGCATTAAGACTTCTGTGCAGGAAAGTGGAACATCTGGACCTGTGGTTACAGGCTTTCAAGTTAGTAGATTATTAACAGGTTATTCATCGTACAATCTGTTACCATGTTAAGTGATGTACTTTATGTGCATTAAAAATAAGTTCTAGTAAGTGAATTTTGAGATTAAATATCTTGTCTTAAATTCCTGGGCATGTCAACCTGTTATGAGTGGAAGGTAAAACAGATTTTTCTGAAACTGCTCTTTGTTTTTTGCTTCACACTTGCAGAATATAAAAACATACACCTCCTATCACCCAATGCACCTACTACCTAATGGGAGGCTGTTGTAGCTTAACTGCTTTTGGATAATTTTCTTTACTTTTAAGTACATTTGCATGTACATAAGAAGCAAACATACTGTTCCCCTACTCACACTTTCCTTTCTTCCTTGTGCAGGGAGGGAGGGCTTTAATGTTGTCTGTGTCATTGCATTAGTACCCTCTGCTCAGCAGGTTATTCACTGTCATCAAGTCACTTTAATATTGCTTCTGTATACAGTTAGTTTCCTATCCTGTGAGTCTGAACTGCATTTCAGTTATGGAATCTAAGACCTTGACTTGAGCAGAGTTCCTCTAGCACCACATTAATGAGCTGATCTAAATCACTGTCTTTGAATACAGTTTTACTATTTAACACTTTACCCACCCTGATGTGTTCTGTGTGCTCAGTTAATTAATTTGAGACATTTTCCAAAATTATTCTGAGCAATTTTTGAAAGAAATATGTGTTAATTGCCACTGTTGATAAACTTTAACTTAAACACACAGATTTTTACATTACTTTTCCCATATTTGTCTCTCAGTTGGATGTATGAGAGACTAAAACATAGTAAGAGCTAATACAGGTAAGAATAAGTGTTTGGATAAAAAGTAACTTTACAGAATGAAGGCAAAAGAATCTTCACTGAATAAATTATGGAAGTTGATTATAGTCCCCTATAATAGAGAACTCTTTTTAAGAAGGTACTCAAATATGGGTTAAAAAGCTTTGTGATGGTGCAGTGAGAAATATTGCTGGCTTTGCTACTCAAAAGACGTGATTTCATAAAACAGGCAAACCAAGTTGCTAGCAAAATGAGACCAAAAGATTCTCAAATGAGACACCTGAAGGATGTTTTTTTTCATGGAGGAATTATAAGTCAAGAAATTGCTTACTTCCTCCTGTTTTTAAGTAGGTAGAAAACTGTAATAGAGCTGGAGACTGAAAGGGCTGACTTGGGAATGCTATAATTTAAGTAGAAAGCTAATGTGTACTTTTTTCCCCCAAAAGATAAATAATAGAGATGGGTAATAAACCCACAAAAATGAAGATGACTGGATTAAATATGAATATGACCTGAAGTTCAAGAAGTATCTGGCATTTGTGCTTGGGGATGATGGAATTCTCAATAGCCATCGTGCTGAGCTGGAAGGTCTTTTAAATAATACAGTGAGGTGTCTCCTGTCTTGTCCATTTCAACTACTGAAGCATCTAACGTTAGGCTTAGTAATGCTACTCTTTTTGAAAATGAGACATGAATCACTTTTAAAAGGTGGCTTGAAGAGGCTCAATCTATGCTTTTATTTCTTCTGAGCAGTAATTTAGTATTTAAAGTTAGGATGTTATGATGTTTTCATGAGATTTATATAATTTCAGCTGTTTGAGTCCTTCAGTACTGAGAAAGAAATTCAAAAAGAACGCTGCATGTCTTCATTGGGATGCTTCAGAAGGCAGCCATGTTGCTAAAAACTTTTCATTAAAACATTGGGAGGATTATCAGTTGTCTTTTTTTGTTTGGGTTTATTATATCTGTCTACTGTTTTTACAAAGTGCTTTCTTACTATATTAGTATTTTATACTTAGATGTGAATCTAAAATAGGTCCATGAAATACTTTCTTCAACCTCTTTTGCTTTTTGCTGACTAGGGACTTGGAACTTATTCTTCACTTGCAATCATGAAACTTGATCAAGTGGTGATGCAATTTGTAATTAATCCTTTGCACAATTTCTACTGAGGACAGTGGTGTAGGAAAGAAAAATATCTAACGTCTGTCTTTTAGGTGTCTTCTAGTAAGTGTAGGGATTTCAGCCTGATTTGGCTTTAGTTTATTGCAGTGGAAGTTTTTGATTTCTCTTTTTTTTTTTTTTCTTTTGTTTCTTTTTTTTTTTTTAAACTGTGTCTAATGAATTTGAATTTGAATCACAAAAGGACTGAATGGTTGAGGTTGGCAGGGACCTCTGGGTGTCATCTGGTCCAACCACCTGCTCAAGCAGGGCCACCAAGAGTCAGGTGTCCAGGATCACATCCAGGTGATTTTTCAGTGTCTCCAAGAATGCAATTGCATACCCTGCCTGGCAACCTGTGCCAGTGCTCGGTCACCCTCACAGGGAAAAAGCTTTTCTTGATATTCAGGAGGAGCCTTCAGTGTGTGCCACCATCTCTGATCCTATCTCTGGGCACCACTAGAAAGAGACTGGCTCCACCTTCTCTGCACTCTCTCTGCCATTTCCTGGGTGCTCCTTATTGCTGTTGTTGAAGATAGGAGTGACATTGCTTTTCTACAGTCTTTGGGCTCTTCTCCTAATCACCATTGTCATTCAAAACTTTTTAAGTGAGGCCTTATAGTGACAACAGCCAACAATCATGGGTGCATTCCACCAGGGCCCATGGACTTAGATTACATCCAGTTTGATTAAGTATTTCCTGAGCTGGCCCTGTTTCAAGGACATCTTCCTCAGACCAGTTCTCTCCCTTCAGTTCCTGAAGGCTGATCCTGCTGGTAAGGACTGAGGCATTCAGTACTTCCGCTTTTCCCATGTCCGGTATCACCAGGTCCCCTCCCTCATTCAGCAGTAGATTCTGGCCTTCGTTTTGTCTCCTGTCTGCTTAGAGAAGCCCTTCTTAATGCCTTTGACATTCGTGGCCAGATTCAATCCCATTTGTCCTTTAGCTTTCCTAACTTCATCTCTGGGCGCTCAGACAATGTTTCTGTACTCCTCCCTGAATCAGATTTGCTTGACCAGGTTTTGCTGGGGGTGAGGGTTGTATGTCCTCTTTGAGAAGCTTCTGGAATTTTCCCCCATGTCCGATAGCCAGTGCGAGGTGGCTCCAAGACAGATCTGCCTCTGGCCGAGGCTGGGCCAATCACAATGGTAGTAACACCACTGGGATAACAGATTTTAGATGGGGGAAAAAAGATACCATATAGAACTAATTGTGGCCAGAAAAGAAAGGAGTGAGAGTATGTGAGAGGAGAAGCTCTGGAGACACCCTGGTCAGTTCTGAAGGACGGGCAGAAGGTGCTCCAGGTGCCAGAGCTGAAATTCCCGTGCAGCCCGTGGTGCAGCCCTGTGCCCCTGCAGCCCATGGAGATCCATGGGGATGCAGAAATCACATGCAGCCCATGGAGGACCCCAGCTGGAGGAGGGGGATGCCCGAGAAAGGCTGTGATGCCATGGAAAGTCCATGTTGGAACAGACTCCTGGCAGAACCTGAGGCCCCGTGGGGAGGGGGCCCACACTGGAGCAGCTTTCCTGGAAGGACTTGTGATTCTGTGGGGAACTCAAACTTGGAGAGGCTCTTCCTGAAGTTCTGCACCCTGTGCTGGAGCAGTTAATGAAGAACCATAGTCCATGGGAAGGATTTATGCTGGAGAAGTTAATGGAGAACTGTCTCCTGTGGGAGGAGTTCTACACTGCAGAAGAGGAAGGACTCCTCCCTGTGGAGGAAGTGGATGGAGAAAGAACATGTGATGAACTGACCTTAACCCCCCTTCTGCATCTCCCTGCACTCCTGAGGGGAGGAAATAGAGAATTGAGAATAAAGTTAATCCTGGGAAGGCTGGGAGGAAAGTGTTTTTAAGATTTGTTTTACTTCTCATTATCATACTCTGATTTTGATTAGTAATAAATTCAACTAATTTCCCTAAGTCAAGTCTGGTTTCCCCATGGTGGTAATCAGTGAGTGATCTCTCCTTGCCCTTATCTTGACCTGTCAGCCTTTCATTTTCTCTCCCCTGCCCATTGACAGAAGGGACTGACAGAGGGCATTCGTGAGCACCGCAGGTCCGGATAGGGTCAATCCACCACACTTCTCCAATAACTTGTCCCTGTCTTCACCCTCTGTAGGTTTCTTTTTTGTGATTGAGTTTTGCCAGAGGAGGAGGTATTAACCACTTTTCTTGGGCCCCTTTTCCATCCCCCGTATACAATGGGATCTTATCCAGAGCCTGTGCTTCTGAAGTCCAGGGGTGTGATCCTGTGTTTTGTCCCACTCCCTCCTCTCAGTGCCCTGAGCTCTACAGTTTTACAGTCTCTGCAGCCATTGCTGCCATTGAACTTCACAGCCCAGTTGAGTCCCTCACTGATGGCAAGTAAGAGGTCCAGCAGGGCACTTCTCCTTGCTGCCTTCTTGGTCCCTTGGATTAGGAATATGCCACTGCTGTGCTCCAGAAGCCTTCTGATGGCATGTGCTCAGCTGTGTTGTACCTTGAGCAAATAACAGGGTTTTGAAATTCCCCACGAGGACCAGGCCCTGCAAAAGGCTGTTGAGGTGTTATGCCTGATCAGGTGGCCTGTTGCAGGTATCCACTACACTGTCACCTGTACTGGTCTGCGTTTTAATCCTTGCCAATAAGTTCTCTTTTGGCTTCTTATCCTTAGAGTCATTGAATCTAAGAAAATCAAGTGTGATTGTTAGTGTGGCAGTGCTGTGTTCATCACTAAACCATGTCCCTAAGCTCCATATCTACATGCTTTTCTGTACACTTCCAGGGATGGTGATTCCACCCTTTCTGTGGGCAGCCTGTGCAAAAGCTTGAACACTCTTTCCCTGAAGAATTTTTCTAATCTAATCTAACTGCTGAATTGGCACATCTTGAGGCTGTTTCCTCTTGTACTGCTGCTTGTTACCTGGGATCAGAACCTGACCCCCACCTGCTACACCCTTGTGTCAAGGAGCTGTAGAGAGCAATAAGGTCCCCCTTGTGCCTGCTTTTCTCCAGGCTGAACACCCCTAGCTCCCTGAGGTGCTCCTCATCAGACTTGTGCTCCAGATACTTTCCCAGCTCCGTTCTTTTCTCCAGGCACACTCCAGCCTGGAGTCCTTCTTGCAGTGAGGGGGAGAAAATTGGATGCCGGATTTGGGATGCCTCACCAGTGCTCGGTACAGAGGGACCATGTCTTCCCTGCACGCTGGCTGCATTGTCTCTGATAGAGACCGGGAAGCCGTCAGGGAGGCACCCCAACATGCTAATTTCCCAGGAAGGACTTTGAGGGTGTCTCTGTGGTTGTGCCTTGAGGTTCTTCCTAGCTTATCTACAAATGTTGAAGGTGACCCTGTTTTATTGATGTCTTATATTTTTAAAAATTCTTCCATGTCACACCATTCCTGACCACTGCTCCCTCACAGGACTGTTGTTGACTCTCTTTTCCCTTTCATTCTTAGCCAGAAGCTGTCCTTATTAGGTCAGCCATCTTCCTGGAGAGGTACCTCTGCTGCCCTTGGTTGGATCTCATCTCTTCCAAGCAGACAGAGATCTGAAAACAGGGTCAGAGAACCCCAGGCATGAACTCTGAGGCCAATTATTGATCTATACTAACAGTGTCCTCCTCTTACAGTCCTACCCCCCTCATTAGTGGATAGAAGAGGACACCACCTGTGACCTTGACTACCTACAGAATTCTGCAGTCAGTTTTGATGCAGTCTGTGCTGCCTCTGGCAGTATCACTGATACCCACAATAAGGGATAGTAGCCATTGAGTTGGACAAGCTTCAACAGTTCATCTACAGTATCCAGGATTCAGGCCTTTGCAAGGCAGCAGACTTCTCTAGATGATGGGTCAGGGCATCAAAGCAGTTATTTTAGACAACTTTTGATAAGTATTCCAAGACCTGTTTCTTGAAGTTCAGTTTCTGTCTCTTGAGCTACTAATCTTATCATCATGATTTGAAATAGTCTAAAGTTGTAGATGTCAGGAAAGAAATTATGAATGTTATGACTGTAAAAATTAATAACTTGAAAAATGCAGAAAATTGCTTGTTAAATTCAGATTCCATCCATAAGGAAAACTCATAGAAATGTGTGGAACTCCATTTTTAGTCAAATAATATTTTCATGGTTGAAATGTCTGAAGAATTTGTCAGTATTAAGGCCATTCATTGTTAATTGGCAAATTTACAAAGTATGCACTTACATTTTCTTCTGAGCATTGTATTGCAGAGAAAAAATATGATTCTTCAAACTCAGATTTTAGAAAATACGTTTTTAGAAAATATGTAATAATATTATACATATTATCTAATATATACTATTTATTCTTTATATAATGCATAAATTAGCCCTAATTTTTTGGACCCTTCAAGCTGACAGTACAGAATGCACCGATCTTCAAGTATTGCACCTATGTTTTCCACTAATCAATATTGTCCAAAGATTGAAGCAATCCTGGGAGAGCAGTGTTGTGACAAGATCATCTCATACAGGCCACAGATGTCTGGTGTGCATGGAATCTCTCACAGGTTGTAGATATTTAGGGCACATTGCTGGCCCAGCTGAGGCTCTGCTAGGTGTGAGATTACTGTGCTCTGTTCCCTTCTTACATTACTTAGTTACCTTTATATCTTAAGCTAAAGGCCTGTGGGGGTTTCACCTTTTCTGGGTGTCAGATTCCAGCCCATCCAAGATTAACCCACTGCTCTTTCTTTAAGCACCAAACTCTGGGTCTTGAGGATTAGGAGATAGGGAATAGTGATGGCCAAAACTTAGATTGAACATTGTCAGAGTGAACTAACTTCTTTTGTTATTCTTATGAGGTGAAAGGATAATGAGTGGAGATTTACCTCGTATGTGGATACATGTAAAAATTTCCACTTTCTCAGGATTTTTTATGTCACTTTGATTTTAACATGGACAATGTTGTTTTTGGGTTTTTTTTGATAAACGTAAGTGAAGTTTGTCAAGAATATGCGATTAATATATATTTTATTATCTGTTCTTAACTAAGTGTTTCACAGAGGTGTGAGTGGAATGCTCTGGATGCAGATGTCCAGGTGTTGTCAGTGAGGCGCTCCAGTATCTGTGAGGAGAGGCTAGTCCTACCCTGTGCCAGACACAGCTCCAAATTCACCTCAGGGTACAGCCTCCATCAGCAAAGGATGGTAGTGCCTCTAGCAGAATGAGTTTTAAGAAGGGTAAAATGCTGCCTGTCAGTATGGTATAAGGCTAAAAAAGGGAGAGAAACACTCCTGTGAAGACCATGGTCTTTGATGAAGGAAGTCATTCTAGTCACTGGAGTAGGTTGGGAAGATCACAGTGGAGCAAGAGCTTCCCTGAAACCTGTGGAGGACCTCATGCCAGAGTAGGTAGATATTTTCAGGAGTACCTGGAGGCTGTGGCTCCACACTGGAGGAGTCCCTGAAGTGCTGTGTCTTGTGACTCCCATGCTGGAGCAGGCAAAAAATGTGAGAAGGAAACAGTGAGGTGTCTCACTATCCAGCTCTATTTTAATTGGCAACAGATTAATATTCCGGATGTCAGGTCTGTTTTTTCAGTGTTGGAAATTGGTAAGTGACCTCCCAGTTTTTATCTTCACCCATAATATTTTATATTTCTCCCTGTGTTCTGTTGATGAGGAAAAATGAGAGATCAGCTGGGTGGAGGCCAAAGTCAACAATTGCAAGGCTTAATTTCTTTAGTCAAATATTTGTTTCAGATGTCTGAAGTTTTTTAAAGTTTTCTTAGCAAGACAGAAAGAACCTTACCACTGGGAAGGTTTAACTCCTGTGGTGTTGAAGTAGTGAATGACTGCTATGGGAGTCCTTTTTTGTGTAGATGAATTGGTTTTTATAGAAAGTTTGCCAGGTGTACAATTGTATTCTAACATGGGCTTGGAACTGATTAAAGTTTAGTTATTAAACTAGAGTGTCAGGAATCGCTTGTCTGATGTCAATTCATGTTCATATCTTGTTTTCTTTCTTAAAAAGAAATTGGAGCCTTTCCAAAAAAATTCCTAGAATCTCATATCAGTACTCTTTCTTTGAAGGTATATGGTATTCCCTAAGCTTCATAGGAATTGTTACACTTATTTATAACTACAGTTACTTTATTTATCTGTAACCTTTTTATTTGCATTGATAAGTGAAATGTATTCTTCCATGTACAATTAGTGTACTGGGCAATAGGAAGTGTATGAGAAGCTTTGTAATAGCAATTGGCTGTAGTTATCAACATTTTTTTTGATAGCTTGTTTCAGTTACTGTTTGTGAGTTTGACATTTACCTCTATCTCTCTCAAGCTGTCATTCCTTCTTGCTCAGTTTTCTTCATTTCCTGCATTCCCCTGTTTAGTGTTCTGTGCTATTCTGTATAATCCTCTTCATATCCTGCTGCCTAATGCCATTGTGAGCTGCCATAATTTTTGTGACTTAAGGCTCTTAATCCTACTGTTTATCTAATCAATATAAGCTTCCTCAGAATAGAGCCTGCCAAATACTCCTCCTCCTGGCAGCTGTGTCTTGGGTGTCCCAGTGTGCGTGATTTGAAACTTGCTCTCATTTGTCACTTTTTTATTCATTTGGCATATCATCTCTCCCTCTGTAATGAATAAGCTGATCCATTTTAGGTGAAAGCAGCTTTGTTTTTTTAATAGCAGAACTGTTTCTGTGAATTCATGTTTTATACTTCTTTAATTTTTCTTTTTTAGATGCTGGATGTCTATGATATTCTTCCTTTTGATAATCCAGATGGTGGCGTTTGGAAACAAGGATTTGATATCACATACAATGAAAATGAATGGGATAGCAAACCACTTCAAGTTTTTGTTGTGCCTCACTCACATAATGATCCAGGTAATATTTTAACTGTATTGATTTGAGGATCTAGAGGCTTTTGGATTAGGAAATACATTGCCATTTCTGTTAAGATTTTGGTTTTCGGAAGCAAACCAGTTAATATGTTAGATTTAAGTCTAGCAAGGCAGTTAAACAGATGTATAATTCAAGTGCAAATGACTTCCAATGACAACTGTTATGATACAAGTTGTATGTCTACTGAACTGATTAACTGGAGCAGAACTTCAATGTTGAATTTGGAAAGTAACATGAATTTCTGGTAACCCGTTCAGTTTATTCATTGCTGCATTAAATACCGTCAATTCTCGTTTGATTTTTTGAACTGTCAGTAATAAATGTTTAACCCTTAACCTGTGCTAAAGAGACATGCTTTTAGAATATCTGACAGTGGAAAATCTGACATTTTTGACACTTTCTTCACTATTTTGTGCATACTCCCAACCTATAGTGGGATAATGAAACGTCTAGATTTAAATAGAAATCTAGATATGCCTACATAATTTAATTTCCAACCAATGGGTTTATAGTGTAATAAAGAGAATGGAGAAGTGCTCCTTTATTTTGGAATGATTTTTTTGTAAATTTTACAAAAAGCAGTAAATTGCACTGCTATACTGTAGTATTGGTACATGTATGCTGTTCATGAGTGGCTGGTAGCACTGGTTGTAGTCACAGAAAGCCACAGTTTAAGTGATATCAAGTTTTACTACTGTATATCTCTCTAAAATTTAGTTTGTTGTTTGAAGTACTGTGGATCTGAGAGAAGGTACAGTAATTTGAACATTAATGCCTTTTATTTGCACATATCTAGCATTTTCAAAGAAAATGAACACTGGAATATAGAATCACTATGTTGTCCAGTTATGAAAGGTAAATTAATTCAGTATGGATATGGCAAAAATATTCAGAGCAAATAATCACAGTATAAACTTAGATCTGCCTATTTATAGATCTGTCTATGAAACTGTGTCCATTTATTTCCTCTCTGGTTGTAGTTCTAAAAATCCTTAGAAGGAAGCAACTCTGTACAGGCACTTAATGAATCAAAGCAATCCTAAAGGAATATACAGAACTTCTCATTCTCTTGGTTCTGCCTAGAATGAGATGTGGAGTTTACCTGTCTCCCTTTTTCCTGCTGAAGCTGTTGGGATCATATCCTAACAGGACTGTTGGCAGTCTGCTAGGGGCCAGGTGCCTGGTATCACATCTGCCCTCCTGGAATGTCTTTACCTGAATTGAGCAAACAACCTGTGTGCAGTGCAGGCTGAGGTAATTTCTCAAGAGCATGAGGCTTTGGTGCTGCAGAGGAATGTCCTGAAGAAAGCTCTAAAGAGATTTGCAGATAATTTCACCAGCGTATATTCAAGTCATGAGGTTCAGTGGGGGGTCATTGTTCTGGAACTGAATTTTCTTTTTCCTAGGAATTTAATTTGGCTTTTATTTTATTTATGTACCTTCTGTATCTCTTGTCCAGATTTTTTGTCTCTTTCTCAGGAGAGCAGATCAGGGAAGGGAAATGGCTGTGTAGGGCTTTATTTCCAGATGGACTTAAACCACCACAACAGGCAACATCTTTTGCACAAAACAAGCTTTGGCATTGAGTGCCTTAATAGGATTTGGTTCATCCAGTAGTACCAGTTCTGTTTATCAAAAATGGCCTACTGAGCCTTCATTCTAAGGAATCTGAGAACTCTGAGTTCTCTGAGTTTACTGAACCATTTTTTTCCTGAATATGTTGTTCACAAGGGCTTGCCTGAAGTCATAATGTTATGGTCATTCACCTTTGAGAGTTGATTTTCTTGTTGGTGTCTGGTTTTTGTTCCTAAGTCTTCATTATTAGTATGTAAGTTCTTCATACCTTTATAATAAAACCATATGTTTTTTCAGCAGCAGCAACTAAGAAAGAAGTCTGTGTCTCTTCTTGCATACAATCTAAATATCTCAGCTTCTTGAAGATTCTCAGTTGATATTCAGTAGACTTAAACTCTGGTAAAATAAACTTTTCCTTCAACAAATGTGATTGTGTGAGACTGGTTATTGTTTGCTTTTGCAAAGGGTGTTATAGAAATCTTATGTCTTGATACTGCTTTTTAAGGACATTTCTGTGGAATTTATTGCAGTATGAAATTGCATGTTAGCATGCACTTGAAAGTGGGAAAATATATCTGTAACATCTGGTGTCTCTTGTGTAACTAATAGTTACTTTATTCCTTCCCCACTGAGAGCTAAAAGCATTATGCAAAGGAAATGCCTGCTGGAAAAAAAAAAGCTTAAGTCATCATGGGTTTTTCAGGTGACTTCTTAGTTTTCCTGATGTGTTTGAAACACAGATAGCTTAGATGGTTGTCTGACCCATCAAAATATAAGAAATAGGCAGCTCATAAATTTTTCTTGAGATGCTGAATGAGGGAAATTAGAGTTTTATTCTCAATACTTCTGGGTTTCCAGAAGAAGTGCAGTTCCTTTGAAAATGACAGGGCTATTACAGAAAGACACGTTTGACTGCTCATCAGTAGAAATTTACTTTCCATCTTAGCTATGATAGCAGCAGATTTTATATGTACGAAGGCAAAAGTAGATCGTGCATGGGACTTAAAATGTAAGAAGTCTAATTATAATTTTACTGGTGCCTCACAGATGATGGCACATTTTACTTTTTGCGAAAAGTGCAATCATTAGAGTTTTTAGTTATGCTCATGAAATTAAGCCTGATAAATAAAATATTCTTATTTTACCTTGAGGAGAGATTTTTACAAGTTAAGGTATGCTGTTGAAAAAGTAAATACACTGTCATGCTTTTTAATTTCAATGTGTCTTCTTCTACCTAAATTATTTTATTTTGGGGCATATTTTGCAGAAACAAGAAGATAATCTATTTAATTTCTTTTGAAACATAATGAATGCTTATGACAGGGATGTTTCAGGGGACTTTCTCACACAAAATAGTTTGTCTGTTCTGTTTTTTATGTCCTAGAACAATGCAGTACTTCTAAATTAAAAAAAAAAAGATGTGTGTATGCTTTTAAAAAAGGGACTTTTTAAAATGCTGAATCTATGAAGGAGCAAATTATTTTCATGTGTAAGCATACTTACTAAAATGTAAGTTACAAATTAGCTTTTGGATTTATTTCTAGCATTTGCATTATGTCATTGCCTGTGTATGATCAATTAAGCATACATGCACACCATGCTTAAGTTCTTTAGCACTATTCTTTTAGAGGTAAGAAGTCAGGGCTACATGACTTTTTTGTTTGTTAGAATTTTTTGTTGGTTTGATATTTTTAAGTGAGATTTTTATTGTGTTTTTGTTTGCTTGTTTGTTTTTTAGTTTTTTTTTTTTGTTTTGTTTTATGAAAACCTTTTACTGTTGGATTATGTGGAACTTGGATGTAATTAAGAACAAGGATATCCTCTCAGTTCAGAGTACTTTTTTACTTCCTTAGCTATCAAAACAGTCACTTAACTGTGTTTTCTTACAGGAACTAGTTAGTTGAGAATCAAGCATAAATGTAAAAAAAAATTTAAATTTACTTACAAGTTACACTAACTTGAGTGTACATTTTAAAGACCAAGAACTGAAGTTCCACTAATGCATTTGCAAAGGGAGTGCTTTTATTTTCTGGAAAGCTGTACAGTGCTAGCTGAAATTTAATGGTTTTGTTTAATACTGCCATAAAATTAATAAATTACTCAAGTTTCTTGTGTTGCAAGAAGCATCACTGATGTGTGAATTTTAGACTCAGTGAAATTAATTATGATCTCCTGAAAAGTAAATCAGAGATGCAAACTGATATCAAAAATGCATGAATCTAGTGGCACAATACTTCAGACATTCATGAGATCTGCCTCTTCATTAAAACAGACTTAATTAGAAACAAGAAATTTTTTTAAAGACACATTTCCACTTAAACATTGAACGGTGACTTGTGGAAGGAAGCAATTGAAAAGCCTATTTTGTTTTATTTCAACAGTTAATTTTAAACCAAAAGACAAAAGAAATGCAAATGTGAAAAACCACCCCAGCAGCCTTGCAAGTATATGTATGCAGTACCTAAATACTTTTGGTAGAAATGGATTTTTGATTCTAGTCATGATCAAATTGTTAAGTGCTTTTGCTTAATAAGGTTACTTTTTGAATAATGCTAATTTGTCAAATTCTGTTCTGATTTTGTTCTAGAGCTTTATCTCTGCATCTGCGTCAACCATGCTAAAATGCAACACTGCCTTTCTCTAGTGCAAGGAGCTGATAGAGCTTCAAGAGAGAATTTGAACTTGAAAGTGTAGACAGAAATGATGGCAAATCAGTTAATTAAATGTTTCACGATTTTTTGCAGAGCAATGAGTTGTGTTGATATTCAGACATGATTCTTGGAGCATGCTGTCAAGCGAAGTAAATTTACATTACAGTGGGGAAAAAAATCGATAAAACAAACAGCTGCATAATGATGATAAATCTCATGGAGGTGGTGGGGGGATAGCAAGTTTCCACACTTTTTAGGAGAGACATGAGAGAGAATCAAAAGGCAAGCAGCTCAGCAGTGTATACCCTCTGTAGTTATCACATAGGCTGGCAGAAAAAGAAAGTATCCAGAAAATCCTCACTATGTATTAAATCAAGCCTAGCAAAAGGGCATGAAAGACTTCTGTTTTTCCTCTTGTTTACAGGGCTGTTAAACATTGGAGTGGTGGAGTCACCATCCCTGGAGGTTACTTTTTAAAGGAAAAACTGCATGTGGTACTCAGGGTCATGGTCTTATTTATAAGGTGGTGGTTAGTCAGAGATTGGACTTGATAATCTCAGGGGTCTTTTACAATCTCAATGATTCTGTAATCCTGTGATTTTTATGTTGAAAAAGAGCTGTATGAGCATTTAAACCAACAAGTATTTTTTTTTTCTGTTAATAGCATATTTAGTCTTTGTAATTGCAGTTTTAAACTATTGCAATTTTTCCATGTGTAAACTGGTTTTCTTTTGGAAGTTTCCTGTTCAAAATGCATTGGTAAACCTTTTCTTTCATCCTGGGAACAAATTCTTAGTTTGTGGGTAAGCACAAGAATGAGGTTGAGTTCTAGATTCTTATGTTGTATTAGTGACTGAAGTGTGAAATAATATTCTAGCTAACAATTGTAAATTGATCTATCCATTATTTTGTTCAGCTTCTGATTTTTTTTTACATTTTTATTGTATGTCTCCATGCAAAATTGAAGAGTCTCTCTAAGTTATTGGGTTAAGAACACCACAATTGAGGAAGGATGCGATGGCACTGGGATGCATCCAGAGGAAGGCAACTGATCTGGTGGAAGGGCTTGCAGGGCTATCCTGTGAGGGGCAGCTGAGGAGTCTGGGTTTGTCCAGTTTGGAGAAAAGGAGGCTGAGGGGTGACCTTACTGCTCCCTGCAGCTTCCTAAGGAGGCTTTTTCAGAGGCAGTTGGATAATGCCCTTAACCTAGCAATCAGCCCAGAAATGGTCAGGCAGGAGGACTAGGTTATCATTATAGACCCTTTCCAATATAGACTATTCTGTTCTAATAATAAATAGATAAATAGATGTATAGTAATTACATTTTAGAGGGCTTTCTCTTGGCTTTCAGTTAAATCTGTGAATACATGTAAAAATTTCCTAGGATTCTCTGAAGTGTGTTTGGTTCAGTGTGTTAACTCTTCCTTAGCATGATAAACTGCATATTTGAAAACAATTTTTATTATACCACTGTTCTTCCTATAGCATACTGTATTCTTTTGTCAGCTACTTTGACATTGGTGTTTTAGTTAGGCTGGTTTATTACAGTTTTTAAGAATATTTCAGAAGACTAATTTAGTGTAAATTTGCTTTTATTGCTGCTATATAGAAATATTTTAATACTGTTTATTATGATGATATATTTCTGTGCAGTAAAATCATAGGATGGTTTTAGATAGCCTCCTTTAGTTGTGTGCTAGGTTGATACTGTCTCTTGCAGAAGAAATTTCTGGTATAAAGCTATAAACTGGTAGTCTAATACATGTGGATATTTTTAATGTAATTATCAGTAAAATATTCCTTTGCTTTGTTGAAAAGTAAGTGAGAATTGAGAAAGAATAATTTACTATGTGATCTCAATTTTTTGAGTAGAAGCGTCTATTAAAAAAACAACCCAGACTGAAATGAGAAGAGGTCAGAAAGAAATTGGATTATAAATTTAGATTAATAATCACATTTTTTTCACTCTTTCAACTATTGCATAATAGTAATTTACTGACAACTTTTTTTTGGTATTAAGCTATTTCCATTCCTTTAAAGAAAGAATGTTTTAATTTTACGCTGTAAGCCCTCATATTAACTGCCTTTACAAAATGCATTTTCCCCACTTAAGACAGATTAGACCCCACTTGTCTATCTGTGCAGAAACTTGTATCAAAGGTGATGAGTCTTCTAGATGCTAAACATTTGTAAAAGAAAAAAAAAAAAGAATGTTCTAAAACTTTTCCTGTAGAGTATTACAGTTTTATTTGTTCTTTTGCAAATTAAAAACGGTAGCTCTGCATCTACCTAAAATATTATATATCCTTTCTGAATCAATATCAGACATTATTTAATTATAAAGTTTTTTTTTTAATTAAACATGAAAATGATTTTTAGTAGTAAAAGTTTCTGCATTTGTGTAACTTCCTTGAAACAAGAAAATGTCATTCCATAATAGCCTAACAATGTATCCTATAATCAGACAGCCACTTTTAGAATGGCAGTGTCTCTGCAGAACTGAATTGGTAAATCAGAATGGAATTACTAGTATAATATTTTTCTGGAGTGCAGTCTTCACATAGTGTGGAGCCTTTTACAAAATCTTAAAATGTGCATACATGACAAAAACTGACAGGAGTAGGAATATGACACTTTACAGCAAGTAGTAAGTAGATAGACTTAGTTTTTTCAGTTATAGTTACAGGTTCTGGGAAGAAAGATGTATGTACTATCTCATACCAGGTATTATGAAGCGGTTAAAGAATTTTATATAAGACTGTAAAGTCTGAAAATGTGGTTAAAATTTCTTTTTCTTTTGCATCTCAGTGAAGCACAGTTATTTGCATCCATGTATTCTGTTAATCAAGCTTTCTACTATGCAAAGCATAGAAAAACTATAAGGGGAAAAACTTAATAATTTCTGTATGTTTATACATTTAGGAAATAAAACATGAAAACTTTGTATAAAAGAAACTCCTTGGAAGTTTAGCACTTCAAGCTGCTCATGGCATGTAAAGTTCAGCTTTTCAAGAACAGTCTTTACTTAGCTTTTTCTGTGGAGTGAGAAGAAGCTACTTCTCTCAGAAGCTACTGTTCTCTAAAGAGATTAGGAAGCCAGTTCTCTTAAGAGGCTTCATTTCATATTTTCTTTTTCCTAGGTTGGCTGAAGACTTTTGATGATTACTTCAGAGACCAGACACAGCATATTTTAAATAACATGGTTATCAAACTGCAAGAAGACAACCGAAGGAAATTTATATGGTCTGAGATTTCTTACTTTGCAAAATGGTGGGACGGAATAGATAGCCAAAAAAAAGATGCTGTTAAAAGGTTTGAATTATGAACTTTTCTTCCATGTATCTTGTTTTGAGACTTTGTTTATTTGACTACACTATATTCTTGACATTTCACTTGTGATACAAATTTGCTAGAATAACCTACTTTTTCAGTCTGACTTTTTGGGCTTGCTTTGGTTTATTCCCAGTTGCAAAATAGAAATCTGCTCAGAGAAGTGGAGACCAATTGCATAAAAATTTGACTAGAATTTTCCATGTACAACCATGAACATGTCATTTAAATTGTAATGAAGCAGCGATTACAATCTTCATTTGAAGTCACACTGAGGAATTTACAATAAAATATAATCTTTAGCTATTTATATATGGTATTTTTTTCTCTTGTTTTAACACAGAGGAATAATCTGTGAGATTTTAATTTGAATAAAAGCTTGGGAGGTTTTTTTGTGTTTAATTACAAAGAGTTTTTATAAACATGCAGCTGCTTTAATGGGAAAGAAGTACACCCTTGCTCCTAGTCATTTTTAAAATCACAAGTCAAAATGGAATATAGAAGTAAAAGATTTGCCTAGGCATTGAGACAAGGAAGCAGGCTGCTTGGATAAACTTGAAGTATGGATCTAGTTTGGAGTTTTCAAAAAGTGATGACATTTTTTCTTATTTTCACCTGGCTTTAAGACATGATACAGTAGTTCTTAGCTCATCCTTGTTACAGCCTCCTCATGCCCCTCTTTGAAATGCATGTGTTGCAGTATGCATTGTCTGTGAGATCTTCACAGCTGCTAAGTTTAGATAAAGGTGGAAATCTTGGGATCTAAGTAAAAAACTACTTATTAAAAAATAATGTGCAGTGGGTGAGTATTACAGAGCAGCTGCACGTTTTTTTTGACATTAAAGTATCCCTAGGAACACAGTAAACAGTGAGTGATAGACACTCAGGTATTGGTTAAGATGCACTCAATACTGGAGAAGACTTGGAGACTAAGCTGCACTTGAGATTATTTTTGTTGCATTCTGTTCATTTCTCTTGTGGGTGTCCTCTGTGATGGGATTAAATTTTGACGAATTCACTGTGTTTTTTTCTTGTATTCATGAAACACTTCTATCTGGGATACATTGTAAGTGCTGAAACTGTAGGGACAGCCTGATGCTAGGAGTGCATTCACTGGCAGTAGAGAGATTGGGTCATCCTGTGGCCTGTTTCAGGAAGACATTTTAATGACTGAGATGTTCTGAAACCTTTATTGATACAATAAACTTCGAAGATCTATCAGCTCTTTAAAACTCTAAAAAGAATATTAGATCAAAGATGGGGAGGTATTAGCAGTGCTTGAAATGTGTAGTGTCTAGGCATCTCGCTCAGTTGGCCTTCAGTGGTGTGGCACATACATTTTTTTTTTTGTAATCTGTGCAGGAAACAGCCTTCTTCCTGATTAAAAAAAAAAGTTCTAATACGGCATATACAGTAGAGCTGGTTTTCATTGCACAAAGGCACTAAAAACTTCACTGTTCAACAGTTCATTTTTTCCTTGTTGGATTAAAGAAATACAGTACTGTGATGGAAGTAGCATAAACAATTTAGGATTTGGAAATGCATTGCTTGTGGATACCTGTTGAGTATGCAGGAATTGATTTAAAAAGTGTGCTATCATGTGTAAGAATTTGAATATGATTTATATATTTTCCAGGTTAATAAAAGATGGACAATTTGAAATAGTAACAGGAGGATGGGTCATGCCTGATGAAGCTTCTGCTCATTATTTTGCTGTAATTGACCAAATGATAGAAGGACACCAGTGGCTAGAAAAGAACCTTGGTATGTATATTAATCTAAAATTTAACTGTGTTAATACAAGAAGTCAATAAGAAAATACCTTTTTAAAAAATTTCTGAGATGCTTAGAAGTCTCTTTTTACTCTGCTTTCCTGAAACATTTCCAGGCTTCTTACTGGAAGCCATAGGATCAAGCCTAGTATTTACCATTCCTGTTTGCAGATAGAAATTCCTGGTAAAGTGTATTTGAACAATTTTATGCCGTAGTATTTTGTGATGATCAGTGTAAGACATGCATATTATATTGGCATAACCAAATATTAACACTAGATCCTGCTAAATTTTAGATCCCGTGTCTTGTCTAAACAGCCTTTAATTACCTTTTCTGTTTTTTGAAAATAATGACAAAATTCTTAAAACTGCTTAAAAATTGATAATACTTTTATGTGTTCGGATCTGTCTGCTCTGTGTTCATTAGCTTCTCTTCTGTAAGGCTTTAAAAAAAAAGAACTAAATTTATCGGTAGTAGGAGCAGTACTAGTAGAAGTTATAAAACCTAAACCCATTGTAATGTAGAATTGAGGACTTACTGACTGCAGTTATATTGGCTGAACTGTTTTGTTGGCTTTGAGGTGTTCTTTTGTTAAGTTCCTTAAGAGGTGAGAAATCTCTTTATATAGAAAGTACAGTGATTTTTACAGTAAACTGACATTATTTCATGCAATTAACTGAAATTATTTTGGAAAGCTGTTTCACTGTTTTTCTTGCAATTTCCATAAGCACAGCTTGACACAATTGGAGGGGGAAGGGAAGACCTAATACAAGGGTAATGCATCCCTTACTGTGGTTTTTTTGAAAGATGGTAAAAAATGCCAAAGGAACCACGTTGATGAATTAAACAAGAGTTAGATGTAGCTTTTTTATTTACTATCATAAAATCTATGAAAAGAGAATATTAATCAACATGATTCTATGGATCAACAAACTAATAAATCAAAACCAAATTAGTTCCAAAGCCAGAAAAGATTAACATTATTTAAATAACAGTGAAATTTCAGCAAGCTACCTCATTAATCCATCCACATTCATTCATTTTCTTTCAACTTTCTTTTCTAATTGCAACATCTGTAAACTACTTTAAGTGAAAGAGGATGTGTGTTTAATTAATGATTCCAAATAAAGATGTTTGATGCAAAATTGAAACAGTGTTGCAACAAGGAGTATTATTTTAAAGGTTTTTATTTTGTCAGAATGCCTTATTTACAAGATATTTGGTTTTTTTCTTTAATTTTTTTTAATTCTAGTTTGGTAATTACGGGGCTCTGCAAGAAGTTTAATACTTAACTGGGTAAATCATCTTAGAAATGTTATCTTTAGTGCTCTAATTTGTATTACTGGAATAGCTTTCTTTGAGCAAAACGCAGAACTTTCTTCTCTTTTAATTTTTTTTCTTTTATCAACAGGAGTAAAACCAAAGTCTGCATGGGCGGTTGATCCATTTGGGCATTCACCAACAATGGCCTACCTTCTGAAACGGACAGGATTTTTCAATATGCTTATACAGAGAGTTCATTATTCAGTTAAAAAACATTTTTCAGCACAAAAGACACTAGAATTTTTTTGGAGACAGAACTGGGGTAAGTTTTCTTCCTTTATGTCAATTAATTTTGTTAATTTACACAGGTAAAATATGAAGAGAACTTGAATAAGTAAAGTAGAAATATTTACAGAAAAGATTTAGCAGAGTTTGTCTAGACCTGGAAATTTAAACATGCAATTCGGTTTTTTAAAAGCCTTTCATCTAGCTTAAATTTAGGAGATTTTTTTTTTCATTTTTTCCCTCTTTGAGTAACAGAAACGGAAATTTATTGTCATTGTTCCTTAGGTCTTCGGATCTTTTTGCTTTTAATTTTGCTTTTACCTTCTATCTTTTTTTTCCATTCCCTCATATTCCTTGTAAGTATACATAAAAAAATTAAAAGGGGTGAAAAAATCTTTTATTTGTTTTTACTTTTTTTCTTCCTCCTCCTGGAAATAAAGTGTAGGAGAAAGAACATTTCAAATAATTCAAATATTGTGCTAATGAGGTAGTCACAGAAGGGCAATTGGCTTTTAGTTTGGTATTTTCTTTGTTTTGTTTTGATGGTTTTTTTTTTAACTTGTTGTTTTAATCCACTTGAAATATTAAAGATGTGCTTTATTACTTCTAAAATTCTGAAAATCATGAGTTTTATCTGGGTAAAACACACCTAACATTTGTTCCTGTCTTTCTCTATCAGCTGGTGCTTGACGAGTACATTCCAATCTTGCTTGTATCTCTGCTTTTATCCTCTTTATGCATCTAAGGTACATACAAAAATAGACTTAAGTTATGGATATTCAAAATAAGAAATTGCCTTGACTTGGTGTCTTTCCAGTAGAATCCTTGGACTGAGAACATGGAATTGATTTACTTTTGGCAAATCTGAGACAGTTTATTTTAAAGTTTTACTCTATTTAATTCCAGATTTGGGATCCAGTACAGATATTCTTTGTCATATGATGCCTTTCTATAGCTATGATATTCCTCATACTTGTGGCCCGGATCCGAAAATCTGCTGCCAGTTTGATTTCAAACGGCTTCCTGGAGGAAGAGTAAGTTGTCCTTGGAGAGTCCCACCAGAAGCCATTCATGCTGGAAATGTTCATCACAGGTACAGTTTTACATACTCCTTAAGAGAATGACCTTAAAAAAATGGGATTATGCTGATCAAAGGTGACATCTGGCATAGCCTGGTGAATTTAGCTCTGTTGTGGTTCAATCCCAGTGAGCAGCTGGGCTCTACTAAGCTTACTGCCACATGGCAGGGTGGGAAAGAGAATCAGAAGAGTAAAATGAGAAAACTCGTAGGTTGAGATGCAGGATAGGCCTTGGCTCCATGATAGTCCTGCTCCGAAATAACAAAATCACCTCTTTGTTGTCAACCCTGTCATCAGAGCAAATCCATATCCCAGCCCCATACTGGCCACTGTGACTTTGCCCCAGACAAAGCCAGTACAAGCTTTTAAAATAGGCTTGTCGGGGGTAAACAATACCTATTATATAACCTAGTGTTTGCTTCTTAGTTGGGAATGTAACTGTCAATGGAATTAGAGGAAAAGTTGTAGTTAAGGAAGGGGCATTTAAAAAATAATTCTATTCATGATGCATGAGTCAATCTCTGAATGACAGTCAGAACACAGTCATCTTTTTGGAGTCATGTTACTGGTTTACTGTGGTTTTTGTGAATTTTATGAACAGTGATCTTTTTGGAGTCATGTTACTGGTTTACTGTGGTTTTTGTGAATTTTATGAACAGTGATCTGTCCCCTGCAAGTGGAACACTTCAGGGGCAGCATGATCTAGTGTGCGGTAACTACAAGCAGTGGGATATTTCCCATGGTGTATCCTTGAAAAACTTGGCAATCTGTAGCCTAAGTTTCCTGAAGTGCAAACCTTAAGTTAATCTTATTCCTATTTCTTTGTGTTGAGGGTGGAAATTCCTGTTTCTTTGTGCCCAGGGTGGAAATCCTATTAACCTCAGTTTTAGTTTTCAAATAGAAACTCAGAGTTTTGCCACAGTTAGGAATCAAATTTACACTTCTACAAAACTGCTTCTCAATTTTGAGTGACAGTGGTGGGTGGTGGGGAGGGAGAATAAAGGAAGAAAAAAGGAAAAAAAAGAAAAACAAACCAAAAAAAGGGAACTAAGTTAAACTACCAAAGGCTTTTCAAGAAAACGGTTGTATTCTATGGTCATGTTGCTATTTTCAGGCATCAAGCCATATCAGGTTTCCAGAGTTAGAAGCTGAGGTAGTTATTTCGAGTTTCTGCAAATTGCTGAGTGTAACAAATGTATTAAGGAGAGCAGGGTGACTTTTTGGTCCTTGATGCTGAAGTTTTAAAATGATGGTGCGATGATGATGGTGCACGGCTTGTCTACATGTCAAGTATTCATCACTTTTATCTGAGTATAAATTTTGACAAGCATCATGAAAACTTCACTTAAACAAAATTCAGTTACAAAATATTACTGAAGATTAAACTGAAATTAAACAGAGTACATTATGATTGCCATATTTAAAGGTAGAAATTGGAATGATGATAGGAAAAAGGGGGTTTTATTAAAGTAGAGAAAAGAAAGATTATGGTGACAGGAGAAAAGTAGAAAAATTGTGACACACCCAGTGCCAATGGAATGTGAAGGAAAACTCAAATGTCATTAAACCAAAGTTGTATAAATGAAAAATCGTGACTATAGATCTCAATTAGCTGAGACAAATATTTGCAGAAGAGCAACAGCTTGTTTAACAAATACCTGAAACATAGAGGCTATAAATATATTATAATGTTTCTGCTTGAAATAGTCTTTTTAAGAGTCTTGGGTTTTAATTATCCTTAATCCTTGCACTTCCTAAATGCAACCTTTGCATAACAATCTAAATTAGATCTTGTAAAAGAAATGGATTTTCACATGTCAAAGGATATTAAAGAATTAGATAAATGGGGCAGGGATGTAGTGAACATATGATCAAGTTGAAGTGATTATCATCTCAATATGGTCTCTGAAACTTAATATTTTGCATCAGCTTTTTTTAGATAAAAGCAGTATTGGTGTCTAACAGGGAGTTGAAACATCAGTATGCTGTATGATACCTTTGGTAAATGTAAAACTAACACATGGTATTTGAGTTGGAAGCCTGGATTATTTAAATTTGGAACACTGGAACCACTCATTTAGCCTCTAGTTTCAAATAAACCCACTAAAACACAGGAAGTAATGTTTTGGTGGAGAATGCTAAAACACTATGTGTCTTTTATGAAAAAGTTGGAATATTGTAGACAACCAAAAATATTATTGATCTGATCTCTGTAATAACAAGTTTTACAGTTGTTATGATGAGATATATGAGTTCCAGAATTGAAAAATCTATCTTTATATCGTAAGTTTTCCAAGATTATAGGTTTCAGCACACTAATTCATCTGCCTCTTATCTCTGATTGCTCTAAGACTAGAAAAATACAGGACATTCATGGGTTTAAAAAAAGGGGAATAATTTACAGACCAGGTTAGATCACTGACCTTTCTTCAATGCCAAAGCTACGACAAAATTAATAAAACCCAGATCTTAAATACTCAGCTGGGACTGTTGCATTTGATTTCAATACTATTATGGCCTTACATATATATAAAATATATGTATATATATTAATATGTATATTAAATATAAGATGCTGAGTTGAAAACTTCAGGCTAGGATTTTTCATTGCCTTGCCACTTAAGTTGTGACTTGATAAGAAGGAATGAAGCAGCAACCTAATTGAAAATCTGTACTTGTTTCATTACACTTGTTTCATTCATAAAAGCTCAGACTATGAAGACTACTATTGCATTTACCCTGACTTGCAGCTGCATCTGTATCCATATGTTTGAATTCCGAAACTTTTCACACTAGGAAGAAAAAACAGCTTCTGGGTTTTTTCTTCTGGATTGTTTGGGTTTTTGTTTTTTTCCCTTGAATGGAAATGAGCTGTTAGCAGAAGCGTAGTATGTTTTGGTGTGTGTCTCTAGCTCCCAACTATGAAAATAGGAGAGAATCTTTACTGCAAGTTATGTGCTTCAAAGAAGAAGTAGAGAGTGGACTTTGCTCTTCACCAGTTACTATTCAAGAGCCCAGTTCTGCCCTTCAGCTTTTTTCTCTTTATGGTCACACTGAATGGTCACATGGATGTAAATGCTTGTGATTGCCTACCTCAGATGGCTATTGCTCCTCTTCCTTTTACATAGGAAAGGGCAAAACCAGCCATGTTTATTGTTTTGGTATTTATTTACTCAAATACTTGTTTGTTTGCATTAAAAGAAGACAGTTGTGCTACAAAAAAGTTTTATTTATTTGTGAAAGGTCTCAACCATTCAGTGATAACCTGAAAGCTTGAAAACAAAAAGTTTATCATGGCTGATCTCCTGCTTGGTTTTCAGATTTTCCTTCAGGTAGGCAGGATTAACATCTCAAAATGTGTCTAATTCTGTTTCATTAGGGAAAAAATTTATGAGATTACTCAGTGGAATAGTTTCTTTTTTCTCCAGAGGTATTTTTTTGTCTTCGCTGTGCTCCATCTGGGACTTTCTGCTGGCACTTTCACTCTCTTGTATAAATTAATGATTTAGGAAGTTATTTAAGGGAAACTTAGAAGGATATACCTGAATTGATGTTCTTTGGTGTTTTTGCAATTGAAAGTGGTTTGCTGTGGAGGAAGATCTTACTGTCCCTTTAAAAACATATAATAATCCCACCATTATGAGTATTTTAAGAAAGGGAGAGCAGCAATACTGATAAATCTTGCAGGATATTTAGAAAGAAACCAGAGGAGGACTTTGAAGAGAGATGTCAAAGCCAAATATCCTGTTAACTGTAACCTGTATTTTTCAAGAGACTCAACATTTAAGTACTTTCTCAACCATAGCCTATATGTGGAAAATTTGACTTAGTCTGGCTCCTTAGAAAGAAGCATTGCCAAGTCTTGTGTTGTGCCAATTGTTCTGGTAGCTGTGTGGTGAGGAACCTTTTGTGTTTAAATCTTACAGCTGTTTAAAGCCATGAAAAGGATTGATTGTTAATCTGAACTATAAATCCACTAATAGGCAGGGGACATGGGGTAGCCACTAGTTGGGTAAATTCTAGTCTCATTAGAACTCTGTAGATCCTTAACTAAAGTTAATGTTGTGGCCCCTTTCCTCCTCCAGAACACAATCAGACCTTGTGTTTATGCAGTACTTCTGCAATCTGATAAATAAGTCCTGACATGCTGTTTGGAGGAATAGAGATTTCCGATACATTGGACTAGAATTTTTGCCTAAATACTTATATAGCAACTCTTCAAGAGTGTGAGTTGGAAGGTGATTTGGTAGATCATCTGTTAAAAAGACATGAAGAAACAAAAAAACTTCATTAGAATCTGAATTTTCTGTTATTTTTTCTTTATAGCCTTGAAATTTGTATTTCTGTTTTCTTAAATATGTTACTATGTTTCCTATGAGAATTATCTACGTAATTTTAATTAGAGGATATCGGCAGCTGAAGATGCTGATAATAATTGGGTCTTGGAGGGGAGGGTTGAAAGTGGACTTTTTCAGTAACCTGGATATCAGATTTGTGATTCTAAATACATTGCTGCTGTGGAACTGATAGTTTACCTATCCTAGAATTAGTAGCTGCCAAAGGATAAGTCTGCAGTTTTTTCTATGTGTGCATGTATGAGTATTTTGTTTCCAGCATATTTGGGGTTTTTTTAAGGCCAAAAGCATAAAAACAGTAGGTTTAATTTTTCAGGACTCAAGGATTCAAGAGAGCTGGCTCTAAGACACATTCGAAGCTGGCTGAAGGAAGAACAATGATTTTTAGCAGCAAACTTCCTTGTGAATTATTTTTTTCTTATTTGCAAGGCTGGAGTTCCTCAGAGATTAATTTATGGGCAATTTTTCTGTCAAGGACATGAAGATATATAGCAAAGTATGAAAGGAAGGTACCAGAGAGGATGAGAATAGCTTGCTTATTAGTGTAAATAGGGGCTGGAGAGTATTAGGATTGTTATCTAAATATAAAGCAGGTAAACATAATTTAAACTGTGGGTTAGTTTTGGCAGAGGTACAAATTGATCCAGACTGCCCTGCTGCTTGAGATGAAGCTTGATAAGCTTATTGAAGGATTTAATTAGCATGGTGTTTGCAACAATAGTAGATTGAATATGGTGTCCCTGTGGGGGAAATTGCATCCAGCTTTTTGTTGCAAAGTGAGATAACAAGAGTTTTGTATGTCTTGTTTAGGGTCATCCTAATGCACAACTTGGTATCTAAGAATTGTCTTGCCAAGTGCTGGCTTTTTTCCTCTATGTCTTCTGAATTGCTCTTCTATTTTCCTCTCCTCAAGGGCTTGGCTTATTTTAGATCAATACAGGAAGAAATCAAAGCTTTTCCGTACAAAAGTTCTGTTGGCTCCACTTGGGGATGATTTCCGCTACACCGAGAGCTCTGAATGGGATCAGCAGTACCAGAATTACCAGAAGCTGTTTGATTATATGAATTCTCATCCTGAGTGGCATGTTAAGGTAATTACAATGCATTCTCTGGTTTGTGGAGAAAACAGTATTTCCCAATATTCTGAGATTCTTCATGGAAAATTAATTGTGGTTGTGCTTGGGTTTTTTTCAAGTGTGAAACTTTATATATGATTTAACAGCAGATTGATGTTTCTTGGTAGCTTACATTTTTTGTACCTTTACTACCTTCTTTTCTGACAAAACAAAAACTTTGCTATTAATAATATAGGCTTGACTAGATAGTTTCCAAACTAGATCAATTTGGAGAACAGCAAGTAGGTTTAATTGTTCTCTTAATGCTCCTGTTTTCACAGGCTTCAGGCATTGTTACTTAAGAGTCAAAGGCTTTGTTACTTAAAACTTTTGTATTTTCTAACTAGCAGTTCGAGAAGATTTTGCTGCTTTTTTTGGGTCCTCTTAGTTTTACATCCCAAAACAAACAAAAAAAATCTGAAGAGGTGCCATTGCTGGCACATGCTATTGAACACAATAAAATCTGAGGCTGACAAAAGGACTGAGTATACTAACTCAATTATCAGAGGAAGTACCACCACTTCAATAATTGTGTGTGAGTGTTAAAACACACGCTCATATGCTCTAATGTGTAAACTGATGGCCCTAGGGACTTCTTGTACTTTAGATGTTCTCTGTATTCCAACAACTTTTCATCATCTTTCAGCATGACAATAACAAACGGGGACCACAACCTTGGATTTTTTGAGTGTCACCCAAGAGTGCACTTTTGCTGCTTCCACATTTACGCTTTTTTAAAAAAACCTGGTCTGGTATCTCTCATATGGTTTGTGCGTGCATCTGTTTTTCCTTATCTTTTCTGGGACCTCCCCTGATTCTTCCAACTGCATTTGAGTAGTGCCTGTAGTGTGTTATTACTTTTTGCTGACTTCTGGACTTGTGTTATGCGTAAGAAAGACGATTTCTCCGAAAGCTAGATTTTATGTATTTCCTATGGGATGTGGATGACATGATGTATGGTGAAAGACTGTGTCTTAATAGAGGGAGATAGAGCTGGAGAGTACTCCAAATTTTTTAAAACTGAAGCTCATCTTTTAAAATTTAAGCTTGCTGCTGTCATTAGCTTTACTCCGTTCAAAAATGTGTATACTGTAGAGGTAGCTACTCTTTGGATACTAACAGCAATGTATTTTCTGTAGTTCTTACTAACCTGGGCTGGATGATTTTGTCTCTGGGGCAAAAACTGAAGGCTCTAGCCCTGAGGTCTTTCTTCAAGGACCAAGTGTTGTCCTGAGGCCTTTTCTGAAAGGTTCTGCTCATCCCATTGTCAAGGATTCTAGCAGTCTGCTTCATAAGGCTAGGTATCCCCGTCTGGAATCACATTAATTCTTGGTTCCCTCATAGAAGTATCCAACCTTTTTTCTGGTTTTTAATACCCAGACTAAAAGACACGTAATCCTCTGGACCTGCCACTTCATCCATAGGGTATTTTGATCAGCTGGAGCACTGTTGGCATCAGAGCATTTCTACTTTACGTTTTATTCGGATACTGAGGTTTTACTCTCTGTTTTTGTTGTTCTTTCTTTCTTTTTGGTTTTAGCCTGTCTGTTGGGGTTTTTCTGCCTTTTTCTGATTTGGTTTGATTATTTGTTTTGTTTGAAACTGGTGTCATTTATTCTAGAAAATATGAGCTTAAATGGAGGACTTTCACATTCTTCTGCACTTTCCCTAGTGGAATGTAACTCTACAGGCATGTAACAAGACATGGTCAGCTGGGTAAGAACCTAGATTTCCTAAAGGAAGCACTTTATTCCTGAAGTGCTGAGATGCCTGGGATACACAAGGGAATGTCTACTCTGCCTTTCTGATCTGAAGAGAGATTTACTCTTTCAGACAGCTCTTTGTGATGTTTATCTAGCGGATATGTCTGTTAGCACTGAGATTCTCCTGCCAACCACTATTCTGTTCTAAATGTCTGTGGTACAACACTGTAAAACGCACCAATTTTGTTCTTGAGGAGTTCAATCTCCCATTCTTACATCTCCTTTGCATCTATTATACAGAAATTAAGCAGAGTCTTTTTGTATACCAGTAGAAGACTCTAACAGGTTATTTCACTGTTTCCATTCACCTGACTTTGATGCTTCCCCTGGTGAGGTTTTACTCCTCTGAATCAATGCAGAAGTGTACATCTCTTGATGCACTGTTTTGGTTTTTGTTTTCTGTTGTAGGTGCCTATGGTAGTGAGGGAAATGGCCAAGTATCCTAGAAGTGCCTGATAAGTCAGACTTTACTACTGGTGGGATTTCAGGGGCAATATTTATCTTTCTCTGCTTTACTGCCATTTAAAGTGGCAAGTTACCATATTGTATCCACCTAACAAATACTTGGGTGATCTAATGACTTTGAAGTGAAAGTGTTTGGGGTTTTGTAAATGATTAAAAAGTGTGGTTTTGTTGTCATAGAGATAGTCTGATAGTCCTTATATTTCAAGTCACTTTTAAAAGATTTTTACTAAAACTTGGTTTTGGTGTTGTAAATTGTAGCTTGCTATTGTATGTTTGTTGTTAATATAATAATAGCAATAGGAAACAAAGCTACTTGATTATTGTAGTTTACTGTGAGGATGCTTCTGGTAACATGATGTGGACTTCTATCCTGTTCCAACTTCCATTAATTTTTTTTCCACTTTCATTCAAAATCCACTTTGCTATCTATGCCTTTTTAAACAACATTTCTCAGTACTAAGAACATTGGGATCAAGCATTTATTTTCTTTTTTTTGTTGTTGTGTCCCTGAATCTTGAGGATAGCATTTATTGACCTACCCCATAAAGATCTGCTATTACCATGTCTGAGCATTTTTAAAAATGACCAGAAGGAGCCAGCTTCTCAAAGTAAATGCCTTTTTTTTTTTTTTTTTTTTTTTTAAATCAACAGTCATCTTAGGTTAAGCAAGATGGAGCACAAGAGACCTCATTTTAAAAACACAGGATTAGGAGAACTGATGTTGTTGCATTGCATTAAATTTCTTGCTTAGTCCAGACAGCTACTTAGTTAAAACTGAGGTATTACTTAGCTCATGTATTAGAGACTCATTTGTAACAATGCTTCACTTACTTCTTGACACTTAGATATTATTTTATATATCTATTTATATTTTTAAAAATCATATTTCATGAGTTGTAGAATGGTTTTGGTTAAAGCTGCCTTGTCCAACTGCCCTGCAATGAGCAGAGGCATCTTCAGTTAGACCAGATTGTCCAGAATCCCATCCAATCCAGTATTGAATGTTTCCAGAGATGGGACATCCACAAACTCTGTGGGCACCTTGAGTGTATCACCACCCTCATATTAAAAGTTGTCTTTATATATAGTCTGTATCTACTCTCTTTTAGTTTAAAACTGTTACCTCTTGTTTTAGCACAAGAGGTCTGACTAAAAAGCTTGTCCTCTTTCTGTACTTGAGGCCCCTTTCTGTACTGAAAGGCTACAGTAAGGTCTCCACAGAGCCTTCTACTTTTCTGGCTGAACAATCACACCTCTCTCAGCTTTTCTTCATAGTGTTCCTCTGATCATTTTTGTGTCTCCTTTCTGGATAAGCTTCAACAGATTCGTCTCTTTCTTGTACTGAGTTGAAATGCCTTTTTGAAAATACTTCTTGTATTGAGTTTTGCAATGCTATCTAGCTTGTCTGAAAAGTGTGCAGGAGAACTTTAAAGATTTTTAGGATAGGTTTCCTCCTATTAATCTGCTGGAAGAGTGGCTTGTTTCTGAAATGTATTCAGAACTGAGCATAATAATTCTCTTTGTATTTCTGCATAATGATAATGGAACTTTGTTACATTAATTTTAATTTTCATTCAGGCCCAGTTTGGAACTTTATCTGATTACTTTGAAGCTCTGCACAAAGAAAGCAATTTGGGTGAAAAGAGCAGCAATTCAATTTTTCCTGTTTTAAGTGGAGACTTCTTCACCTATGCGGACAGAGATCATCATTACTGGAGTGGGTACTTTACATCACGACCCTTCTATAAACGCCTGGACAGAGTCTTGGAATCCTACATACGGTAAATACTGCCATCCAGTACATTCTTAATGTGTTTCTTGGCACACAGGAGAGGTGAATGTGTAAGTATTTGTCATGGTTTAACTCCGGCAGCCCCTTGCTTACTTCGCCACCAGCAGGATCTTGGAGAGAATTGGAAGAATCAAAGCTACAAAACTCATGATTTGAGAAAATGCAGTTTAATAGGGAAAGCAAAAGTGTGAACTCTTTTAGAGAGAAGTAGAAAGGTGTGAATTTTGCAAAAGTTCTCAGAGGAGGCTGAGAAATAGGCAGGAATATTGTTTACCAAGTTATCTCAGACTACCATTCTTCTGAAAACTGTCTGCATCTTTTTTAAAGAAAAGAATTGTTGCTGAATTCTGGTAATGGATATTTAAGTGGTTCTTCCTTGTAGCAGACATGAGATAAGACTATTTAACTGTGTTTTAAAGCTCCAGAAAGAAATCTAGGGCAGATGGATATGATGTAAATCTTGAACATTTCTTGTATTGCCTTCCTTAAGGATTACAGTTTTTTGCTATAATGGTTGCTGCAGCAGTGGAATGAGCAACAAAGGTGAGGAAAGCAGCATTTTGTGAGTTTGAAGAGTGTTTTGGAGGTAGATATGAGTTCCTTTCAGAAGAGAAACTCTATCTAGCAGAGCTTGTTTTATTTCTTCCAAGGAATCCAGTTTTTATTGTGGTAAAGTGGATGATTCATCACAGAAATCTTTTTATTTTCAGTGAAGACAACGCTGTTTAATACTGCTGTTGGAGAAGACAAGATGCATAAGAGAACAGGAAAAGCAGGACAGATAATGTTCTTACAGATTGAATTATCCAGATAATTGTTTTTTCATAGTTTTGCATAATTTCCTGTCTGTTTCTTAAAATGCACCAAAAATTTAATTTTCTTCAGCTTCATCATAGTCTATTTTTTCAAGATTTTTAGTAGTGGTTACTTGATAGTCATTTTTTTTGTTTTGTTTTTATTATATATATAGATTGCAGAAAAAGACTTCATATAAATTTGTTTGTAGTATTTAAATCTTTACGTTATTAAAGAGATTCCTTCATTTAAACATTTCAATTGCCTTTAACTTCTGAAAAAGGTATAGGTAAAGAACATTAATCTGTCAATGTTCTTATGTATTAAAACAAAATATAGTTTTAAAAAGTACCTGGGAAGTTTTTAATTTTTTCATTATCCTTTGTAAATAATGTGTAAGAACAAGATGTATAGATGTGTTCTCATAATTTTAATGTCAATTTTTTTGTCAGTTTTGTTTTCAGATACCATGCAAATGTTCATGAATGTCACATTAGCTATGAGAACAGCAGGAGTAGGGGTTTTGTCTTTTTTTTTTTTGTTTTTATTTCTTTCAAGCTAAGGGAAATACTGTAGGGTCATATTTAATCCTCAAACTTGTGATAATTATTTCCATAATATTTTTGAGCTGACATCTATCTGTCTATCTAGTGTATGTCTATATTTGTGAGGGAAGGAGCCATAAATAGAAGGTAAATACATGTGTGTGTGTTCTTCACCAAGGATGAATGTTTTTAAATTCCTACAGTGCCAGAATTAATTAGCACTTCACTGTTACTTAATAGCCAGGAAGTACAGCCTCAGGACCTAATAGAAAACTAACCATTTAAGCAAGAAAAGAGTTGGTTGTTTTTTGAAAAGAGGTTTTTTGGGTTTGTGCAGTAAAGAAGTGTAAGAAAGCTTAAGGATTTTATAATGGAGGCAGACAGTGATTTGAGACCTTATTGACTTTTTAATCTTCAGTGTGAGATGGATGGATTGAAGTAGTTTAAAGGGTGATAAAATATGTGACCAGAAGTTTATTTAATGTAATGAAAAGATACAAAGAACAACAGCATAGTCTGAGACAAGTTTAGGACACAGTGTGTGGTTTAATTAATTACTGATATAAACAGGGAAAAATTACAATAAATCTGCAAAAAAAAAAATTGAAGTAGTTTAGAGGATGGATACTACAGAGATACTTCTAGCTGTACAGATAGCTAGAAAATACTACATCCAAGGGAGTTCAAAATCCCTTGGAAAAAATTATTTATTTAGGTTAAATATAAACTAGGCCTAGGTGAGGTAAGCTGGCCTTGACAAATCAGTGAAGCAAATTTCAATCTATTTGCAGTGTCCTGTCAGGGACAGATACTGCAAATTACAATGAAGTGGAAAATTTGTAAAAACTATTTCAGGCCATCTGCATATTTTGAAACAGAGGTGAGAAAACCAAGGTTTTATACAGCTTTTATGGAAAGGTGTTAGATGCTTACCTATAAGCTGAAGTGTTCTCTAGTACAGTGTTGCATTTCTGACTGTCTTTCATCTTTGACCATTGAACCATTCTAGTGTTTAGAAAAATATTGAGACATGAAAGGAAAATTCTGCATCTGAGATACATCCTTGTAAATAATAAAGAAAATTAAATTTATGTTGGTTGCGGGGAAGGAAATCTCACCTTATTTTAAGGACTAAAATTTGTTGTGTTCTCTTCTTTATAGCTACAGTTAGGTCCGTTTAGTGGCTAATTAAATTTTTTTTTTAAAAGGTAAAATTATTTCAGACAGGGTTTATTCACTAGATGAATGAGCCTCTCATGTCTTTTTTAAACTATTTTTGTTTTTAAATTTTTCTTTCAAATTAAGCTGCAATAGGACAAAGTAGGAGAGTTGCATAGAAGCAGGAATTTGCACTAAGTAACATTTAAATTACAGTGATTAAGGTTAATCTAGCACTAGTAGTTAAATATAGGAATTAAAACTTTTTAACCCCTTGATTTTGTATGTTGCTTCTGAGCAGTTACCGAACTTGTAAGATCAAAATCTCATCTTGTTCATGAAATATTGACAATATGAAAATAGTTTATGCTGTTACATGTATGGTGTACCTTTCAGTTTAGTTGGGCATTTGGTAGAAGCATTTTTTATGTAACTGCCACCCATGTATTGCATAAAGATGAAGAGAAAACTGAGTCCAAAGGAATTTTTCATGTTATCAATTAATACCACGCATAGTCTGAAAAAAGGGGATTCTTGTTAAATTTTTGTTGTACCTAGTTTAAAATTAAACTCTCTCTCTGGTAAATTGGCTAAATGAAAGAGTTATTTATTTTCGTTTTGTTAAAAAAATATTGCATGCCTAGAAGTTAGCATTACAAGAAAATTCATTGTGATTACTTTACTTTTTGTGACATTAACTGTATCATCTTAGCTGCTTGAAATACTTGAGAAATGTTCACTAACCTCTAATAAATTTTGAACATAATCTGACACTTTTCAGAGTTGCAAAAATAGAACTGTAATGTTTTAGGAAAAGAAGATAAGAAAAAAGTTAACAGATGCTTTCCCAGAATTTATGCAGGCATTTTTGTTAGTCAAATATTCATAATAACTGGCAATTATGGGGATATTTTTTGTAAAATAAATTTAGATTCTCATAAAGCAAGTGAGAATCTGGTGGTAATATTTTAGTGCTAGGCTTTTGCAACAGATGTAGAAGAGAAAGGCTCTGCATTCTGTTCAACATAAGGATTTTGGGATCCAGTGTTCCCTGCAATCAGGTGAATGTATAGTAAGCAGGTGCAGGAGATGCTTAAGCCTTCAGAAGAATTTAGTTTGCTTTAAGTGCAAAAGGCAGAAAAGCTATTAGATAGTATACATATTATGTATTTATTTGATTAATAAGTTGCTTTTTGAAATGGGAATTGTATCTTTCTTGTAAGGTGCTCTATCCATAATGTGAGATTTTACAACCAAATCTGTATACCTCACTCATTTATGAGCGTGTATTTCAGTTTGCACTGTCATATTTTTATTTTAAAGGTCCATTTTCCATCACAGAAGTCTTGCAGGAAACTACAGTGTGAAGATAGGCTATAATGTGCAAGAACAAGGTTTCCAGAGCTTATGGAACAGCTTGCAGTTTAGTCTTTAGATCAAATGTGAATTGCATTTTACATTTTAACCTTGTATAAGTATTTGATTATTCTCTGCAATTCCAGGGCAGCTGAAATTCTCTACTCCTTGGCTTTAGTGCAGTCCAGTAAATCTGGGAAGATAAGTGTGTTTCCTTCTGTGGATAACTATAAATTGCTGACAGAAGCTAGGAGGAACCTTGGACTCTTCCAGCACCATGATGCTATTACAGGAACAGCCAAAGATTGGGTAGTTGTGGATTATGGCACCAGGTAACTTATTATAAACACATAAACTTAAATCTTAATTTCCTTTTGCATTTTTAGAACTGGAGTGTTTATTGCAGACAATAAACTGTATTTTGATACAGCAGTGTACTCCACTGAACATGTAGTGGTGCTCTACATCAGAAGTGGATTTGATTACCCATGGTCTTCATTTATGAAATATTTCTTAACCCTCTGAGTAAGAATTTGATGTCCAAACAAAAATTTCATATTTCAAAAGGCAGACACATTACTGAGATTTCCTTAATAACATAATTTTTCTGGAGTAAGTAGGAGAACTTTTTATATTTGTCTATCATAAGCAATGATGAAAACAATATATTTAAGCATGTATTCTTTGGAAAATCCCACACCCTCTGTAGCCTACCTTTCTTAAAAGTGGAACACATTTTTCATGTTGGCATTCGTTTACTTAACTTGTCTGTGATCATTTATTGTTTCATCTGGGGTGTATTTCTCTGTATTGAGAAATTATTCTGTGAGATTCTTCATAGAATTTTTTTGAAGAGCATTGCGTGATATATGTATGTCTGTGCATGCACATGCTTTAATTGTGGCTTTGTTCAGAAAATTGTTTCTTATTGGAATGTTAAGAACTAGTAAATTTGATTAATTGAGATGATGATATTAGACTGATTGTACAGCATGTTCATTAAATAATTGTTTAAAATGCATCTAAAAGAATCTTTCTCGTGTAAAACTATTTATTGACAGGTATTTTTAAATTCCATATTTTTAATCTACTAAGTCATAAGTATTCACAATGCATTTAGTTATGAGAGAGTAAAATAAGGGCTTTTTTCACTTTGCAAATAAAATTATCCAGCTGTCTATATTTATAAATTTGTAAACATTCATTGAATTGTAGCAATGTACATCTTGGTAGTTTTATAGTTTATATTTTTTGTTTTTCTGATTGTTCTCTCTGTGTAAACACAGTCTTGACCTTGGAATCGGTGTTTCAGGCTTGTCTTCACTGTAGAAACTGAAAATCAAGCACACAAATTGCAAACTTTGCTAGGACTACTATTGTGAAAAAGTACTTGGTATTCTGAGGATACACCTTTGGTAGCACAGCAGACAGGAGATATACCTCACTTTTAGTGTGTAAGACAAGAATATAATTTAGAATATTTCTGCATTTTTCAGGTTGGTCACTCATAGCAACCAACTGTTCCTAATTTCATGCTATATTGATATTAAAAAAAAGTATTTCTTTTTCTGGAACAAATATTTTTGGGTTCTTTAATGTTTTTAGATTTTGATATTCCAACATTGAATAAAAGCAATTGAAAACTAACTAAGAATTTATATATTTTAACAGGCTTTTCCATTCAATGATGAACTTGAAGAAAGTGATAATTGACTCTGCTCATATTCTTATCCTAAAGGACAAAGATGCTTATAACTATGACCCAGCAACTCCATTCCTGAAGATGGTGAGCTCTCTTCCTCCCTTTCCAAAAATGAAATGTGAACTATGTCTTTTAAATACAATTTGAGTACCCTGGGAAATACCAGAACTAAATTGCTAGCTAATGCCTTCTCAGAAATCTGATACTTATCACTCTTCATATTAATTGAAGATATTAGAAAGTAGAAAGTGAACATGTCAGCAGTTGATGCTGAAAAAAGTCCACACAGCAAAAGGAAAGGTACTCCCTTTTGTGAGTTAATAGTAAAAGCAGATGTGCTAATTTTCTTGTGGGCATAAATTTTTTGGTGACTTAAGTGATACATATTATGTAAGTAAATATATAACAGTATGCACTCCTGTGATTTGACTTCACTTGTAAGTTAAGAAATGTGGGAAGAAGAAAATTTCCTTCCCAGTAGAAGTCTAACCTTAGTTTGCAAGAAGAGGTCTAGAAATACCTTGTGCTCTTTTTCCTTTGCTGAAATTATTTGAAAGAGGAAAGATCAATGAAATGGATGATAAAAGTCAGCAATGGATCCTCATGTATAATTTTGAGACTTATTTTTGAGAAACACACTTGCTTCCTTTCAGAGTTCTTAGTTTTTTAACTTTCTGAACAGAAATCCTCTTCTGTCATAGCTAGGAATTTTTAGGAAGTCTACTTAAATGCATTTACCTTGAAGAGAGACAAAATGAGATGCTTTAATTTCTTGGCACCTAAACACAGGAGGGTTAAGACAGTCTTTATTATACTATGATCTCACACTTCACATAATAAACATATATTCTACTGGTTTAATTGTCACATGTGTGTCATAACTTCAACTGCTCTTCCAATCACATGAATACATTAAAAAATTGTTAAAATAGTTCTTTATACTTCTTATGACTTTTATCCAAATGTGTATGTGTGTGTACGTATATATATATATATGCTGTGTGTATTGCTATATGCTTGTGTGTCACAAATATATAATTTTTCTCCTCTTTGGAAAATAATGGAGCAGTTTCATAAAGTAGGAATATTTTGAAGGCATTCATGGGACGAAGGTTTTACTCCTGCTCTGAATTATATTGGAAGACATTGATGTTACATTTTACTAAACTTTTCTTGTTCCTGTTCTTCATCAGTCTGGATTAGTACCACTGCTTTGTAGAAGTACTAATTGCTGTTTAAACTGTATATTGCCTAGAAGCATACTAATTCAATAAGCTATTATTACCACTGTGAAAGCAGAAATTAAAAAGAAAGTTCTTATTTCAATGAATTTATTGTCTATATAAAACAAAAAAATACAGTGATTACAAGAGCAGATTAAGACATAACATAGCACAACATTAATCTAGCATCTCTGCTATGCATTGGATAGAGCAACAAAGCTTTTTAATGTGGGATTTGTAGACTGCAAACAGGAGAACTTCAGGATACTTACAGAACACCTTTGCAAACCTTGAGCAAATTGGAAGTTCAAAGGCATTCATTTTGGAGTACAGATTGTGGTATTTTGGTGGCCGATGGAAGCTGACATCAAGAATTGCTCATAGATGAGCATTCAGAATGAATGTCAGGAGAGTTGAGAAAGACAAATGGTGAAGACTGTAGGAATTAAAGAATTAAAGTTGTTTTTAAGGAGTAAAGGAATCAAAACCATTTAGAGGAGCAGAGCAACATTCCAGTAGGTAGCAGGTACAACTAGGGAAAAGTTCCTGTTCTTGGAGGCAGAAAAAAAGGAAGTTGGGAATAAGGCACTGCTGAAGGAGTCCAGAATGACCCAACTTGCACTTTTTCTACTCTTCTTAATTATTAGTTACACACAAAAGCCTCATGTTTTTCTTAGTTGGTGACTGAATACTTTGTACTTCGTAAAACTTGTGTAAAACTGAAGTTTTACAAACTCTACACTAGTAAACAAATATCACTTGAAAGGTAATACACTGAAAAATAGAAGACACTTAAAGATCCAACTTTGGTGGGATTATGGGTGAGATTCAAACTGTAAAAGTAAAGCTGTGCAACCATTACAACCATTCCTGTGCCTTATACTTAGTTCTTTCAGTGCAGAAAGAAAATTTTAATGTAAGTCACAATTGCAGGATTTGGAAAACATGATTTTGAGGATTTTTGAGGAGTTGAGAACTCTTCAGTTTCAGAGTCTGTAGTGGTCACCATTGTATGCACTGTGAATCAACAGCTGGCTGTTCTCATAGGCTATGCAGCAGTGACAGCAATGTCGTGTCTCTACCTTTCCTCAGTGGAAATGAACCCTGTACCACACCACACCCCAAATTATGTTTTTCTGAAACTTTTATCTGTGTACAGTCTAAAGTAACAGTGAGAACTCACAGGAGACTGCACAGTGACTCCTTGTGATAAGTGCAGAGGAATGTAGTGTTTCAGAGTAAATTTACAGCAGGAGAAATTTAATAAAAATATGTGATAAGTATTTACCAAATTTGAAGGAAGTTGGTGATTATGAAGTCTTGTATAAAAAAAGTAATATACAGGTGAAATAATTTGATAATGGAATCTAATAAGATCTTTATTGAAAACAAATATTTCCCAATGAATTGTTCAAAGTGAGCCTCTTTCTTTATCAGTATGAAGTGGTTTGTCATCCTCAGTAACATGCTTAAATAAGCAATGGTTTACGGTGTCGTTAATGTGATTTTGTACTCCACAAAAGTCATGTAATAGACAAAGCTAGTATATTATCCATTGAACTGTATTCAAAAGCAAATTCAAAGCTGTTCTCTTGTAGGATGATATTCAGGCTTCTCAAGATTCTTTGCCACGCAAGACAGTAATAAAGCTAACATTACAACCAAGGTAAATAATTTATATATTACTCGTGTCTGGGATTCTTTTAGCAATGTGTTTTCACTATCTAGTAAGTATTTTATGCCATTTCCTTTTGATTTTTTTTCCAATTTTTGCACAAAATAGAGCTAAAAGTTTAAAAAATTAAAGATTTAAAAAAAAATTCGTCTGGGAGATTATGCTAATATTATGCTTAATTGAACACAGCATGTTAAAACTATAGGCATTTCTCACTTAACACAGGTGAAGTAAGTATTCTGTTTCTGTGTGGTTTTACAGCATCGTAATACTAAATAGATTATGCTTGAGAGAACCAATAGAAGATTGTAATTAAGCAGAATTGCAGGTGCCTTAATAAACTCTGTGAGCAAAATGTTAAGTTTTTATAAAGCCTAAAAAAATAAATCACAATTTATAAATACTGGATTTGCTTTAAAAATCAAGTAGAAGATAAACTGGGACACTGTTCTCTCTTAACTCCAACTTTCCATTCTATTAAGAGGCGTTACTATTTTATTTTTATGTAGTTGTAGAGTATTCAGTTGAAACTGGCATCCTGCTATGCCAGTAAACACTTGATATCCCACCTGATATAATGTATGCATTCACTGCAAGTGGCTGATCCAAATAAAGTGAGAAAGATGTGTAGGTATAAGAGCTGCTCTGTGTGTAAATCAAATAATAGAAAGCTTTTGCTTACAGAATAGATTTAAGATTCATTTAAAAGCAGTGAATGGTACTTTTTGCTGATGTTAGTATTTGATTTCTGTAGTTATAGGAAGTGGCAAGCTAATAAGATACACTTGCCTAATTCATGAAGGTGTCCAACCACAGCAGACTAACTGCTAATTATTAACAAACTGCTAATAATTAAAGTCTTTGAAAAAGTGAGTAAAATTTAGTTCTTGTTACCTTTTGGGGGAGACTGTCTTCAGTCCTCCAACACTAAATGTACATAATGTGTATATATGTACTACGTACACTTTTCTCCAGAGCATACTTTTCTTTTTCTTTTCCTAATAGAACTTGTCTTATTGGAGTGCTATATACAGGCTAATAGATTATCCTAAACTTGGCCAAAATGGCTGAGAACTCAGATGCCTATTTATTTAACTAAAATATTTTAGCTTTTCAAAATTATCTCTTCAGGTTTCTTCACTGGAAGAGGATTGTATATGTAGTATATAAGCACTTGGTTGGAGGCAAGTTATGATGCAGAATTTCTTTGCCATTTGAGGATAGTTTTATTGCCTTTGCTTTCCTTACCTAGGTTAGCTGCTGAATTTTTCTGTGTCCCTTTCATCCCCTAATATGCCTTTTGTTTGCATACAGTGTTCCACTTTTATCTCTTCATAATATGCTGAGTAAATTTTTCACTTTTTAGTTAATTCATTTCAGACATTTGCTTTTTTTTTCCTCTGACTTGTATATTAAATAGATATACATGACTTTCCCATTAATATTATTGTAGCAGACTATTACTGATATTGTCTAAACTGATCTTAACTTACTAAGAAGATAGTACTAGTAGAAAATTGCTAACTTTATGTTGTCTGGTATTGTGAAGGTACCATACAGTCATATAAGGTATGGTTCGTGTTCTAAAGACTGCAATCAGAAATATGGGAAAAAAAAATGAAGAGGGGGAAAATGAGACCGAAAGGGCACAGAAAGATCATAAGACAATACTGATGTTACTGGCTAAACCCTGGGTTTTTTTACTTTGAAAATAATGCTTAAGTGTACACTACTTCATGTTTTCTACGTTGTTAAAATTTTCATTCGAATATCTGTTTGTTAATCTGGTTTTGCGTATAGAATTGATCTTGGTCTATTTAGGCTTCTGACTTTATCTCTGGTTGTAGTCTCAATCTCCACTAACTTTATTACCATTGGGAAAAGTGGTATGTAAGCTGACATTGTAACTACTGATTAAATCTAGTGTGCGATTATTATGACTGCATCTGAGTTTTCTAGTAGCATTTAATGAGAAATGTTAATTTCAGTAGAAGCTAAAATTCAATAAATCTATTATCAAGAATTACTTTGCTTATACTTCAAACTTGAAAGCTTATAAGAAAGAAACTGGGGTTTTTCCTTTCAAAATTTTGGGTCATCAGCAGGTTTTATGTACTGATTTTCACCAAAAATTAGTTATTTGCTTCTGTTCTTAATAGTCTTTATTATTTACCTGTGTATAATCAAATCTCTGGATTTCTTTCTGTTAATGTGTTCTAATATATCATTATATGGCATAGAAATTAAATCAGTTTAACTGACAAGGTGTTACTTTTCTTTGACTTGCTATTTAACTACTTTTATTTTTGCATTTCTTTGTCAGAATTTTAAAAAATAGCTGTAGTCTATCTTGGTTATTCTTTTGTAAACATGGTTCTTATCACCTGTGAGTTTAGAGGGACACTGCTGATTGGAAGCTCATAATGGCTTTTCAAATATCAATAATTTTTTTCCCCCTTATTTTACTGATTGCAAATATAACCAGCTTTCTACAGGAACATAGTTGGTAATGTGCTTTTTGCCTCTTTCATCCATCCTTCCTTTTGGGTATATTTTTAGTTAAGTGTTCTCTTCACTGCTCATGGAAGTTGTAGTTGATGGTGAAAACTGATTTGACAGACTTTATAGGAGAGCTACCAGAACTCAGATACATGGAAAAAGGAAAGAAAGCAGGAAAAGACCTATCTTTCAGTAGTTAATGTTCTAGTGTTCTCCATGTTGTTGTGTACTTGAGAATTATCTTTCGAACTGCTTCTAAGCAGGTGCCATGTGTAATCTATTTGATAATGTTTCTTCCCCCACCTGAGCATCTCTTCTGTAGTGCTCTGTTGTGATATTTTTATGAATCCATAGTTTTATTTTTAAAATAATGTGTTAATTTTGATGAAATAGATATACAGGGTATTTTAGATCTTAACCTTGACTCTGCTACCTTAGGATGACTAAGTGGTCTTATGATCAGGCTTTTGAATACCGAAATTATGGAGTCTTCACTTACACCAGGTCCCTTTTGACTGATAAATGAAGTTGCATCCTTTAAAAAAAATTCAGCTGAAAAATGTAGCTTTCACAAGATAATATCCAACTATATATGGAACCTCTTCAGTCTTGTTCTGAAATTTGAAATTCTGTGTGTCTTGGAGATAAAGTGCATTGAGTGTGCTGATAAATTGGATGCTGGTTCATACTCTGTGACTGCCCAGCTGTTTAATTTAATAATGAGTTTTGAGGAACAGTCTGCTGGAGGTCATACTTCTTGAATGGCCAAAGGTTTGCATTGACCGGACTTGGTGGGCAGGCGGTGGGTTTGAACCTCTTGTCGTCCAGTTAGGCTGTCAGCAGCAGATGAAGGGCACACTGACTGTGAGGGGAATGGTTTTCCAGCTATTCCTGTCTATGCTGTTTTCTGGAGTCAGCATTGCAGGAGAGCTTGACACATGACTAAATGACCAAGCACCAGCTTTGATCTTGTACTGGTCTTGTTTGGCACAATTTGGTGAACCTGAGTGAAAAGGCTTAACAATGGCAATTAGATTTTCTCTCTTCTTCCCCCCTTTTTGTTTTAACTCCTGAACCTTCATGTACCTAACTGGGCAGTTTCAATACTGAGCTCCACTGCACTCTATAAGCATGGTGTAAGGCATCCTATTTGAACTGAAGATACTAGGGAGTTAAAAAATTTTAAAAAGTCATCACTTTAGGATTATTTTTGGTGGTAAACCAACTATTCTTATAATTTTACCACAAATAACTTTTGTCAGCTAATCTTAGAGGAACAATATGATATGATAACCTTCTTATCAGGCCAGTTCTATAGCTTAGCAGACACTATTTCCACTAGCTGAAATATTTAGATTGCCTAGGGGGTTAATTATAGGAGGATACACTGTAATCAATTATTTCTTCAAAGATCTGTCAAAGCAGTTTAGTGATATCCACCTTATAAAAGAAAGTTTCATTTTTTCAAATAGAGGATACAAAATAATCTGGCTGTTATCCTTACCTTGTTATCCATGAGCAGGTTTTGGCATAAAGTTGTACTTAATAAAGTTTTGGCATAAGTTGTATTTATTCCATTAGGTCCAAAATGTGTGGTATTTTTTGAGAAATAAAATCCCAATTTACCTCTCTAATTTTTCAAGTTGATAATCTTTTCAAAAAGTCACTTGGCTGAGATATTCTCAACACAGTACTATGATGTAGAAATTAAAGCTATATTGCTAACTTTTATGTGTGATAGACAATACTGTGCAAATGTAAAAAATTCTTGACAGAGCAATGTGTATGTTACTGTTGTTGGTTGGATTGACTACAGCAAGGATAACTTGTCTGAGAAGGCAACTTTGTTAGTCACATGCCATAACTGTGTCTTTGAGAGTTTAGAAAGAGACTGGATCAGGGTAATAGTCTTTAATTGGCAACTTTAGCTTTGGTGGTGTTTTTTCGTTTCCTTTTTTCCCCCCTTTAGACCTTTGTTACCCATTTTGGTCCAGTCTGTCTAAAGTATTATCCAGTGTAGTTGTAAGGAGAGGACCCTCCAACAGCATTTAACATTTTAATAATAAACATCTTAATTTCCTTTTATGCTTGCATGATTTCAGTCACATACGTATTCCTAGTTATACTCCAAAACAGCTGGGAAAAAAGACAGTTGAAACAATGATATTTTCAATTATCAATGAAGAAAAAAACCAAGTTTAAAGAAAACAGGAAAGAATTCCATAACATTTAAGACATGTTCATAAATATTTGTGGCAATTCACACATTGTTAATATGTAGACCTGTTCCCCAGAGAAGAAAACAGACCTTGAAAAAGCAAGCAAGCAAACGAACTCTAACCAAACCAATGTTTTGTTTTTATTGGATGAAATAATGATCACAATATGCACAACCTTGTGTTTTTGCTTAAATGAAACCTCTGTATTGGTATCTTTCGGGGAGGTGGACAGGATGAAGAGTCATCAGTCAAGTCTTAATACTCACTGCTTCTGATAAGAAACAATGCTTAATTAAGCACCTCTATTAACCACACAGTAGTGCAAGTAGATGAAAAATTAGAAAACACTTTGGAGGTGATGTATGAAGAGCCTGCACTTTAGTTTCCAATACCCTGGCTGCTTAGGTTGAATACAACCTAATGGTTTCTTGAAAATTACTTTAAAGTGTTAATCTCAGTGTTCAGCTGCCTGATCAATTTACTAGATTTCAGGTGACCTGTAACTGCCATGAAGATGTTCTGTTTGTAGTAAACCCAAGGTCATTTTGGCTAAATCGATTGGCTATTTAGAAAGCTTTCTCCTTGGTTTTCATGATGGAAGAGCTGTTGCAGAGGCAAGGAAATGCTTGGCTGACACAGGATAACTCAAATGTCTGACTCTTGAAACATCACTAAATATGACCTTGAAATAAGTATTTCAGTAAAAAATCATTCTGGTAAAAGTGGTGACTTCAAAATGGACAAAAAAAAAAAAAAGAAAAGCATGATACATTAATTCTGTTTCTGGGTGGAACTTAGCTGTGCAACTGTCTTTGTGACCAATACCAGCAAACTCTCCATTGGCAATGTCTAATGGGACAGGAAGTGAGGGATTCGAAAGCGCAGCACCTTGATATCTTTATTCTCACTCTTTGTGTAAGGTTATAACAATTTTTCAGAGGTTTCCATATTTTCTGCACAAGTTTTCTACTTTTTGTGTTAAAAAACATTTAAAAAATATACTACATACAGGCTTATCTCAGAACTGGCTCCAGACACTGGTAGTTGGCATCGTGAACTCTAAAAGCAAAACAACAGATAAGCTAAGACATAAATGTCTAGTTTTGTTTAAGGGCATTAAAACTGAATTGTGGTACATTTTTTGAGTTACAATAAGTTTTCTTTATGAAGAAGAAAAATGCAGCTTTGATTTGCAACTAATTGAACTTCAAAGCTTTTTGTGGAATTAATTTTTGTTTTCAAGACTCAGTTTTTGAATGCTGTGCTTCTGAATTCAAGTTATTCTAAAAGTTGTTAAATTTCAAACTTTTAAAGAGTAATTTTTCAGTGTATAAATATTGTCATCAAACTTTTTTTCAGTTTTTGGTTTAGCTTACTGTGGATGAACCAATGGCAGTTCTATATGGTTTTTTTTTTACTGACTGTGCTTGAAATTGCCATTGCAAAATCAAACCAGTAAATAAGGTCATAGTTTGTAGCATTCACAGAGTCTTCACAGTTTTTCTGAATTGCACAGATTTAGTCCTTTCACTTCAATGCCCAGAATATCAGTATCTTTTGTTGGGGTATGCAGTACCAGTACAGTCAGACAGGGAAGGTGTAAAATTGCAATAAAATATGACAATTAGGTCTTACAAGAAATTTCTGGTTTCCTCTCAGAAAACTGTAGCGGAAGTATCGTAAAACTCAGAAGGAACAAGTGAACTGAACATATTCTAGGGAAAGGAAAAACCCTGAGCTTGTTTTCAAAAAACAGAAAGTGATCATTATGAAGGAATATGGTAGTGAATGACTGAATACAGCTGAAAGGTCTGCATTGTGTGCATGTACTTGTTGAAGCAGTCTTGGAAGTAGAATATCCATATTTTCAGTATATTAGTACATTTGTGTATTATTTCTTTTTTTCCAGGCACTGGTCCCTTCAGCCTTTTTACTGGAGTTACCTTGAGGCAATATTGTAGTTAGTCCAAAGCTCTCAAGGCACAGACTGAAGTGGTATGGAATACTTAAAAATCTTTCTGCTCTTCTGAACCAGATTTTTTTTCCCTTCTAAATGCAGATTTATAAAGCCTGCACTACAAGAGGAACAAGGAAAGGATTTTAGTGAAGGTACTTCCTGATCCTGAAAAAGTCAGGGGGCTTCAAGCCCATCTTGGACCTCAGAACATCTCACAACTTTGTGGTAAAAGAAAAATTTAAAATAGTGCCTTTGGACTTAATCCTTTTATCCTTAATTGGAGAGTAGTTATGTGCTCCAGATTAGGATATGTGGGCCACTACAATCCATCTAAATCATAGGAAGTATGTGTATCTGGCATATGTAGTTGGTATATAACATTTAAAAGTCTTGTCTTAGGTTGATGTTTATATTTTTTGTGTTCTCAAAATATATAGTTCTTGCTGTGCCATTGTCTGTGTTTTTTGTGGATGCTGTTTTCTTGAGGATGTTCCATGGTTTGTTCTTGAGAAAGCCACACCAAGGTCCTGTTTCCTGTGAGAGTGGAGGGATGGATTATTTGCCTATTGCCTGCCTAATTCTGCACCTTTTGCATGAGCAATGGATATTATAAAGATTTCTCTGTAGAGTTGTAAGGGAAAGAATTCATAGGAATGCATGTTGTCTCAGCTTTATTCATGAGTCTAAAATTCAGATTTGGGGTTACCATTAGAAAGGGTAATCCTGCAGTGATTCTGAAATGTCAAGCTAAGATTATGGAACTTTTTTTTTTAAGCCCAGATTTTATTTGTAGGTTAACCAGAACTCTAAGACATTACTGCTCTTAAAAATAATGTGTAATTTTAGCATAGATCTATTTTTAAACTACACATTTATTTTCAAATGATGTTATAATCATGTCATTATATTGTTACAACTCTACTGGAGTAGATTCTTGTGAATTTACTTATTTATTGATAGTATTTTATTTTATTTCTTGATATCACCCGTTTGATAGTATAATCAAAAGCTGATCCCTGGATAATAGGGATTATTAACCCTATAAAAAGGTTTCCATCTTTTCCCACCTTGAAAAGCAACATAAATTTATTTTGTGTGCTTGCAATTTGAGGTTGAGATTACCATCCTAATAGGTCTTATGCAGGACATTATTCATGAACTGCAAGAGATGTCTTATTTAAGAGAGAAAAATCCTACTTTTTCTTCATATATGATAGTACTTTATTTTATATATATGCAAGATTTATATTCTACTCTAGAATGAACAGTTTAATTGGATTGTAACGTGCTGCTTTGATGTAAATTTTTTCTTGTTACATCTGTGACAGTATTTTGATGCATTTATAAGAAGCTTATCTGGATGTGAAGTGGGCAAACATATTAGCATTATTTATTTTATCTAATTAGGTAAACTGATAAATCTCTTTTTAGACTAGTCAATGAAATGCCCCTTGGGATTGGAATCTTCTTTTGGGGAAGAAGTTGCTTTTCTCTGACTTAATAGAAAACTATTTCTTTAACTTGATTTTTAATAAGCCACCCATATTCCTACCACCCCATATTTTATGTTTACATCTGACACTTTATCTGAGAGCATAGGTCCTAATCATAAACAAAAGGCTTCTCTGTTTAATTAAATGTCTAGGGTTGTTTAGTAATGAGTGCTAATGATTTCAGTATCAGTGTATTGCAGAGGAGGAATGTTTGAACTCTAGCAATTATTGAAACTATTTTAAAATGGTTAGGTTTGTTGGTTCAGTTTAAGCACAATTTCACTGAAGTTTCATATGTTGCTTTGACCTTAACTTTGTGCTACCTTCACTCAGTTATTAGTCAGACTTGCTCCTTGCCTGGCTGCTTTCTAAATGTTCACTGATAAATGTTCATTGGTAAATGTTGATATCACGTATTATTCAGATTATATCCTTTGGTATAATCTGCGTAGGGTGGAATTTTTTCTGTGCAAAGTGAGGCCAAAAAACAAGCAAGGAGTTCTTTAGGTAAGATAATAAAGCCACAAGTTGTTTCTTTTATATCTGTCATGCTAAAAGAGTAGAATGTAAATAATTATGAAATTTGATGTCATACTGGCAACAACCAATCTATATAGGATTGGCATTTAAGACTATCTTGGTAAACTAGAGACATTATTTCATAATCAAAGAAGCAAGCAAGTGGAAGTATTGCACATCACATGGAAAAACAACATGAGGACTGACTAAATAGATATTAGTGAAGCAGAAGAAGAGTAGGTCTGACAGAAGATGAAACTGAGAGAGTTACTTGTATGGTGTCAAAGGCAATTTTGCTCTTGGATGATTTAAGTGTAAATGTTCTTTGTAAAATGCAACTGAAATAGTGTGCTATACTCAAGAGTGATGAAAGCTTAATCAAAAATATGGGGTGAGATGTAGGAAAGAGATGTTAATAGGAAAACAAGAACACTAAGTCAAAGAAAGCAACCAAAGAGACATTGAAAGAGCATGATTGGTTTAGTTTGAAAAGACTGACAATAAGGGAGATGAATCTATAAATGCACACAGGTTTGTTTCAGAGAGTCATACTGTAAATGCAGTGGAAAAAAGGAAGCCATAATTGAAGGAAATGTTGTTTAAAGTAATTAAAAATTCAATTTTATATTAGAATAACTAGTGCTTGAGCTGCAGCATAGTATCATGAGTTTGGACTTTTTCAAGAATAGCAATTGCAACATTTTTCAAAGTTTGCCCTACTGCTTTCTCCTTTTGTTTAAGAGGTCAAGCTGCAGCAACCTTCCAGTCTACTGGGGGTTTTTGTTGATATCTAGATTTTCATTTCTCTCTTTAATTTACTCTTGGGAGTCATAGTGAAATGGGGTATTTTGTAGTACCTAACATGACCTAAAGTTATAGAACAGTCTGTTTTGTACATAGACTTCTCTTTGACAAGGTGGAATAAAAAAGAAAAGGGGATTGGTTTAAGGCATGTAAAACCTTCCAGTGATCTTAAAGGCTGCCTGATGTTTATACAAGAACTGGTTGCTCTAATGAGAGAACATCTCTGCTTAGAGTTGCTGTGCACAAGAACAGCACTTTATGTTCTGTTTGTTGTACAGGCAAACAGAATTTTCTGCTCAGGACAAAAAGGTTTTTCCTCTGACAAATGTTATTTTGTCACTTGGCAAATCTGTTGTAAAAGCTGGAGTGCTTTTGTATCACTTTGATGACAGATTGTCTGAGTGCTGGACATTTTAACTGTTTTATGCTTTAAATGTTTGCAGAGTGATGTTTGGAGGGGCTGTGGAGGTCTTTTTCTGGTGGTTTTCAGATATGGTGAGGTGGGTAGGTAGGTGGGTGTTTCAGATGTGGTAAGGAGTATTGAGCAGTGTAGTAACTTTCTACTAGTAACTGCGTAGATCTGTCCTCTGTAGGAATGCGAAGGGTAAAGAAATTTCCTCCTACTGGAAAATCCTGCATTTTCCCTTTGCCTCTCTACACCCATCCTTCTCCCCATCCCCCAGAAATTCTCTTTCTAAAAGAAATATCCTAAATCCCTAACACCAGATTTCTGTAAATTAGTTGGTATGATTTAACACTGGAAGTGTATTTTCCCTTTTGGAAATACACCCAGAGAATCCTCTGATACATCTAATGGGTATTGCTGATTTTGTTCCCTTTTGAAATATGAACTAGAAAGAAAATTGTTTTTGTATTATTGGGCAAGTATACATGCATATCTCTTCCAAAATACATTAAGTAATCATTCAGGGGCTTATGGGTTTTTATCTCAAAATTAATTGACAAATTGATTTTGACAATTTTTGTTTCCTTTTTTTTTTATTACTAGTAGAGTTTGCCATTGTTGAAAGAAGGTTGTGGATCAGGTGTAATTGATAATAGTTCAAGGTATACAGAGATTTAGAGTTCAGTATTTACAGTAACATATGATAGAAGAAGTATAATTTGGGTGAAATCATTAGAGTATTTTACATTTGAGAAATAAATATTCATTTCACAGAGGGGAAAATAAGGACAGCTTAAAGTACCTGCAGAGTCAAATTTTCTTTGAAATGAGCATGAATCAGACTCAACTGTCTTTGGAAAGTGGAGGACATTGGTCACAAGATTTTCATGCATAAGGGTTTGAACAACTTTGTTCAAAACTTTCTCTGTTGCCTAAATTTCTCACAAAATGAATTTTGAGTAGAACTGAAAAGTGTCTTGAAATGCTGTGAAACACACAGTTTCTGAAGCTTAATTTCGTAACTGATAGAGAGCTGTAGGAAAAAAGCATTAATCTGCTGCCAAGGAGAGTGTCACGATCATGAGCCTGCACAGTTGACTTTTGATGAGTTTTTCTCCTAAAGGAATATTAAGAAAAGAACATGGATTGAATACTAGAAAATGTCTAATTTCTGTATAACTAGAGGAGCACTATGAACAAATAATATCCTGAAGATTGTATATATGGCATTTACTTTCAGAACAATTATTTGATAGGCCCTATAATTTTATTTTATAGGTCATCTTTAGTAATACATAGCTGAAAATCATGCAAAATGGATGAAGGGACCTGTATTTAAAATGTCATGTTATTCATACTTTGACTGGGGAAGCCTTGACCCTTACGTGAGGGACCATCAGAGTTTTGAAAAGAACTAAGTAACTTGATATAACTTTTTTTTTTTTCATATCAGTTTGAGTAAGTATTTAGTAGTTTTCCTTCTTAAGAAAAGAGAATTGGTATGGTTAGGTTTTATTCTATATTTTTCCCCGTGGCCCTCTTCAGCAAGGAGAGACCGCTTTAAATAACAGGGGAGCAGTTTTTGTGCTCAAGTTAGTTACAGTTTTATTCTGTATTAAAAAAACGATAATAAAAAAAAGAGGGAAATAAGAATCCGGATGTTTTCTTGAGTTTCAATGTGAGAATCACAGAAGTCTTTTCTTCAGGCGAGGTTGTACATATTTGCACAATGAACAGATAAATGCCTGGTTTAAATAGATGGTCTTGGTTCTTTTCCTTCCATGTACTTTCATCCCCAGACATACACCTGTGTAATGGCAATTCATGACAGTTTCTTTGGATTCTAGTTTTCTTGGACTTTTGGGGGGATTTTTCATTGGCATTCCAGCATACATCAGAAGTCTTGTAGTTTTGATTGTTTAATAGTATTTTTGAAAGCTACCGTGGCAAGCAGTGCTTTATGCAGTTTAAATACTAAGCCCTAGTTTCTATGTCATACATCAGTGTTCATTAATTAAACATTACTACCTACTGACTCTATTCTCATCTTTCAAAGTAATTTTTTCTTGCAATTTTAAGATATAAAACAGTTTTGATTCTATCTCTGTCACTCAGTGAGATTATTTTTTAAAGAGAATTTCAGTTTTGTTTACAATTCTAAAGTCCTTGTCTATCAAAGTTCATTAACAGTCGAGAACTCAGAGTACATTTCTAGCTGAATTGTGATTTCTAACCCACCAGTCTTTCTGTTGACTTATAACATATGTAGAGTTACTTTGGTTCCTTTTCTCTATAGCTCAAAGCATTTTAATCTGTTTTCCTTACTCCTCTCTTGATGTTTTCAGAACTCACATGCATCTATTTGTTCTCTTTTTTCTTCAGTGGAAGAACATTGATATTATATATAATTTGGCTTCACGGCTTGTATCTTTTTTCAGTTTTGGGTATAGCATTTTTTCCACCACTTCGGTGGTTTTTACCTTAGTCTTTATAGGAAAAGAGTGAAAGAAACGAATCAGCTTTGAAGGTCTTGTTCATGTAACTTTGCATTAAAATTGTGCTATGGGTCCAGAGAACTGATTCTGATGAAACCATTTATCAAGGGAAATGCTCCAAGCCATCTCAGAAGGTTTGCTAGAGAAATTCTAGTAAAATTGGTCAGTCTGAGTTAGAGTTCCTCAAGGAATTGTTTCTCCAAATGTATTTGAGTAAAGTTACTCTCCCAAGCAATGAATGCTGCTGTCTTGAAATGTGAATTCAAGTGCCTTGAAGAGGTGGTCTTTGGATAAGCCTTTGACACTTATGATGCTCTGACATTTACTAGTAGTGACTTGTGGTTTCTCACATTAGTTGAATGCATCCCTTGTGAAGGAAGGATGAATGATCTTCAAAAGGAAGTGGTAATTATGGTAATTGTGTTGCAGGTATTACCAGTAAATGTGACTATCAATATATATGCCCATATGTTTATGCACTTCAGAGAAACAGAAAACAGTGATCTTTTGAAATACTGAAGCTCTTCTGTTTAAGAAACAATATTCTTTTAGGTGGCAGAGATTAAAGCTGTTAGAGATTTAAATAATTTTTATTCATATTTTTGTCTGTAAATAAAGCTAAAGCAGTTTACATGTTTTCTTAATTTAATAATGAAAGTGTTTGAAATGAGAAGTATAGAGGGGTGGGGCGTGATCCAACTCTTGCTGAAAATGTTCCACAGCAAGCTAAATCTTCTAGTACAGGAAAGGTTGGTCAAAATATTCTTTGATGCTTGAATGTATACATTTCATAGAGTTTATTAATGTAGATTATCTAGGGAAAATGCTCATGCTTGTATAACTAAAAGATACCTGTTTTGAGTTTCAGAGATACAAAAAAAGCATGGGGTAAAAGAATTCAAGGTCTGTCTTTGCAAAAGTATCTGAAAAGGTGTCAGGATTTACTTTTCTTAAATTGCAAATATTTGTGATGCATCCAATTTAGGATTAAGAGCTCAAATCTACAGTAACTTGTCATTTTTTGATGGGCTGAGAGCAGTTAACTCCTGCTCCCAGTGCAGAGCTGAAATATGTGGTCTCCATGTGAGTTGTTTAATCATGGTTTTTGTATCAAGACAGTTTATATTAACCTAGTTTTAGGATTCTTAGATTTCTTGAATAAATTAAATAAATCATGGCTGACTCGTGGCCATAATAGTGCCTTTAAAGTAAAATATTTCAAATAAAATTTTTCGTATCAACTTTATGAATAACATCAAAACCCTTTACTCTTTAATTGGATAAAATATGTAAACTTTAATAGTTTTATTGGTGTTGTTGGCAAAGACCAGTGACCTGAATAATGAAAATATTTGCTTGCTTCTTCTGACAGACAGTAATATTCATGTTTTTACCTTAAAATAAGGAATAGAAAAACCTTCAAATATTATCAAGTTGCTCCTCTGTGTAATGCAATCACAGTGCATTAAACAATTGCACTCAGCTTTTTGCATGACATTCTTTGCAGTGATACAGCTTAAGTGAGGTATAGCTCCTTTTTTCAAATAAAATCTAAAATTTTTATAGTGGGATGTTATTTTAGGGTGGCAGTTGAATGGTACTTCAGAAGTAAATTAATTACATTAGTCAGTGCTTTTGTATACGCACAAGAATTATGTCTTACTTTGTATAAGTACTACAGTCCTCCTGAAATAATATGTCAAACCAAAATATTACTATCTAGTTAAAATTCCTGCATTTCAAGTATTGAAAACTGCCCTGTATTTGCTAGCTTCCTCTGTCTAATTACTCTACTTACACATAATGAACTGAAAATACACTGATAGAAGAAGTAAAAAAAATTTATATATTTTGGTTCAACAAGAGATGTGTTTAATCCAAACACAAATTTAAACACAAATTTAAAACGTAGCCTGATGAAAAATAATAATAATATGGCAGTTCCTAAGGTCTTCTTTATAGGTAAATTTGTCATGCAACTAATTAAAGTTGTGAAATATGTTTGTACCTATGGGAAGGTGAACAAAGTTCTGGGAAATATTTTTTGCACTAATATCTTCTTTACTTGGCAGATAATTTAAATTTAATGAGGATGTGTAGTGTTACTGAAAAATTTTTTATGCATAAGATCTCCTTTTACTTGGAGGCATAAGTATTGAGGAATTCAATTGTATAAGAAGAATAAAGAAAAAAAGATGTGGTGTTCTGTTGATGGATGAGAATGAGAATTTATTTTGAGCTTTGGTGTTCAATCGTCTCTTAATCCTTATTGTTTCTGACAGGGTTCTTAACATTCTTTTTTTCACAGTACATGAGGAGTTCTTAAAAAAATTGAATATAATTTATTTTCCTAATTTGTAATGGGTCAAGACCGAGAGCAGGGTTGGTTTAGCTAGATTTTGATTCCACTAATGTTATTTAAAAAAAAAACCAACAAAAACACAAACAACAAAACCCCCTATTAAGATTGACCAAAACATTTAAATTGAAATCTTGCTCTGAAAGAAGACAGGTCTTAACTCTGAAGTATTACTCTGAAAGAAGAAAAGTGTAAAACGCCCTAACCAAGTCTACGGGAGATTCCCAGAAATTCTTGCACAAGTTCTTAAAGTCTCTGAAAGCTGACCCAGAACGGGGTTAATTATTATACTGTAGTAATCTAGGATTCTTCAGCATGAAACAAGGCAAAAGAGAGCATCTTTAAGCATTTTTGGTTGTGATCACGAATGCACATTGAAAATCACTGGTATGCTTAGAAGTGATGATTTAAACAGGAATTTATGGAGTTAAAAGGAAAATAATTTTTTATGGGAAGCTCATTTGATATATTGCAAGTAATCCAAAGGTTCATGATAATAAAAACTAATAAAGCCTCTGATTTTGTTTACTCAGCTAATGAGAAGTTGGAGTTGACCTTTCATTTCCTACTGATTGTGAGGTAATAGGGTAGTAGTGAAGTGCAGGGAAATTTACTAGGCAGATTTGATACAGGCAAAAAAAAGAAAGCCAGTGGAAAGATAAGGGAGAAAAGGCTAGGATTCTGAATGAGATTTGTAGGTTGGGTGGATGGAGACAATTCTAGGTGAAATGGTTTGATCTGTGAAGGGGATAATTTAATTTGAGGTTTAAGATGTGAAAGTAAAAGAAATAAAACCACAGAAAAAAACCCTGAAGAATCTGCATAGAGAACACAGAACAGGGAAAAAAGGAGAATCTACTAAGAAGAAATATGGAAGGAGTGATTTGATAAGTAAGAAATGAATCTCATGGGAATGATGAAACATCAAATCCCATGAAGAAGTAAACTGCTTTACAGTGGGAACTTTTAAGGAGGTTGAAGATAGAGTGCTGGTTCTGCTGTATATAGTTAAGAAGATAGCAGAAATTTTGGCAAGAGCAATTTTATTGTAAAAGACTTCCTTTAAAGGATGACATGAAGAGAGGGAAACTTCAGGGAACTGTTGTAAATTTTGCATTCTTTGAGCTTGTCAATGAAAAGACATGAAATACAATGATAGTCCTACAGATGTATGAGCCACAAATATTCTAGTATAATTTTGTTTTGCGATACCTTACAATACATGAGGTTGTAATAATAATAGTATATATATATATATATAGGCTAATAAAGTCAGTCTGTTCAGGGGTGGTTCTTTTGGTTAATAGCATAATCTGTGTTCAAATGGAAGAAAAGGCATACAGCTACGAAAAAAATAGTTATTCCATATGTACCTATTAAGAAGATATACAAACAGTTGCCATAGGGAATGATGCTGAATTATAATTTAAATAATTTTGTATTTTCCTGTATAGAAGAGGGAAACTAGTTCCTTTTGAGAATATATATATGTAGAGTCAGTCTAGTTCATTTTTTCTAAGCTGTGTTAAAAAAACCCCAAACAATTGTGGATGGAAATTTGATAGTTCAGCCTGAAAAATACATTTTAAATGCCCTTAAGTATCTCAGTTGTGCTTGCAACTGTAAATAGCAATTTTTTAGCAGTTATAATGTGAAATAGATGTGGTTTTGTAAGGAATTTTCAAAATTTCTTGGAGAAATAATAGCATTAAGAAAAGAAGATCTGCAAATAATTGATGTTAAATATCCATTGTTTCTTGGCTATGTTTTGTACATTTATTTGTTGTGGTATGTACCTGTTCTAACGTTGTTTTAATCCCCTGTATGTAAAATTTGTGTGCAGTAACATGAAACCTGAAGGAGGAAGCTTGCTTGTCAAAAGATAATTTAGTGAATATATTTTTTGCAGATATCTTTTGATACTTAATCCTACGGAACAGGAGCGATTTCCAGTGGTTTCAGTCAATGTGAATTCACCTAGAGTTAAAGTACTGTCTCCTTTGGGAAAACCTGTTACTGTCCAAATTAGTGCTGTTTGGGATGGAGCAACTACAGTATCACATGAAGCTTATAAGGTACCCTACTTTAAGTAAAAAGCAATAAAATATATTTTTGACAGGTACTGTAGCTTCATAGTTGAAGAAAATAGAAAGCATACTTCAGATGTTGTCAATTCTATTCTCTGTAGACAACACTATTAATTCAGTCATTTTAAGTGAAAAAAAAACCAACAAAAAAACCCTAAAAATCAAAATACATGTTTTGAGCATTAATGTTTCTTAAACTGATAAGCTGTTAAATTTTTGTGGTATCACTTACTACATTTAAAGGATTAATTTCAGCTGCATGACCTGAAAAAACAGGATGTGTGGTTTTTTTCTCAATTGAGCTGCTTCTTCCTTCAAGTGCCAGTCTGTACCCACAGTCTCAGAAGCCTGGATGTTCTAAAGGACTCCAGCTGGAAGGTTTCTAAGTGCAATTGCTTAAACATTTACATTCAGATGTCTTCTTCCCTTCCAAATACTCAAGCTGGACAGATACCTTCCAGACCACATCCTGTTTTTTGTTCTAAGCAAAACTTCTGAGAATTTTTGAGCTATACATCATTTTAGAAGATGGTAGTCAATGATCATATCACACATCAGAAACTTATTTTATTAAATTTTTAATGATACAATAATAGTGCATTACTGTAATAATACTGTATTGCTTCCAGGCTCATGTTTTGATTCCTCTTGACATAGAAACTTAGTTCAGGATAATATTTCTGTGAAGATAATTCAATAACTGTCCCTTAGTTGTGTTTCAAAGGAATAATTATTGTGGGTAAACCCTGTTAAGCAGCACAACCCCACACACCTGCTTGCTCATTGACTCAGCGGGGTGGAGGAAAAAACTGAATGGGTAGTGGTGAGAAAGCTCGTGGGTAAAGCTGAAGCTGTGCACACAAGCAAAGCAAAGCAAGGAATTCTTTCACTGTGTCCCAAAGTTGGGCAGGTGCTCAGCCATCCCCAGCAGAGCAGGGCTCCATCACACAGAGCAGTGACTTGGGAGGACACCAAACCCCATAACTCCAAACATCCGCCTTTTTTTTCCCCTCAGTTTTTACTGCTGAGCATGATGTCACACGCTCTGGAATATCCCTTTGGTCATTTAAGGTCAGCTGTCCTGGCTGTGTCCCCTCCCAGCTTCTTGTGCACCCCCAGCCTGGTCACTGGTGGAGCAGCAGGAAGGGCCCTAATGCTGCATAAGCCATGCTCAGCCATATCTGAAACATCCCTGTGTTATCAATGTGGCTAATACTGAAACCAAGCACCATATGTGATGCTATGAAGAAATTGAAGTTTATCACAGCCAAAACCAGCACTATAATTAGTACTTTTATTACCTGAAGAAGAGGAAATGAAATTACTTGTCTGGACCTCAAATTCTAAACAAATTGCTTTAGAGATGTCACTTGTATGCTACTCTTCTATGCAGATTATAACTCCTAAAAAACATAGGCTAAAAGTGAGACACTTGTTTTATACTTAATTATTTAAATTAATGCATTTTTACATTTAAATTTCAAAATGAAGTGATACTAGAGTCTATGTGCACTTAATCCAGCACATCTTCAATGAAAAGCAAATATACTCAGAACTGTGTACCACATTCTTAACAAGATTCAAAATTATTTTTGCATTAATATAATTGTAATCTTGATACTAAACAAGTAAGTGATGCTGATATTTTTGTTTGTAAATTTGTCATATTTATTTATTGGCTATGGGAAAACTCAGTCATCCTAAAATTATTCAAGCGAAACGAGTTGCTCTAAACATAAATTCAGGGTAAAAAGTTGATATTTTGTTACTTTTAGTAATGGTTACTTATTTGCTCCCAACAGATCTCTTTTGTGGCACATCTACCACCTCTTGGGATTGGAGTTTATCAGCTTTTGGAGGATGAGAGTTCAGAAGCAGTTTTAGCTGACTATAACATATATGTGAGGAATAGCAGACAGGAGAGGCAAGATAGAGTTTTCAAGATAAAAGAGATGCAGCATTCTGTGGATAATATAATCTTAGAAAATGCATACATAAAACTGTGGTTTTCTGGAATGTCTGGATTGCTGGAGGTATGTAATATTTTATTTCAAAACACTATATTTTACTTTTTTGAGAACTTTTGTGCTGCTTTATGGGAATGTAACCTGAATCTCTGTCCTTTTAGAAAATAAATACCAAAGAAGATGGTAAAAATCATCAAATGAAGTTGGAGTTTGCTTGGTATGGAACAACCAGTAACCGAGATAAAAGTGGAGCTTATCTCTTCTTACCAGATGGAGATGCCAAGGTAAACTTTCTGTTTGCAAAGAGGTTCTAGTCTAAGTGTTTGGCAAATACAGATTGGAAGAGCAAGTTGTCCACAAAACTGAATAAAAGCCATGTGGCTATACATAATAACATCAGTTATTGAAATGATTGGCAGAAATCCATACTTCCTAACCCTATATCAGAGTAAAAACACAATAGAAATTTGAAAATGGAAAATCTAGAGAATATTTATGATTCCCTAAAAACCTTGAGATCTGATCCTCGTGAGAAATCCGGTAAGATGTTACCATTCGTTATCAATAAAATAAGTTCATTTTTACTTTCTGTGGTGAAAATGTGTAGGACATACTGATTCATCTCTACTTCTTCACTTTTCTGATTTTTAATATTTTTTTTAAATTGTGAATGAATTGCTTCTGGTTCAGAGCTACTTTTTAAGCTGATATTAGCATATTTAGTTTAATATAGTAATTAAGATACTGAGTTCCAATTGATGAATATAAAGACAAAGTAGTAAGGAACTGTACTGATTTAGTTCTCTAGGGTTATTTTTAGCTGTGTAATTATTGGAGAGCAACAGCATACTCCTCTATTAGTTTTCAAACTGGAAATTGGGAAATGACAGTGTTCTGACAGTGACTTTATTACCATACGGAGTCTACTAGACCCCTTTTGGAACTGGAACAGTGATATTTCAGAAGGCAAAAGATAAAATAATGAACATTTATGAAGCTAGCTAGTTGGCAGCAAATTCCTTCTGAGTTTCTCTTGTGAAAATCCAAGTTGCATGCGTAAGGCAAACTGTGAGTTCTATGCTTAACATTTTAGGAAATATGCAAAAGTAATCATTCCACTTTTGGAAGGGAAAGGTGTTTGGCTTTCTTTCTTTTTATTTTCTTTTTCTTTTTTCCCCTTTTATGCGTGTAAATCATTCTGGAATGGACAGAACAAGTTTCCTTTTCTTTTAGCAGCCTTTCCTTGAAGCATAGCTTTTGAGGTCTGTGAGTTGACAGTTTAAAACTATTTAGGATATTTAGTCCCATAATTGTTTACTTCAGATATGTTCATCAGGTCTCCCTTAGCCTTCATTTTATATGTCATTTCATATCTCTTTATTTTATTGTGTTTTTATCTGTGAATACTTGAACAATATCACTTATAGTTTTTAATTTTTACCTTTCACTAGCTCCGTTACCTTTCACTAACTTTAAGTAATTTCATTTTAGATTCTAATTCACCTTTTGCTTATAAAAATAATCACATAATCTAACAGTTTCTTAATTTTAACTACACATTTAAGTTATTTGCTCTATGAAAATAATCTGGACAAACTGAGGTAGCAAAATGGTATGGTTTAAACAGAAAAAGTCTGTCACAACTGTCACAGAAAATATCTGCAAGCACAATTACAAAAGAAAAAGGAAATGAAACTATATTAAAAGGGTGGTGTTCAAATTTGTAATGTTTTATACAATAAAAATGAAATTGTAATACTTCTGAAAATTCTGCTTCATTAATATTATGCTTCACCATAAGGCTCGCTTGGCTTGCATTTTAATAACACTAATTAAATTGTCCCACTGGGAATAACAGTGTAATTCTATGGTAGTTTCTAAAACAATTTGAGCTAATGCTTTCTGTCTTAAAAGAAATACCATCTGTTCAGGGCTCTTAGTGTGATGTGGATTGGCTAACTTTCTAAGTTCTTGTGTGAATTGGCAATAGGATAGATGGAAGGCAGTTTTTTTGATTTTTGGCTAGGTGTTTTGTTGTTTTGGGTTTGTTTTTTTTACCTCCCTTACCCTATGTATTACAGCAAAATTTGCAAAGAATAATTGCTTTTTATGTTGGACTATTTTCCTTTGGTGTGAGCAGAGTTATATGTTTTCATTGCCCTTTTTAATTAATTAATTTTTCATCTGAAAAATCTTTTGGTTACTTTATTTTCAGTTCTGTAATACACAGAAATTAATCATCTGTCTAGACATAGTACTAAAGTACAACAGTGCAAAGTCCAGAACAGAGTCACAGAGCAGGGGGTCCATACTGCAGGTCTAGAGAAATAAGGACAGTCCTTCTACCATGCCTTTGTTTTTTCTACAAAATCAAAACAAAAAACAAGGCACCAGGGAAAAAAGGCAACATCTTAACTTTTTAAAATGGCAGTGCAGTGTAACTGATTGACAGTGTTACCAAAGTTTGGAAGGAAGAGATTTCCTTGGGCCTCACAACAAATATAAACAAAAGTGTCCTGTTCATGAAGGGAAAACATGTTTCTATCACCTGTTATTTTGTGAAGGTTGTCCAACTTGTATTTTTGTAGATCTGTGGAAAAAAAAACCCCACAGTATTCAATAAACTTTGAAACAGTTAAATGTCTGTATTTTCTTCTTATTGTCTTGTGTATTCAAGACAAATCAATACATGATGACTTCTTACTAGCCCTGCTTGGTATCAATAGAGAATAGAGCAAAGCAGAGTTTTCCAAACCATCAGATGCTAAATGATTTTGGGATCAATGTGAGTAGTTGATTTTTTTGTTTTACAAATAATTTTTTTTCAGTATCAAAGCGATGGTTTTTGCTACACCCAGTCTAGGAAATTTTGATTCTCCCTCAGGCAGCTGGTTCTGTGATTCTGTATATGCACTAGTTCCCATAGGTACTTATATACTAACAGAAAATATAAGAAAACATTTTTTTTTGTTGTTCTTTGTAGGATCTCTAGTGCTAGAGCTAAAATACATTATACTAGCTCAGTCTAATCTCAAACCCTGCCAAATAAAACCTTTTCCTGTAGGCTTTGTCTTGAGGTGTTTTTTTTTTTAAATCTCAGACCTATCCAGAGCATTTAATCTGTGGCTGAAAACTTTCCCCTGGGCACCGTTTTTTGGGATCCAGACCAACAGTGTGCTGGACTACCAGAAGTTTCCTGACCACACTAAAATGGTTAGGAGTACTTTACTTGTCTACAAGAGGAGAAGCTTATTGCCCCTGCTTCATGCCTTCAGGCTGCAATAAGCCATGCTGTCTTCTATACAAGCCAGTAAATACTTTGGTGACTGTTTATCTCCAGTTATTTCCACCCTTTGGCACCTGTTTTGATGTTAAGTATTTTAACACACCCGGGGGACCCATGATGTATTATTTTACTCTGAGTATTGTTCCTTAAAATTCCTAGCTAACTTCTCCACTGGCTTCCTGCCCACTATCTTTCCAAAGGAAGGTTGTCTTATTTCTCTTAAATAGGAGTATAGAGAGATGATTTCTGAACTCTTTGACCCGTAGTTCTGTTGTCCTGTTTCTGATAAATACTCATGTCCGGGCTCAACAAATGCTGCCTCAGCAGTCTGCTGGATCTTGTACAGAGGGAACAGATATTACAGCAGCTATTTATTTTAACTCCTTAGAAAGTAGAGGCTTAAGTCTAACCATTGAATATGAAACCAAAGTATTTTTATTCTGATCCAAGGTTTGAGTAATCACAGATTACTTCATGCTGGAAGGTCCTTTATCCATGCTTGTTTAGAAAGCAGACTTAACCCTGAATGGAGAGAAGGACCTTGTCAAGTCAGTTCTGCAAATATCTGTCATTATTTGTTATTTCCACATTTCCTTAGACTTTCATGTCAAAAGTACCTTTGTATTTCAGATCCAGGACCGTGGTCATTTCACAGGCCTGTACATCTCACCAAGGATCTTTATAATTATACTAGAATAATTGCATAAAAATGTTTTCCTGATTTAAAGCCTGGTTGATTGAAATGTATTTGGTGAGGCAAACCTGGGCAATTTTTTCTTTATAGGTTCTGAACTTCTTGAATTTCTCCTGGTAACTAGCAACAAATCACATTCTAGAATTAGTGCTTTTCTAAGCATTAAATATGAATTAGAAGGCTTTCCTGTTCTATCAGTATCATATTTTTACTTCATTTTTTTTTTTGCTTGCCCAAAAATCAGGGAATATTAGTCATCTTTGAGAACTTGAGTATATATCATATGGCTACTCTTTCTATCAGAAAGAACATGTTTGATCCCCAAAACTGCTTGGTAGCATCTGCCTTTGTAAGCTATCTTCATCTTTTGTGCTTTTCCTAGCACTGTGTCTCAATTGGAGGCTTGCAAACTCAATGCATGTCCTAGCAAAATTGCAGATTATTATTATTTTTTAATTGATTTGTTTCAGGCAATATCTGCAAAATAACAGTTCCTTTTCCATCGGCTCATCTTTCTGTTTAGTTCAAAACAGTCTCTGTGTTTGCCTTTATCTTTAGAAGAAGAGCTGATTTGGCTGCATGTGCAGCCTGGAGGCTCAGGTGTGTGAACTTAATATTTATGGCAATATCCCAGAATCTGAGAGCTGCTATAAACATCTCATTTCAGCCTTCTATGTATTTTGATAGCTATTCTCAATATCACACTAATGTTTTATACTAAAAAACTCAGTGGAAAAAGTTCCTCCAAGTGTTTGAGTTTGGTAATTTTCTAAAAAAAAATTTGTTTTTCAAATTACTTCAGGTAATTTTCTTCTGATAAGTGCACAGCCTTTTACATTCCTGTGTCACTCATCCAGCATCTATCCATTTTGCTGGCTGGTTCAGTGAGAAATACTCTTACAAACTACAGAAGACCGTAGGATCTGTGTTACTTGGATAACAATGTATTTGGCAGGCTGCTGTCTGTGTAAGTGACATTCTCCTAAGTCACTGGTCATTGGCTTGTCCTGATGACCTCCGGTTTCTCAGCTAATTTTCTGAAAGTTCCTTTAGGTACTGTTTCAGTCTATCTTTACTAGCTTGAGTATCATTATGTTGCTGTACTCTGCAGGGAGGATTTTGAGGGGTTTGATTATTCCACCATTTCATTGGTCATTCAGTTTCTCTGTGGAATTTTTAACTTCTAGAAGCCATGTACGCGCCGGTTAAATGAGTTTGTCTTCCTGCTATACGTGAAAGAAAAGTGAATACCAGTCTCATCTGCCAGAAGGGAAGAATTCAGTCTACAGTTATGGATATTGTCAGTTTTTAATGGAAATAAGAGGTTCTAACCCAAGATCTGCTCTTCAAATTTCTTTTATCTCATCATGCTAGTTAATCTGCTTTATGTCCCCCCTGAATATCATATTCCTGCTGTGTTTCTCACCTAGCAAATGGATTTTGCATAATAGATAACATTTGTCTGTCTTTTTGACCAGATGAGACCCTATGGAGATATTCCATCATTTCTTCACGCAGACTAGCAAGAGGTCTAAAACGCTCTTTTTGAGGTTTTTTGTTGATTAACTGGATAAGATTTTCAGTAGGAAACAGCCCTCTCTCCCTAAGCCAAACAGTCCTATCAAAGTGCAAGTAACTGTGATTTCTCTTCCAAACTCCTGTGCAAATTATTCCTGTAGTTGATAATTGCAGAGTTGCCTCTTAGAGCTCTGGCAAAGCTTTTATTAAACAGTATTCTGAAGCTCATATTGAAGAATAAGTATGTGAATAGAAAAGACAGACTTTTAGCCCTTGAAAATATCTGTTTTTTCTTTTATATAATACTTCTTGAAATCTTCCCTGCAAATACACTTAGAATTATATGCACAAAGAATATTGGATATTTACCTGTTCTTGTTCTTCTCCAGTATTTTTTGTGTGTATGTATGTAAGCTTGTTCTCTGGTCTTCCTCAAGATACGTTTGATCTTTGGTGTCACTGCTTCAAGAAAGAATGGCCTGTTCTTATGGCTTTACTATATACAGAAGCAAGATAACCATCCTCTGAGAGCTTTCTGCCTAGATCCTTCTGAATAATGTGTTTTCTAAGCATTTGAGATGGGGTTTTTTTGAGTGAAGTCTTTATTTACAGTTTTTTCCCTGTTGAAGTTGTTGTACGTGCTGAGTTTTCATTTTTGGACTGTACACTCTTAATATATAATTCATTTTTACCTTTGCAGCCATCCACTTATTTCCATCTGGTGCACACAGCTTAGTGTGGGATTAACTGTGTTTTTTTTAAAATAGTCATTGTTTGCCTAGTCGATATATATCCAAATACTGTGGGTACATAGAAAAATAATTTTCTTCATCTCTTTGGTTTGAGTGTGGATATGCAAAATTTGTACTGGTCTGTGGGAACCATGAGTAGTAAGCCACTGTCCTTGTTGACATTTCATAAGGATTCTCAGGCCTACCCTGCATTCCAGAGAGCTCCATTGACTACTGTAGCTGCTTCTGATGAAGGAAAAGCTTGCTCTTCTACTTTCAAAAGGATATGCAAATTCAACCACACGGCAGAGTAGAGGAGGCTTTCCTTTTGCAGTGTGTACCACTGACAGAGGTAGTTAAACCACCTGCCACAAATAATGAAACTACAGTGTTTAATTACTGGTTAGCAGTTACAATTTTTTAGCAGAAGAGCTCAATCCAGGTGCAAGATCAATGCATTCATGTGCTTGTCTGTAGGTCTTGTATCCATTATTCCTCATAAAATACTTGCGAGATGTGTAATGAGACTTAACCTAATTTTATCTAAAGAAAATGTAAGACTCTGAAGAGACGTTGCTGAATTTAAGATTAGGAGTAAATTTTTAATCTCCATTTTTTTTAGACCTAGAATGGTTTTCAAAAAAATGCTATTTTAATATTTATTAAGTACTTTGATTTATTGACTCTACATTTATGCAAAACTTCCAAAATACTCACTCTGACTTTCTGTTTTCTTTCTGTAGCCTTATATTTTTACAGACCCACCAACCATAAGAGTTGCTCATGGAAAGATTTTCTCAGAAATTGTTTGTTTTTTTCACCACGTGACACATACTGTGCGGCTGTATAAAGTCCAGGGTAAGAGCTGTGAAATTCTGTCTCTCTTGGCAGTTATTTTATATCACTATGGTCTTGGATCCTACCTGCCTTTTTAATGTTTAAATGCACTTCTGCACTAGTGCAGAGTTCATGAGACTGAAGTTGTATTGACTCCAGTGCACTGTGATTCCTCTCTGAGTATCATGCTAATCATTAGCTGGTGTACTTAAACTCAGTAGATTGTTGGAGAGACCTCTCCAGACTTTGCTGACTCATCTGAGTACTATAACTAGCTGTACATTTTGAAAATCTGAAAAGAAAATAGAAATACCTTGGAGATAATGTAAAAACATTGTTTCTTTCATAATTTCACATTTACTGAAGGAAGTAAAACATATATCAATGGCCTTAAGGGAGAAGTCTAGTTTACTTCACAGCTTTAGGCTTTAGTTATTTATGACCTTCCTTTTTATGTCCTTTGTCTGTTTGGAAGAGCTTGTGACAGAATTGGCTGTGTCTGTTGAAAGGCACCAGCACCAAACATCAACTTTTTGGCTCTTAGGACAAAACATCATACCAATTTTCCTTTGTTTTCTTCAGTAAGGCTTCCAGTTGTTGTTTCTCTACTCTTCAGCTACTGGTTTCAAAGGAAATTGTAGGTAAACAGTAACTTAGGAAACTCTCTACCCATCCAAACTTGATTGACTTGACCGCTGAAAAATATAAAAGGAGGTACTCATGGTGTGATTGTACAATTATTTTTGCATGGAAACTCAAGTTAACATGCATAAGTGTATCTTTCTCTAATTAAGAAACACAGATTTTCAGTTATTCATTATTTGTATTCACTGGAATTATTCAGAAATAAAGAAGCACTGATTAATGTTTTCAGTTGAGGAGACTTACATGTTTTGTATTAACAACTTTACTGTTGTAGTCAAAATAGTCTTCATGGGTTTTTTTTAAATTTTATAATATTTAATAATTTTTCCTAAACAGCTTCTAAAAAAAAAAGAAAAAGAAGTTAGAAATACTTTGAAAGTCTTGCTTGTTCTTTTTCTTCTTTCTTTTCGGTTTCAGAAATAGTATTGACATGATCTGTTTGATTTTTTGTTTTGTTCTGTTTTAGTTCTAGTGTATTTTAATATAGAACTAAAGTTGATTCAGATGCTTCATTTTTGTGACCTGTACATTGAAATTTGAGGTTGCTGGAGTATATATATATATGTCAAATGCTGATCAGAATTCAGTTGCCAGCTGATACACTAATTCTGGCTCAAACATTAGCTTACACTCCTTAGGAGCACAAACCAAGAGTCTGTAAAGTAATTCACTGCTGAAGATTCTAAAGGAGCACAATATATAATATATGCTCAAGGTTATGGTTTCTTGGTTTTATGTGACAAATATGTGAATCATCTTACATGAAAAAAGGTACCCTGAGGTCAAGAGGTACCACGTTGCCAAGAATGTGGAAATAAAGTTACATTCCTGCATGAGTATTAGTGAATTAAAATTCTCAGCAAGTAGGGGACTTACTTAGGAGGACATTTATCATAATGAAGGGGAGTGGAAAAGCCTGAAAAGCCTTTTGTTTTGTTTTGTTAGGGTGAGATTGTAATTTTAAAGTGGATTTTTCTGTAGTGCCCCTTTTTCTTTAATTTGCTATTAAATGCCTGCTAGAAGTACTTTACTTCTCTTTCACAGTTCACAGAAAATGAGTTGTCAGTGACAATCACTTGCTTGCTAATTCCTAAAACTTAAGTTTATCTTTCTTTGTGAGTGTACTGTCTACTTTTTTCTTTAGTTTTTTTTTTGAAAATTTTTAATTCATCACAGTGTTTCAATACCTACACTATTACATATGTGTTGTGTACATGGGTAAGTCCTGTATCATGCTTCTTGCTTTGACAAGGAAAAATGATGCAAAATATATTTTATATATTGTCTGTTTACTTTTGGGTGTGTTTTTATTGAATTTTCTTCAAATGTTCTTTTTCAAAGTTTAAAATTTTATACCTTTGCGTAATTGTTTTGCTGAGGTCTATTTCCTTGGCTTTGTAAGGGGAGTTATTTATCTAGCATTACTTCAATTAAAACAAGATATTTTGAAGTCTTACTAGATATGTGCTGTAACAATGCATGTGGAAAAAAATCAAGATATGTATGTGTATAAATGCATTTTGATCTCAAATAAAGACCTGATCTCCTGTTGTAACCTACCTGCTTGCCAAGGGGCAGATGGTCTGACTGTGTGGCTAATCCAGCTGTTGGATAGTACTCCCAAGTCCTACATCTTCTTCAGCAATTTTGGGAAAAAAACATCTTTTACCACTTTTGGCTTTAAAATTCTGTTGATTTCAGGCAGAAAATACTTTTGGTTGACAGCTCTGTTCAGTAATTGACCACTGAGTGATTTTTAACTTCTACTGCCATCTGTTTTTGGTATTAGTATGATTTTGTTAATCTTTTTATCAGAAGCTTGTCATACTTGATTTTCTTCATAGTTGTATTATTTTATTATCTCAAATTAGTAGTACTAAAATGATGACATTCTAAGCTAAAATACTGTATTGTTCAATGAACTAGTGCTTTTAAATATTTGGAAAAAATACTTCAAGTATTTGGAAAATCTGTTATTGGGAGCATCAAAAGTGGAGCACATAAATCCACATTTCCGGACTAGGTTTGGGAAAATAGCAGTAATTAGCTGAACCAAGTGTTTTTCATTTAGCACTGAAGTTTAATAGCCATTGGTAAAATGTTAACATTTTAACAGTTGCTGTACTTCTACAGGTGGCATTCAGATTTTAAAACAGATGAGGAAACAAATACGTATTTTAGTTCTGCTTCGTGCAATTCTTTTTGCAATCATTAGTCCCATTAGACTACAGAAAGGGTAGGAGTGGTGATGCTGAATGATGGCATGATTCCATTCCAGACTGTGACTTGAACTGTTTGAAAAGGTCAGGTTATTATTAAAGGTATTTAATTTTCAGTAAAAGGCACTGTAGGAAAGAAAAAAATCTCACTGAACAACCTGTCTGACTTTTCAGACACCTAATCCTTCTTTTAATAAATACAAGTATTTTCCCTGTCAACAAGTTTTGTATCCTGCTTGTGGTCAAATCAGTGGAAATTTCTTAATTCACTTTCCATAGGGAAGATTCTCACTCCTTTGGTTAAAAGGAGCTGCTCGCACTTGCCTGCTCAGTTGAACAGTTCTATCAAGCAGCTGGTAACTTCATTCTTGTCTGGAAAAGGTGACAGCTGCTTAGGAGTGAAGGGGAGAAGTGACTGACCAGGTCTTGCTCCAGCATATTTATTTAAAGACAGCACTTAACAGTTGTGTGCTGTTTCCTACTGATTGACTGGAACCCACATTGGTTCTTACCATGTACTTCTCCTGTTCCCCTTCAGTGCACTCTTTCAGACTGTCTGTTCAATTTGTACCGAATTAGAAATACTGCTCTATCATCTGTTGCATAACTGAACTGTCTTCCAATATCTGATTAGATGTAACAGAAAACAAAAACTAGATCGCTGTGTTCTGGGAGCACAGTCATTCTTATACATGTGGCAGTCACCTTTTAGAGATTTTAAATGCTTCTTTTTCATGTAGGTTTGGAAGGTCAGTCTCTTGAAGTTTCCAACATTGTGGACATTAGAGGAGAATATAATCGTGAACTTGCAATGAGGATTTCATCTGACATAAACAGTCAAAATAGATTCTATACTGATCTTAATGGTTATCAGGTAATTGCCATCTTTTAATTGTAAAAGCTTAAGGTGTCAGGCTTTGACTGCCTACATGTAGAGAGCTTATATTAAACAAACTCTCATGTTAAACAGCAAAAATAATTTAAAAGGAGAAGTGCTCTTTTAAATGTGCCTGTTATAAAATTTGATGTAGACCAGGCTAAGAAACTGTGTTTTTAAGGAGTTTGTTTGTTTGTTGCCTTTATATTCTTTTTAACATAAGTATTATAGTACAGCAAGTTATGACAAGTCTCCATGTAGTTGCTTGTATATGTGCATGCCTTCTTTCCCTCTGCTTTGTTTATTTAATTAGAGCCCACTGGATAACACAGTGATAAGTATGCATAAGGGCCAGACCTAGTGAACAGCTGCTCGCTCCTCTATTGGAAATAAGTGATGTATATTTGGATGTATTATGCTTTTTCTATTGGTAATACTTCTGAGGAAAGGGTTATTGTCTTAACTTGGACTGTGCAACACTCAAAAAAGAGAGAAATTGCTTTTCCTTGCTTTCTTTCTTGCTAAAGATCATTTTGCAAATACAGGGAGACCATTACTCCTGACTAAAAGACTACTGGTTTTTCTGTTACTGAGTAGTACTGCATTTTACTGGAGACAGTGAATATTTAAACATGAAAATAATTTTAATGCTACTATTCATTTGCCATGTATCATTCAAGTATTTCAACAGCACTTCAATAAGTTCCCATTATAAACCAACAATTCCTTTTCAGCTACCTTAAATCTATTCACTGCTTGCTCTCTAGAGGAGAAAAGATTTTCTCTCATTTTATAACTGTGGTTATTCCTTTTTGTAGGTTCCCTTGATGAATCTTTCACTTTTTTTTTAATGTTCTTTGATCTAAATGTACATTGAAGTTACCATTTCCAAAGTGGTAATTTTAGCCACAAATCTCCAAAAAGCTAAATAATACAGTTGAGTGAATGTTTCGTGATGGTTGTTCTTTCAAAGCACATGGGATAAATGTCTAAAAATGTCTTTGAAATTTAATTGCATAAAAAGAATATACTTTTTTGAAGTTTGTGTTTGTATTGCAGATCCAGCCTAGATTGACGATGAGCAAGTTGCCTATTCAAGCAAATATTTATCCTATGACTACTATGGCTTATATCCAAGATGTTGGTGTTCGTTGGACACTTCATTCAGCTCAGTCTCTAGGTGTTGCAAGCTTGAAAAATGGTAAATACAAGATGATAGATATGGCAAAAGTCTTTCCTTCATGATTTTCTTAAATAGTTCATTCAGAGATTGCTGTGCTTACCAACAAGCATTTGGAGAGAGGAAATAAGTTTCTCCAATTCTGACAAGTTCTAGAATATGTCCTTAAGAAAGGAGGAAGAGGTTGGTCCCACATGAGATCCTGTCATCTTCAATGAAAGATCTCTCTTGTACAGGAGACAAGGGAAAAAGATTGCGAAAAAGACAGAAGGAGCAATAAATTGTCAGAACCAGCTATTTTTCACCCATTTTTCTTTTTTTCTGATGAGGCTCAGGAATGAAATAGTAGGACTAAAGGGTTTATTCTTTTTTGTACTGCCCTGGTAGCAGAGAACTAAAGAAGGATGCTGATCATGTTTTTTGTTCTGTTTGTTTGCTTTAGTGTAGACAGTGCTAGTCTTAAGGTATATACAGCATAGCCTAACTTCCCTGTCAAGAAAAAACAGCAGCTGTTTTTTTGGAGATTAGTGTTGGTGAAATAAAGGATAAATATGACCCTGGGTAAGAGTGAACATACTTCTGAAGCAAAATCATACCACACAAATTCAATGGTGTACTTTGACAGACGTGATAAATATGTTGACAAGAAAAATCAATTCATATTAAGAATTCCAAAAGAGACACAGTCTTGCTCCTCAGAGCAGAAAACGGTATGATGAATGGCCTGGAGGACTGGAAACAGAGGACAGTTATTCAGCCTATTGGAATGGGGAAGTATTCAAATAAATTTAGTAGACAAAATAAGGTATGTAATTCATAACTTAAGATGTATAATATCTTGCTATAATATATATTGTCAGTTTAAATTTATATGGTTTTGAACAATAATGGAATGACTACTCAGAAGAGAAAGAGTCTATCACAAACTGCACCAAAACCTACTTCCCAGTTTCTTTTAAGAAAAGTGTCATAAATGCTCTGTTCTGACAAAAGGTGAACACCATGCTAGAGTGGTGGCAGTATTAAAAAACCTAATTCACTTTAGGGCAAGGAATTAACACTGATCCATACAGTGATACTTTAATAAAACCACAGTGGAAAATACCAGCCTTTTTTCCAAGTCTACCAGATACAAGACCCAAACCACATTATTTCATAGCTCCCTTGCTGGAAACCCAATTCCTATTGGCCTGATGCTTGTGAATGAGCCTGGCACCACCAACGTCATTGTGCACTCATTAAAATGGGTATTGGAGATTAAATTAATGTGCAGAGGCTCCATTACCTGATAAGGGTGTCTGTATTTGTTCTTTAACAGTCTTAGTCTCTGCATCACAAAATAATGTACCATCTAAATCCCGGACACTCCTACTCTCTGCCATCAAATTAGGGAAGGTAAGGCTAGCACTATTGAACATTTTGCAGTTAAGCATTAGGGAGAAACTGACCTCCTGTAGTCACTTGTTTCAAATCTGTTAGAGGACATTATAGACTTTTCACCTACTCCAATTAAATAAAAGAGCAACGGATTTGTCCCATACCTGACATGACATTGATTTCTTGACTGTTTCACTCTTTGACAAACTGTATTATGTCATTCATAATGCTTCATAATATTTATCAATTTTTTACTCTGTGCCCACTAAGAAAAAAAGGAGAATTAATATTCTGATTTGTTATCATTAAGTAATATTTCACTAAACTAATAAATTGGCTACTTTGTCCTTAAGGCATGTTGGATCCCTCAAAAAAGAACAGAAACTAAGCTGAAGGTTCAGTGGTTGCTGAATATCATATGCTCCATAACATTTTTTTCTGAAGGTCTTGCAGGAGCTCAGAGGGATCATGGAAGAAAATTTAAAAATCTTATAGTTTAGGCAAGGAACCCTCTGTAGATCTGTGTCTGAGACACAGGTGTGTTTCAAGGCATAACCCACCACCTGAACAGTACCTTAGTTCAAAATAGCAGGTTTTTTCTCAGTCATTGTCAGCTGATTTCTGTCTGGATAAACAAAATCTGTACTCAAGGGAAGGGAAGAACAAATATTTGAGAAAATTAGTTAAGCGTTTGCAGAATACTGAAGTACAAAAAAGACTGCCTTAGTAAGCAGCCTTTTCTAGATGCTTAAACTGTGAATTTCTTATTCAAGATACAAGCACTTCAGTCTTCCAGTTTTATTTAGGAAACAAGACCACTTGTTTGAAGAATCAGTGCACAAAATAACCTAAGAGCCTTAATTACGTGTCCTTATCTGGTTTTCTTCTGGAGATAGACTTGAAAAAAAAGGTGAACTTTATTGTCCAGGCTATATATAATTTAACATCATGGTTACTTTGAGTGGCCATGCTGAGTATAAACTCAGAGTTTCATGCTCAGTGCTTATCCAGTGCAAAGTTCCTCTCTACTGCCACAAAAGATGTTACCCATACAGAAAGCGATTGTGAGTATTTATATATGCCTGTTGACACCTATTTTTCCTTCTGGCTTCAAATGTGAAACAAAAGAATGAAGTATAAGGTGAAGATAGTTCCTCTAGAGAAGGTCTCTCCATACAGCTGCAGCTACTTGGGGGTGATTCTCATCTTGGATGTTTGATTGCCAAGTATCCTTGCTACAAATAGTAGTTTAATAATTTTTCATATTAAACTTTTATTTAAACTCTGAAAGTAAAAATTGCTGGACATTGTGTGGAAATGCTTTTGAAAATTTTTCCTAAGGTTATGAACTGCCACAGTACGGTGGAATTAACTGTTTCCATAAGCAGTTTTAACAACACTGATCAGCCCTAACTCTTCCAAACTCAAGAGAAATATTATGATTTTTAAAATAAGTTAAATTTTAGAGCAGGTTTTTTATGCTTAATAGAACCATTACATACTCTTGTACTAATATAATCCTAGTGTTGCCCTTTCAGGTCAGCTGGAAGTGATCATGGATCGCCGGCTTATGCAGGATGACAACCGTGGCCTAGGACAAGGTGTTCAAGATAACAAGATTACAGCTAATGTCTTCCGACTGCTGTTGGAAAAAAGACATGGAACAGATGTGGTAGGATTCACTGTCTGGGGTTTTTTACCAATTAAGATGTAGTTATTAATTTCTGTTGTGGCAGCAAAGAAATCAGTAAAGAAATTATTCCATGAGCTCTAGAACTAAGGAACTATAGTTTCCAAGGGAGTTTTGTCCTCTTGCTTGCATAATCTGATTGCACACCTCTCATATTTCTCACATAAAGCCTGCAGTACCTACTTTCTAACTCACATTTCAACATATGAGTGGGGTACCACTGGGTACCAATTTTTAATTACTTTTTTACTGAACAAGCTTTAAAAAGCTGCTAATTCGTGTGAGTTCTGCTTCTTAACAATTTTAAGTGAGTCTAAACAAAGGTTTAAAAATCATTTCAGTTGAATGAGTAGAAAGAGAAAACCTCTTATAAATTTAATTTTCTTAGGAAATAAGATTCAAGTGGAAATATTTAGACACCAGACATAAAAACCTTTACAGCTCATTATAATTCTAGGAAAGTTGAGACCATTTTGTTGTGTTTCTTTTTTTTGTTTTGTTTGCACATGTCTCAGTTTGCCTTTTTATATCTTAGTCTTTTGAATAACCTCAATTTTCTTACAACTTCTTTGTAGCTTCTCTTTGGTTTTTTTAATCATTTTTGAGAAGGACAAAATCAGAAGTACATCTTCGTACTGAGGCAGTAGAATCATGATGACAGCACTGAGTATATTTTAAAATCATTGCATAGCTAAAGATGAGAGGTTGTATAACAAGCTGCTAATGAATATGCAGATAAATTGGAATTAATTCTGGTTTATAATGGGTATCATTAACCACTGTGAGAGGATGATAATATCAAGCTTAAAGCTAGTTTTCACCATTTAATGATTGACAGTGGGGGTTTTTTTCAGGTTGTACATGTCATTATGATTTTCTAGTTTCTCATCATGTATAAAGCAGGCTGCATATTAACTGCATTTATCAGTGTGATGTGCAGCTACCCATGCTAACTTGAGGTCAGCAGCAGTCTGACTGTGACAACAACAAGCATTGCACAGGTTAATCCATCCTTTTGAGAGGAAACCTGCAGAGGGATCTATACTGCTGCCAAAAAATTCCTTAGTACCCAGGGCAATTTGTATTGTATTAAATTAGAATGTAGAACTGGTAAGTAAGAATTATTGGACATGGAAATCTATGTTTACATTAGAAAATAATTTGAAACAACAGAAGCAGATCAAATCAGTTAGTGCCATAGTGCTTGCAGTGGCATTGTGTGCAGTCTTGGTGTTTTCTGTAGAACCATAAAATAACTCACTAAAAGGTACCTCTGGAACTCTTCCAGTCCAGTTCCTGCTCAATGCAGTCTATTTTTGTGTCAGAACAGACATAAAAGGTTAGTCATCCATTCAGACCATAATCAGGATGTGATGGGTTAGTGCATGTGTCGTGCTATACCTCCAGGGGAGCGCCTTAGTTACTTCCTTCTGAAAGGAAACTGTTCACACACACTGAGATTGCTCTGCAAACTAGCATAGTACTCCCTTGAGTGGGGTTGGCCACAAGTTCAAGTCCAGAACAGCTGCTGGTTCAGACCAAAACACTCCATTGGAAAGGGTTTTGAAGTTCCCTCAGTTAGACTAAAGGCAGCCTAAACAACTCTGAGATTTGCTGTTTGTGAAATATTTACATGTGTCTTTGCATATGCTTGCCAATTTGTGATATGAGTCAGGTATCATCTCAGCAATTGCCTTTCTTTGTTAAAATAGTCTTTCCAATGGATTTTGAAAGATTCCATGCAAGTTACCAATAATCTTTCAAAGGAGAATGGACAGTTACCTGCTGCAATCAAAGAATTCTGAGGTGTTTTAATACCTGTGTTCCATTATCTTTCTTTCCCTATAATTCTTCATGCTGAGCTTGTAATGGTTTTAAATGGCTTCAGAGGACTTTAAGGGCAATTGGTCCTTATTTTGAAGGGACTTCAAGGAAAGAGAAATCTGAACTATAGGGAAGTAGGTAACAGTGCAAGGGGTGCTATTGTCCCAACTAAACCAATGTGCACAAGCCCTAGGAGCCAAGAAAGATCTATTAATGAAACATTTTCTTTCTGGTGTTGAATCTGGAATTTGCTTTCTTATATTAAGAATGTTCTGGAATTTTGTTTTTCTGAATTTACCTCAACATTTGTAACATTTTCTAATTCATTGTTACTGTTTCAGTGTTAAAGTAAGGGTAGTTCTTTTTCTGTTTCGTTAGATGTGCAACCATTTTTTTTAGTCCAGTTACTCAGAAGGTAGTTGTTATAATAGCTTAGAAAGAGGTATGTCAGAAAAAATTATGATGAAATTATATGCAGTTTATATATGTAATCGGCTACAGTGTGACTCATACACTGACCCTGATTTTATTGTCAAGCCCTGTTTGTTACTGACTTCAGGAACCATGAAAGCCACTGGAGGAGAAAGTTTTGACCATTTGAGATCTTTGCCATTACCAGCTTTTCCTAATGTGTAATCCAAAATATTTCATTCTATTTTTTCTCAAAAACAATTCTGAAGAACAGGATGCTCTCTGATCTTTGTGAAACTTCCCCATAAGAGGAGTGTATGTGAAGTGCAACACATGCAGTTCCTTAAAACTAATTACAATAATTGTGCCTTACTGGTGAAATTACTGTGGAGAGTTTTTGTTATCACAGAATCAACCATAAGCTTAATTTTATTTGTATCTCAAAATACTTTTTTCCTTCCCCAGTCTCATCCTGAACAGTAAATTTTAATGGCAGGGTCAAACCAAATGAATGTGCTGAAGTGTAAGACTCACACGTGGGTGGATAGAGTGAAATTCTTAAAAATTCTTAATAATTGTTGGTATACTCAGATAATCTGTTTTCTAATAGGTCCTTAATCCTGACACTAGTTGGATTTTGGCTCTTGAATTCTAGCTCATCTAATCAGTTATAAATACTCATTCAGATATTGCCTCTGCAAAAGAATTCAGGTTGATGTGTTTTGCTGAAGCTTTTTTGGTTTTGTATTTTTGGGGAGGGAAGAGGCTTGGGGGGAAAGGTGTTTGTGTTGATATTTTCTGTTTGGTTGTTGTTGGGGGTTTTTTTCCCCTAAGATGGGTACTAAAGGTTTATTCACAATCACAGTATTGTTTGTTAAGTGAGCTGTGTTTTTAGTAAGAGCTGGGCAAATCTTGTTTCACTTTACGTTACACTCACCTCATTTATTGATAATTGTGTTCCTCAGGCCTCAGATGTTTTTACTGTATTTTTGATATAGTTCCTGCATACAACTTTTTCTTCTGCTAGATGTAACCAATCCTGCTTATATGTTCATTTTCTTCTTGCAGGCATTTTTTGGCTTGAATCTCTCTTTGAATCATCTTCTAATACTGTCTTCTCTTTGTTCAGATTTTTAACCAAGAACTGAATTAATGTCATTTTTAAATTGAAGGGATTAATATTTAGCTGAGAATGAAACTGAATACACTTTATTAATACTTGTCAAAACAGTAAATGTTCCTTTCTTATTGAAAATACAGACTACTTTATCTTTATTGTAAGTTTTGAAAAAATAAGCATTAATACCCTTTTATTTTCTGAATCCCAGCATGTTATATCAATAAGAAATAGGATCTACAGGAAGTGGTAATATATTATTTCATCAACGACATAGCTAGAGAAAATATGCCATGCCGCTTTCTTCTTCAGATTCCTGTTTCATACCTTGTCTTGACTTAGTTGATTTATATAACTGGATCTGTAGCCTAGGCTCAAGCAGAGAGCCAGGATTCAATGGCTCAAATGGCTTTTATTTTTAGGGGTAGTAGTTTAGAAGAACAATACTGTTAATAAAATCACAATTATGTGGGAGATAATCAAACTCCCTTTCTTCCACCATGTACAGCTACTCCTTTTTCTTACTGAAACTCTCTGAGTACCCACTTTCTCTGAAGATTTATCTCTGGTTGGTGATAGATCCATTTTTGCATTTGTACTTACTAGTGTGCTTATTTATGAGGCATGTGCATGTTTCTCACTGTAGCTATATATTATACTGTGCATTGCTATGCTATATGTAACCACTTCTCAACAGACATAATTAACTTGATGTTTCAAAAAAGCAGAGACTTGACATTGGCTTAATTATTGCCAATTAGAAGCTTTTTCAAGCCCATGTGTGACAAGCTCAGATACGCTAATATAATTTTTAATTGTAACTGCCACAGTGAACTCATCAAATATGTACAAAATTTTTAGGGTTTTGGGGGTTTATGGTGGCTAGAGAATGAAAAAACCATAAGACATTTCCCTCTTCCTTTTGCACAAAATATTCTTTAGAGCCTTACCAGATGTATTTGGTAAGGGGTGAACACTAATTTTGTATTTCATTTGAAGATATATTCAGGTACATGTTATTTTCCAGTTTTGCTTAAAACACTGCATTTAATTAATTATTTCTTCTACTACTGTATAATGATACTGTATTTCTTATGCAGGAACTTTGTATTTACTACTCAAGAATAATGTTTCCATCTCTTATTTATCTTCAAATACTATCTATTTTCAGGCATGCATGTTGTTGTTTTTATGTTAGGACAGCTTATAGCTTAATTTCTTTCAAATATTTTTTCCAAGATGCAGTGAAAAAGATGTGTTGCAGAAAGCTTTTAAATAAAGTCTGCGTTCTATGAAGTCTACAAGCTTCATTCCTATGTTACTGTAAAGAAACATTCCCATCCTCCAGGAAGACATCTGATTCCTGCCTTGAATAGGTAGTACAGAGGACTACTTTGCTCTGGGTTCTGGACATATGGTTATGTTTCTTTTATGTTCTTTTTCATGTAATTATGTGCATCTCAACAGCGAATTACTTTCCTTTGTTTGGTTTTATCTGTCTTCATTTGCATGTACCTGTCTGCTGGCTCTGGTTATGAGGAATTTTACCCCAGCATCATGCATAGTATAAAGCCTTGGTCGCTTCACTTTTAGCTCATATAATTCATCAAAGGATGAAGGTAGGCCTCTTAATTGTCTTTTGTGAGCTTTTCTGAGCTGGTGCAGCTTGAGGTCTGAAATTTAAACCTTTCTGCATCACCAGTTCTAGAAAGGCCTAATTCCTACTGCATGATTTGCTTATAGGGCGGAATCCTTCCTAAAGGAAGGAGAAAGTGTGCAAGTCCAGCTTCTTCTTCTTGTATTCTCAAGTGAAATGAGTCTCTGGGAATAATCTCCTTGCACATGCAAGTTTCCACCAGGAACAAAAACTTTGCATGAGGAGCAAACTTACAATGCCTGGAAATCGGCAGATACCACTGTGTGCTTTTTGTCTTTAACATCAGTTTGTTTTACTACTTCCTCATCAAAACAGAACTCCAGAAAATTTATGATCACTGTTTTCTACCATCACTGGGAGGAGAATAAGTTCTTGCATCTGGGAAAATCTAGCACCGGATCCCTTCTGCAAGCCTAGCATGGAGTATTTATTTAGGCATTATGTCCCTACTCCTGTGCCATTATTATATAATATAATCACTCTAAGAAGAATTAGAAGAGAAGAAATAAAATTGCCAGGAAAGGCTGCAATTGAAGTATAAAATACTTTTATGGCCAAGGAAACATGTCATGCTGTCTATCTGCTTTTCTGATCAGTGTCATCCAGCTCTATTGATGACTGCATTTATCAGCCATTTATAGGAACTGTGGTGGTGTGCCTGTGATCCTGGTGACCAGATTCCTTCTTTACCATCTGCACTCTGCCATAGACCAGTGAGCAAATGTTCTCCAAATGATCTCTTTATAGAACATGATTTCTGTTATGGCATCTGATTGAACACTAACTGAATGAAATGCAGTCACCAAAGGAACAGTGATAAGTTGAGCAGTGGATCACTAGCTGCTCATGAGACATGAAAGAGAGAAAATTAGATTGTTCCTGGTGTGAAACCCAACAAGATGAAGCAGCAGAAATTGCCTTAGACTAAGGAAATCCTGGGGGGTTTTTTGGGAGTTTTTTTGGTTGTTTTTTTTTGTAAAACAAGAGGCTAGTGATGGCATGTTTCATAGAACTGACACAGCAGGGGAAGGAAAAGGATTGTGGAGTAACAAGGGGGAAAAGTAGGGGTAAAAGGGGTATTAAAGGGTCTGATTAAGTCCAGTGTTTGATCACCACAGCCCATTCTGGATTATTAAATCTGGTGTCTGTTGAAGTACCAAACCTTTTCCAAGTCTGTGTGAGCCATTAGCAACTTCAGGTAAGACTGGGAAACAAACAGTATAAGAGGTGTGTTTGGCAGCTGTTGCAGAGAGATACACTATTGGACTGAGCAATAGTCCATCAGCAAACTGCAACCTGACAGGTCACAGGTCAGCTCCTGGAAGAGTGTGAAGTCTGAGCTAGTGAATCATTAGGAGGCCTAAGGTCCTGAATATCAGAAGGTCTTAAAGTCCAGACAGGTATCAGTGTGCTTGTGAATCACAAACATGAAGGTCTTGAACTCCAGACCTGATCATTTGGAGGGCACAATCAGGTGTGGATTGTCTGTTCTACTTCTGTTACCCAAGTGCTCTGGTTATGTGCATTCTGGCAAAGGTGCTGTCTCTGATCACGTGTATGGAGGGCCACATGTTTCCACACTTGCCTAACAGGAAAAATGCTCTGCCTTTCTCCTGCATGGTCTTGGAGGACTAGAACCACAGCAGGCTCCTCTGTCTATCAGCCTGGAATGACAGGAGTCACCTCTTGTTGGAGACTACCAAATTTGGCTCTAACAGATGGGGAAAAATTCTTCCTGTGGACCCAGATTTCCCTGGATTTGGTTACCTGCAACAGTGCCAGGTTTCTCATCTGCAGTTTTAGTGCCAACTCAGCATCAGTAGAGAAAATATGTAGGGATTTTAGAGTCACTAAGCCAACGCACAGTCTCGAGGATATTTTCTGGTGCCTCAGAATTTTCATTTCTTCTATAATCAGCCTCCAGGAACCCCTTTCAGCTAGTATGGCAGACATGCATCTCCAATGCATTTTCATTAACAATGACCAAGTGAATTAATAGAAAATTTTGCTTTCCCTGAGGTAAAGAGGTGAAATCAGATTTGCTCTGCTCTCATGAGTCATCTTTTGCTGATCACTTCAATAGCTATCAAAACACCCTAAGTACTCCAGATCATGGTTTTCAATTAAAGGACTTGAAACCTGTTGCAAAAAAAATACATTTTGATGTGCAAAAATGTAACATAATTGATGGATTTTTAAGTTTAGGCAAAAATATATATACAAACAATTGTAAGTCTTATATTTATATGTATTTTGGTCTCCCAGCATTTCAGGAAAGTCAAATGCTCTGGTATAGCAGAAAATAATCTGGCATCAGTATCCTTGTTTACAGTCTTTTTAAGATTCCAGGATATCTGCCTGTTCAGTGACATTGTGACTGTTATTTCTGGGTGCAACTCACCCAGGCTTTTCTAAAAGTCTAGTTGGTCTAAGCTTGGATTTTTTACAGAGGTTCTGCTGAAGTTTTTTGTGCAGCTTTGAGGTCCTGGATGTTCTGAATTCCACTGCACAGAGAAGGTGTTCCTATCACCTTATTTGATTTCCATACAAAATTCCTTCTCCAAACACCAGCCATTTTCAAAGCTCCTTGAAATCTTGGTCACTCTTTGGCATTCACATTACACTCTTGGACAATGAAAAGGAATTATTCAGCTCAGAATAATTAATCCAATTTGTATCAGTGATTAGTTACTATTTGTGGCATTGGGGTGTAAAACCTATTATCTTTCTTCTTTCCTTCTGAAAATCACTAGGACTTGTTACAGGCATGCAAAAATCTAGCTCCAGGTATCAGCCTCAGAGGAAAGGGAATGATTCACCCATATCTAGAGGACTTTCAGGACTTGTCAGACTTTGATTATTCTTTTTGTATTACAGTGTGCAACTTTGAATGAATTTAAAGCAAGAACATCTGATTTTCAGTTGGTGAGATATCAGCCAGGCAGTCTTGCATGCAAAAGCCTGTTAATAAGTTGAAGCTATTTACTATTTGATGTCAATTTAATGAACTTGACTAGTGTCAGCCTGAAACAAAACCTGAATTTCTCTTCTAAGTTGTGAGCCTTAGGGCAATGTGTGTAGAGAATGCTGTGCAATTTTCTCACTCTCTCCCTGTTCAGGGGCTCCACTTTCCACAAGTGGGGAGCCATTGTAGTAAGGATTCAAGCTGCTAGCATTTGGGGAAAAAATGTATGTAATTTTAAAGCTTAGGTATCCGCCCTTACCTGTCACTTATTTTTGTCATGTGTTGTAAACATGTTATTCACATCATCAGGGATGTCTGCTGTTTGTTTCTCACCTATTAGCAGCTTAGCACAGTATTACAGAATCAATTTCTCATATAGAAGCAGGATCACATCAAATATGCTGGTGGATTGTCAGTCTTTGCATTGTCCGGAAAGAAACAATTTTTTTTTTCCATATCTGTCTTTGGAATTCTTTGACTCAAATTCTTGATTGCTGTCAGTTGCTAGTTTATGATTAAGGTATTTAAAAATACTGTCTCCTTATGCTTTGGTAATATAAAGATGCTCTGAAAAGTTTTTGCTCCTCAGATTAGATTTTTCAGTGCAGAAACATTCTCCTTTGAAGAGGGCTGCCTGTTGGTTTTCTGAACCTAGCAGAGAGAAAGTTGATAAAAATTGTTCCCTAACACAACATGAAAGAGAATGAGAAACTTTTTCTTTCCAGCAATAATCCAATTGGTTTGGTATCAGATTATTTTAGTCTGCATTCTTTGATTTGGCAGTCCCAGAATTCTACCTGTTTCCAGAGTTTGTTTTATTGTTCTTACACACTGAGTAAGCATCCACATTTCAGCATGGTAGACTAGTGCAGATGCCAGCAGGGGTTTACTTTACAATTCTTTTTGTGACTTTGTCATTGCAGAGAAGAGTCTAGAGTGATTTGATAAACTGTCTGCCTCAGTTTCCTTTCCTTAGATTTATGTGGAAAATTTTAGATTACTTGTCTTTGTTGAAAAGTTCATTTGTGCTCCATTAGCTAAATTGATGTCCAGTTATCAAGTCCTTCAGCTTTACTTTCTTCTCTACAGAATTTTCCTTTTCTTTCTTCTTTTCAATTACTAAATTTTTTCTGAAGAGTCTAATTAGCATTTCCCCCCTCTAATTAAGGACTTAAGTTACTTAATTTAAACTCTTACCAGAAAACCCTCTAAGTCTTGAAGACAGAGTGACTTTTTACACCAGGTAGATAATGATTTTGACAAGGGAGAAAGTATTAAACTAAAAGTGAAGTGAATTAGATTGGGTATTAGAAAGAAAGCCTTTGCTCAGAGGATAAGTCACCACTGGAATAGGTTGCCAGAGCAGCTGTGGGTGCCCCATCTCTCCCGTCTCACTGTAAAAGGGGGATTTGGGAAGGATTCATTGTGAAGGAGTGCAAAGCAGGTGCGGGAAGCAGGAGCACAGAGAGGAAAAGGCAAGAGAGGGGAGGAGGGTCAATCTGACCTTTCAAGCAAGCCCTCGATCCCTCAAAGAAACCCAGAGCAAAATGGCTCCTGTTGTGTCCCAGTTAACTGCTTTTACGTGCCAAAATCCCTCCCACAGCCTGATTTCCTTGGCATTTTTCCCCAGGATTACAGGCATTTGGCCCACCAGCAAGGGGAGAGGGTCTCTCACAGCCCGGTCATGGAAGCTTCTCTTCCCTGATCAGGTGCCAGGAAAGTCTCCCCAGGGTCAGGGCTGCCAGCACATGTACAGCCCTGATGGGAATCCTTTATTCATGTATAACATACGTTGAGGCATAAATGAAAATCAGATTGGTCCCTCTCACCCTTCCCAAGAAGTGCTCAAGGCCAGGTTGGATGGGACCCCGAGTAACATGATCTTGTAGGTGGCATACCTGCCTGTGGCAGTGGAATTGGAACAAGATGACCTTCAAGTTCCTTTCCAACCCAGGTCATTCAATTATTTCTGTGATTATCAATAAAATAGCCCATTTCTGATATAAAGGCAATTTTTATAGATGAGGCTTGTTTTAAAACTTGTTGCAAATTGTGATCTAATATTATATTGAATTATTGTTTGTGTCTTCTCAAAACTGAAAATATAGAATTATTCACCTTCCTTTTGATGACAAGGAAAGATCCTGAATGAGGATCCATTTGTGTCTATGACACAGTCATTCAAGTGGTTGTGTTTCAACATAGTTTCCAATTGGATAACTGTATATACATTTACTCTAGGATGGTTAAAATGGCAGCTCTTTGATTAGAGCTCATTAAGCCAGCACATCATCATCTGGCATTCCTCAGATTCTTGCCAGTACTTGATGTTTGTAAGGCAGCCAGAGGAGCTCCATTCACACTTTGAGTGATAAATGCAGTCAATGAAATTGAGGAAATAATGTCACTTTTGAGAGAGCAGTACTTTAATTAGATGGAGACTGCGGGCCTACATCTTCTGATGCAGCATCAGCAAGGTACTGCTGAAAGCCATCCATGTAGTGAAGGTGTGCATAGAGTAGTTATTCCCTCTGCACTGTTTGTGTGTGCAAACCCTTCTCATCTCTCTTTCCAGAGAGTCCTGTTTAAATTCTGGATCACTGGACTTGAGGGGAAAGACATACTCCAGCAATTGGATGATTGTGATGTACCTAGGGGAGAGTGTGATTTGAATAGTCCCTTCTCAGTCTTCTGTGAAAGCATTGTCTTTACTATGTTTGTTATACCATTTTTCCCTTGGTCTCTTGGCAGCTTTTGTCACCTTCTGTACTCTCCATTCCTACTGCTGTTACATAGATTTAGTGAATGACTGCACTTTTCTGTTGGTGCAATTATCCAGAACTGACTGTGATTCTGGATGAGGGAATACAAGATTCAATATAAAATCTCCACCTAAGTCTTAGTTCCAAATTGGATTATGCTTAAAGACAGCATTCCTGCCTGTGATATCGCATTTAGACACAGTGAGAGCAAAAATATTAACCAACTTGACACAATTCAGGTTCTAGCATTTGCTAGAAAAAAAATGTTTTGTTTTAAGTAGTATAAAAGGATGAACAGATTATTTTTCTGATTCATGTGTGATTTGTAAGATATTTTAGAAGACCTCATTTTAAGTTCTCAGTTGCAAACAATCAACTTATTTTACAGGGGAAAAAAAGGTGAAGGATGAGAAGATAAATGGCAATTAAATGTTTTGACTGACTTTAGCACTTCTATGGCAATACAGTGAACAGTGTTTCTTTTGGGGTGAAAAAATGAATTAGTCTTTGAAAGAAAATGGATCTGCACATTTTCCTTATGTATATAGCATGTATGCAGGCACTTGAACGGAAGACTTTTAGATTAAAAGATACATAGAGCAAACGTGCTCATACTGTAATTAAAAAAGAAGAAAATCATGGCAATGAAGTCTACCAGTGATACTGAACTTATCAAGATAATGAAAAAAAAAATCAAGGCTGAACTAAGGAATTAGAAGACTCAAGACTGTTTAAAGATGCCATAAAATGGCAGATGGAATTCAATATAAATAAATGCAATGAGATGCATGGAGGAGCAATCCTCTGCAACGATTCACTATTACCAGTTGGGGGCCATGACAGATTCTTAAAAATACTAAGCCTCAGTGCTTAGTAAAGACCAAAGAGGCAAGTGTTAGTTATTACTAAGGAAAGCAGCGAGAATAAATGAGAAATTACTGTCTTGCATTGATTAAGGCCTGGAATATGTTCAATTTCTTCACTGCCAGCTGTATTTAATGCTGCTGCAGAAGTATAAATAAACATGCATACATGCATGCACACCCCAAAACAGAAATTACTGTTATGGTGGTCAGTTATAAGCTGAAAAATCCTCCCCTTTGCTTTAAGTGTCTCCCATTTGGTTTTTATTTTTATGCTTTCAGCCTATCATAAAATGCGAATTTAATGTATCAGTGCTTAAGATACTATATTTTCAATAAACTTTCTGCAAAGTTTTTGCTAAATATCTATCACCTCTTTAACCATAAAGAAGCAAGGATTTTTCTGATTAAGTATGCAAGGGAAAAATAAGACCAAAAGAAGTTTTCACCCATTTCTACTCTTGACTTCACTGACATTATAAAATAGAAATTGCCTTTTTAAAGTTGTATTGTTTTCTTTTCTTGGCATCTCTGGAACTTTAACTGATGTGAATATGTAAGATTTGGTCATCTCAGGTTTGTAAAGCTGCTTCTGCAGCCAAGTAAAACACTGCAAATATCAAACTTTGGAAAATACAAAATCTGTAAAATCTTGAGTTAGAATACCTTTGGTTCTTGCGGTATGACATTGAAATAAACTTCTGGAATAAGTCTTTTGCAAGACAAAGATGCTAGCAGCTGTTTCTTTCAGCAAATAGTTTGAGTGAGATAGCTTTAAAATAGAAAGAGGGACTTGGGATAAAAGTTGGAGAAAGAAAGAAATACAGGTCAGATACAGTGTGCAAAAGGAGGCCTGCAAAAGGCTTTCTGCTTCTCTCTATACAAAGAGATACTGAATAAATAGGAGCAACTTGCTAAAATAGTAGCCGATTTCTTTCTCGAAACTGTATTGTTCAAACATCAGGGGCTAACACAGAAACACAAGGAATGTTGTAAAATTAGGTGACATAATAATTTTGAAAGACATACTAGTGGTTTATAAAAACAGTAAGTATAACTATTACTAGAAGAAAATTAGTGGATCAAGTTTCTAAAAGTAATTGAATGGGCAGTCTAGAAATTTAAATTTTCTTTGTAATTTTTGGAATAATGTATAAAGTAAGTAGGTTTCAAAATTTAGACATGATAGTATGTTAAATTGAATTATTCTTTTTTATTTTGCAGAATGAAGAAAAGGCACCAGTCAGTTTTCCATCACTTCGTAGTCATATGACTTCTCTTTTCTTAAATCATCCTGTAATTCCAATGACAACAAATAGAGATTCAGGTGTCCCAGAGTTGATAAATACTTTTTCTCCACTCATGTCATCCATGCCTTGTGACATGCATATAGTCAATCTGAGGTCAATCCAAGCAAAGGTAAGGTCAAACAACTGGATTTTGTGAGCAAACATATGATATAGCTTGTTAATATAGTCAAATAATTTATTCTTGTGAAGTAGTTTGTGGGCAGGTTTACATGATAAGATAAACTGCAGTGTGATTTTGAGCTTTTGTTAATTCTGCAAGAACTGGAGACGTGTCCGTTTGAGTTACATGAAATGTAGAGGTTTTTTTTTCACAACATATTAGTATACATAGTGCAGGATTCTGTCTCTGGAGGGGGCATATTTCAATGCGTTCCCAAAGTTTAAGAGAGAACCATTCATATACCTCAGCCTTTTCAGTACTAGAAAAATTAAATTTAAGGCCATTAGAGTTTATTCTGGGTGTGTTTTTAATAAAGGATGTAGCTTTAAACTCAAATTTTATTGTTAAAATATTATGAAACATATTTACAAACCTAATTTAGTTATTCTAACAGCATCTCATAATGATTGGTTCCTGTGAAAACATTCTCTGGTAGGCAAGCCACAATCAGAACCAAACCAAACCAAACAAACAAAACCCAAACAACTAACCACCACCAAAAAATACCAAAAAACCAAACCAACAAGCAAAATACCAACCAGAAACTCAAACAAAAAAGGCTCTTCTGTACTCTGTGGTTTTCTCCTTCAGAGGAAAGAAAGGTATATAACCACCAGAATTTAATTTTCCCTTTTGATTAACTGAAGGACTGGAACTTGTTTTGCACTCTGTTCCTGCCAACTGTTCCATAAATCATTTTGAGTTTTTCAGCTCCTTTAAAAATGTGGTTGTGTTAACTTTGTTTTCTTGCAGTGCCACTCACTAGTGCTGCCACAGGGAAATCCCTTTTCATTTCTGCAATGCTTAGATACAAACTATTTACTTAAAACTACAAACTTAGATACAAACCTTTTCCTCTAAGTCTCCATGATGGCTGAGCTTGTCTGTGTTAACATTAGATTATATTCTGTTTAATCTGTTCTTCATTCTAAATCTTAATCTGTATTTTAAAATTTAAACAATGCTTGCTTTCTCATGCTTTCTCTGAAAGTAGTTCAGTCTTGTGTAAGCTCCTTCAACTGTGACTGAATCCTATTTTGAATTTCAAAGTGGAAAATGTCTTGATTTTGTGGGTCTTATGCTTTTGAAAAGTTAGGAAAAAGCCTGATACTAAATTAAGTTTTCATATGAAGTGATTATTTCACACTTCACTGTGAATATTTTCATTAACTTCAACCCGCTCACAATCACAGGTTTACTTCAACACACCAAGTTCAGGGGCAGACCTTCATGAACCTCTTACCTCTCCCTTTTTGAGGTGTAAGTCTATCCCCATGTTTCTGTGATCTGGGTATGAAAAAAGACAGGCTTTCTCATTGTCTGCTTTTTGAATTCAATGTTACTACTTGGAAAAGAATTCTCTGATTTTATCTAGGCAGTTCTGGCCCCACTTGTCCCAACTGGTGGAGGAGTGTTTGAGGCTGTGGTCTCTTCCCTGTCCACAGCTGTATGTTTCATTGATACTGATTGACAGCACTTGAGCTTGCTGCATGAATATGTCCACATCAAAGTGAAAGCTTGCAGCAGTCATAGGGTGGGAGCACTGTCATTGTAGATACAGAATGATCTTCCCCACAGCAGAAATGGTGCTGTGCCTCGCAAATAATTCTGTAAATCTCTTCATTTTCTGCTTCCTTTCTCTTTCTTCCAAGAGCTTGAATGACAAGTTACATAATTCTGGCTAATTAACACAATGAATTTTTTTTCCAGAAATTTATGCCTCTCCATTGCCTAAACTGTTGAAGTTGATTTCCCATAATCCATTACAATTTCAGATAAAAAGGGTACAAAATTAAAAAAAAATCTATAAAATTTAAGAAATCAGAAAGAATATTGTTATTCTTGTAAGATATCTGATCTTGTCACAGAAGAGTCCAATCCATTTGGATTAGAACATTTAAAGATTTTTTTCTTTATAGAACTCCAGCTTTTAAGAAGTTTGACGCATATTTTACCTGATGTAAATAAGCTATGACTCAAGATCTAGAACACAGTAGATTTGTCCCCTTATACTAAACATAAATGCATAAATTTTTCATGTTGCCTAAACTTTTCCGTGCATATCTATTAGATTACAGTAATTGAACTTTAAAATGTTTTAAACGTTTTCTTTTTCTCATCAAAATTTCAGCAGCATTGCCCTGGGATACTGGCTATGAGAAAGCCTAACAATTTTTTTTTTTCCTATTAGGCTGCATTTTAATTCTCAGAGATCAAAATCAAATCAAACTTTGGCAGGTCTTCTAAGAAGGCTAGTTAGAGATTTGATAGCACAGTGGTTAGGGATTTTTCGTTGAATAACATTGCTGTGAAGTTTTACGAGGTTGAAGAATGTTGTTATTAGTTGAAAATGGAGGAGTTTGTTATAGGTTTTCATGCACATAGCATGGTCATGTTTAGAAGATGTATTTGGTGTAAATTAAGCTCATTCTTGCTCAGACATTCATTAACCTTAAATGTATTTAATCTAATTTACCTTGAGATGATATAAGAACAGGTAAGTTGAAGTAGATATGAAGACTGTGACAACTTAATCTGTTTTTCACCTGCTTTGATAATGGATTAGAGCAGCTTTATTTTTTAAACAAGGTTGCTATGTGCATGGTAGAAGGTGGAGTACTGGATTGTAGCTATTTATATTGTCCAGAACACTTTTACTCTGGGCATCATTAATTGTTTGTTACCTTTTTGTTTTAAATTTTTTGAATCATAATTAAGATAATATTTAATTCTAAAAAATTTGAAGATTAAATATTCATGCCATCATTTGAAATGCGTACATGCATTTTTTATGCAGATTACTAAAAGATAATTTAAGTGAATTGGAGGAAGTGTTGATACCCATTGTCATTTCTAACATTAATTTACCCCATAGGAAGTCAGGCTTTTTCAGTATGAATTTTAATGTTTCACTAATCTGATGTTTAGGCAGACAGTATTATTTGGTGTGCATAAAAGTATCTACTTCTGAGTGCAACACTGTCACATCAATGACAATGTCATGGGTTTCACAGTAGAAGAAGGAAAATAATTGTCACATCACAGTTTTCACCTTACATCATGTAGAAAGTGGTACTGCTGTTCAATTGAACAGGATAAGAACTTCTTTAGCCATTGATGTTAATACTGGAAACTTGTTTTCATATGCTGAATGTAGGCATTATTTATGAATTTAAAAGTTTATATCAGGTGGTAATAAGCTAGTGTTCACAAAATTTTTTCAATCTGAGTTTATTTGTGATTTGTAAACTATGCAAAGTTTCTAACAGTCATTGTTTTACTAAAAAGTATCTCATTTCAACTCCAAATACTATTGAGTAAATTTTTACTATTTTAAATGAGAACTTAAACCCACAAAGGTTGTGTTTTTTTGGTTTTTAAATTATTGTATGAATAAGTGTTTCATACCATGAATTTGTTGTACTTTGAATCTTTGTCATACTGGGTTTCGAAGAAGCTACTACAAGCTGATACAGATCTCCTTTACGAAAAGAAATTAGGGAGGAAAGTTAGATTGTCTGTTAGATTGTTTGGTACACCTTCAGGAGCTAATGCATCACAGAGTGCCTAGTGCTTGTTGGCATTGGTTTCTCCAAGCAACAGATGCATTCTGAAGTACCAGAAATGAACCTAACTCATGGCAGACGCTTTTGTAAAAAAGCAGCAGTAAAAGAACAAGTAAACCAGAAGTAAATAAGAGAAAAATAGCCTGAAGAGCTGGCATGGCTTTGGATAGACCCATCTTTTTTAAGCTCTTATTATATATATTATAAGATTAAGAGCTGAAGAATGTAAAACAATAAATAAAGAAATAAAGTAATGCATCCTAGTAAATAAGTGACTAGGGTGAGTGTAGGGGTGCAACCACAAGAAAGACATTGAGGGGCTGTGACCTGTCCAGGGGAAGGCAATGGAGCTGGAGAAGGGTCTGGAGCACAAATCTGATGAGGAGCAGCTTATTCTTTAATGTCTATTGCGGCTCAAAAGCAGTGAGTGTCTTAGTGATGAACATAACATTTATTTCATTTGTGTATTTCAGTGTACATTTTTCTGTACACCTTAAGCTGAGTTAGAGAGCATGAAAGCAACATGAAAGTTTGTGCAACACAATCCCATTGAACATGTAAAACTGAGTATTGTAGCTAACAGATGATTTCTAGTTTGTTTTCTGTTTTGCCATATATTTTTTGTAGGAAGCCAGTTAATATAGCTATGATAGCTTCACTTCAATCCTGAGTTCTGTACATGTGCATCTGTTGAGCTTTAAATTCAGTAAGTTACGTTTATATTCTGTAGTACATTATATATTTCAACTCTTTACCATTTAGTTCTTTTATGTTTAGCTTTATAAAATTAAAAAAAAACACATAATGGTTAACATTTTTAGGGTGTAAATGTCTCTATTGCTGTATAATTAGGATAATTTTATTGGTGTCCTAAAACGTCTTCCTGACTGATACTTTCTGAGTAATCTCTTATATTGATTGTTTGTAGGTAGATACCAAACCGTCTGATGAAGCTGCTCTGATTCTCCACAGAAAGGGATTTGATTGTAGATTTTCAAGTAGAGACACAGGTCTGCTCTGTTCCACTACTCAGGGAAAGGTATGGTTATTAATTGTAGGAATTTCAAAATAAAAGTTTAAAATAGGTTTGGGATTTTCTTTGGGGTGGAAGAGTAAGAATTTGGTTTGTTTAGAAACAGGAAGAGTTCAAACCCAAATATTTCTAGTCATTTTGAATATACTAATTAAATTACACTGGAACATAGCAAGTGAATACTGTCCAAAAAGATCTAAACTAGTGTACTGTATTTAAACTATGATAATTAAAAATGTTCTAAATATTTGGCATGAGAATTTCTGTGTTGGTTCCTGCAAGGAGATGTAAAATTTTAAGGCATTTACTGCTTTTTCTAAATGTAGTTTTTTGTTGTTTTTGTTTGATTTTTTCCCCTCCAGGTAAAGGTGCATAAACTCTTTAGCAAATTCAGAGTGGAAAGTCTTACACCCACATCTTTATCTTTGATGCATTCACCTCCAGAGGCCAGAAATATAAGTGAAATAAATATGAGTTCTATGGAGATAAATACGTTCCGGATTCGGCTGAGATGAAATCCTGCTTTAATACTCAGATAGAGAAGAAGAATCTGCAATTGTGTCTCCTCTGAGTTTCACGCGCAATAAGAGGCACATTAATGTTATTCCAGCTTCTGGATACTGTGAGAAAATATGCATTCTATAATTTTTTTTGACCAACACAATGAAAAGCCATATTGCAAGCAACATTTTTTTTTGTTCAGTTTTTTTTCCCCCACATAAAACATCATTATCAGTTAATACAACAAGTGAAGAAATTTCTATGGATGTTAACCTCTCAACAGATTAAATCTCAGGTTAAATGCTAATTAATGATGCTTCTGGTCTTTTAATTTTCATAAATAGGGGATCGGATTTTAAACAGCCTTCTTTTCCTGGTTCTTGATGAATTTATGTACAAATAACTCAATGTAGAAAGTCCTGATGCAGCCTGGAAATAAAATGTTCCTGTGTAGTAGCTAATGTCCAAATATTTGCAATCATTTATATAAATGACAATAATCTCGATTTATTCCACAATTAATTTCAATTTATTCAACACAAAGGGGATTATTAATTGTGGTAAAATGAAAGCCTGCAGTACTTGTGATAAGTGATGGTAGATTTTAATACTTCTACCATTCAACTGAGTTATGTAAATAGAAAAACATGAACCTACAAAGTAATTTTGCAATGGAAATGTTTAATAAAACTCCCATTTTGTTACTTGACACACTGGGATATGTGCAATTATTCCATTACCATGATGAGAAATGTCCATAATTATCATGAATACAAGATTTTTTATAAAACTCATTTAGATACCGGTGTTCTCTGAAATGAGTTTTCTATTTCAAGATTACCATATCAAAATAAATGTGCCTTATTTTTTTATATGTCTTGTTACAATTTTGGTGTCTATGTTAATGTTTTTGGGGGAAAGGTAGTTTATATAATACTTAACCTGTGTATCTCCTATTTGACAATGCTGGCCACACTGATCTATGTACTCCTGCACCAAGTTTGTGCTATTTTATTCTGAACATTTTGACTATTTGAATGTATTAATACGATGTCATGACGTGAAGCAGCGGCAAGAAAAGAATTACTGTAGAAGGTAAATTCAGCTGCTTTTAAGAAAATTGCAGCTTGATGCAGAGAGTTGATAGTAAGCAAGACATAGTTTTCAAACCCATCAAAACATGTGCTTGCATGTCACAGACTGTGGTGACCTGTTAATTCAAAATCATGTGCCTATATTTTAAACAACATTTTTCAAACTTGCAACCTCACTTACATTGCCAGTGTTCATGTTACTGAAGAATGGAGACTTTGCTTTTTCCCATATTAATTCATATTTAGTACTTAAGCCATCCAAGCATGAAAAGTATTTCTCTAAGTATAGATGCGGTTAACAGTTAATGTATATAAACATTCACTTGAGTATGATCCCATTTTATAGTCTTCCTTTATTTTCATTGCTCTTTCTTCTATCTCTTGCTTATGCTTTACTTTTCCATACCTTGTTGCTTATCCTCAATACTAATGCATGAAAAGTCATCATAACTGGTAAAAAGATGTGCTATCTCTAATATTGCCTCCTCTATTTAATTTCCTCTTTGTTGTTCAACAATTATATAAAATATCAAAGTCTATCAAATTATTTCATGTCGCTACAGGCTATCTAAAAAAATGGAAATCATACTTAGATTTCATGCATTGTCACAGGTTACATCTCTGTTGAGATTGTGTAGATTTTCTTACTTATTTCAATCTACTGTGTGTTTTGTAATAATGGGAATACTTAGTAGGATCTGGTGCAAGTTACATCAAGAATATAGGAACCACTAACCACAAATGGAAGAATCAGATAGATCCAATAAATGGATGTTTTCATGCAATAAACATGTACTGTAACTTTTCTTAGAAAGAGTATTTGAAAGTGTTGGTTTTTGTTGGAACTCAAAGCTTAGTAGACTTGCCAGCAGAAATTTCTCATAACATTTATTTTGTTTCTTCTTCAGAATTAAAATGTTTAAGAGACTTTTATGAGTTCTGTGCAAGAAAACATTCAAAATACTATTTCAGTTTTGTCAGGCAGAAAAGGAAAATCTTGATGCAATAAAGTTTTGAAGTATTTTGTCTCTTGGAATTGCTTTGAAAGATTCTTCATATAGCTTTGGTTCTTTACTTTTATCATCAGCTGTACAATCTTGATGCCTGAATCTTCCTTAACCAGCAGATGTAATCCTTGTTCCTTTATTTTGTTTTCTTTTCTGTAATGACAGCTTTCAATTCAACATAATTTCCTGAAATCCTTAATTAAGTCAAAGTCTCAAAAAGTTTTGCCTGAATTGATTTAGAATGTTGCTGTCAATGAGGTTGTTTTTTCTTTAGTTTGGGGTTTTGTTGGTTTTTTGTTTTGTTTTGTTTTTTCCACAAGTCTTAATGAACTCTTATGCTGTATTTTTGTGAATTGACCATCTAAATCAATTGTATTTTTTTTGGTTTTTTTCTGGTTTTATAGCTGCTGGATTTGTAGATATTGGTTAAGAGAAACAAGCATCTTTACCATGCCAATATGATTTTAAATACAATGCTGTGTAAGAAATGGTTTAAAACCTTGTAATTAGTTTCCATACTAGGGTTGTGCCTGATTTTATGGTTTGGGTTTTTTTTTACTTACCTTTGTCTTAATTTTCTTTGGTTTGCTTGCTCATATTTTCTGAAACAAACTGATTTCAGCTGAAGGTTTTTGATATTTTTTCTTGGAAGGTTTTATATCTTATGGGGATATGTAAAATAAGATCTCTAATAAAAGGTAATGTTATTGTGAGATGTGATCAGCGTCATTAATGCCTTGGCTGTAACAATTTATTTTTTTTTAAATGAGAGAAACAACAAACATTACTTGTTTGAAAAGGTTCATATGTCAGTACCTGTTGGGAATGAGAGTAGTCTGTTGTGAGCTGAACTCCTGATCAAAGGTGCAGTCGATTTCACAGCTGCCAAGCAGAAGAGGAAAGATGCTAACTTCAGAGATGTAAACATGAGAGATTGCACAGTTGGGAAGGAAATGGGCAGCTCTTATGCCGAGGAAGTCTTGCACTGACTTCGTAGAAAATATTAGAAGGCTTAAAATTCTAGAATTTTTTTTTTACTTGAATTAATATTTATCTCTTAAGCATTTGGGAGCAATGAAAGGGAAGCTGTTCTTATAAATTACAAACACACCATTAGAACATAGCAAGTAAAAATAACAATTCAACTGTAAATAGATTGAATGCATTTTAAAAAATTATATAATGCTAATATAATGTTCTGTAATTGCACAGGGGAATTTGAACAGTCACAGATGTTTTACAGGCTTGATTCCCAAGGTGGTGGGGGAGCTAAGCACCATGACTTGCAAAGACAATAAAGTATAAATTTTAGTCAGTGCCTGAGGCTATTTGATGTTTGTCTGGATAGTCTTAACTATAAATATAAAAGCAAACATATACACACACAAAGTAAGTCAACATAATTTTAAAGCTGATGTTTCAAAATATAACCTGAAAGTATATAACATCTAACGGGCAACAATGGGTAGTGGGTCCAATTTAAAGCAGTCCTTCACAATTTTAAGGTCATCTGATTTTGGAACCAATTATTTTCAGCATGGCCATGTGGACAGAATATATTCCACTAATTCCAGTAACCAGTAATGCATTCTTTTACTACATGAAATTGTACTAACTATATTTGATGTATGCCTGTCCATTGTGTTTTAAAAAAAAAAATCTAGATGTCTCTATACATCTTTACAGGTAGTGACACTATTGCTCAGATTTAGTGGGTTATTTGGCTGACAATGAGTTTTATATATATATGTGTGATAAAATATAAAACACAGATTCAGTCATTGTCCATTTTTATTTTACAATAACTACTCTGTCATAACAATTATCAAAAATCAGTCACAAGTATTAATTTTGTCTTCTAAAAGAGAAACTTATAAAATAATATATTGTCTAGAATAAGCTCAGGTCAATGGAGAATTATTGGGATTTTTCAGACTGTTCTGTTACTGACAAAATTTTTGTCTGTCTCCAATTTCTCTGTAAATTAAAATATTAAATTGTGAACCTGTCAGTCTTTCAATATACATATTTTATGAACTAATAGATATTTAGAGTCCACATTGCATCACCTAATCATTGTATGCCAGAACTTCTGTGGAGCATCAGTAATGCGTGATTTCCATCACTCCCTTTAGGTAAATGATTTAATAGCACTAAGAGCAGTATGAAAATAATTCAGTTTTTAAAAATATCCATAATTTACATAAACTTGTGCTGTTGGGACTGTTAGGACTGTAAAGGCAAGGACATTTTTTGATTATATATTTCAGAGCTTCAGGTTTTCAATATAACACGTTCTTCCTGATATGCAGTGCCTGTTAATGTTGTGCTCTTTGACTGACAGTCTACAAAAACCATTCATATTTTGGGTATCAGTAAACTGGAGACTTCGGTCCCTGTTTTATCCACCATGGCCCCTCTCTTTGCATCAGACACATCCACTATACAGGAAAGAACATGCCTTTGTTCCTTTCAAATCATGACCTGCAAAGTCTCATGGTCTCCCCAGATAGCTGGTCTATTTTTATTTCTGTCTTAACTTACTCCTTTTGTCCTTTCTCGACTCTTGGCATGCCAGCTAAAGTGTGGGCATTTGTAGGCTCCAGCATCCACACAGCCCTCCAGCTCTGCCCAGTGCACACGACGGAGCTTTCTGGAGTTGGGCTACCTGCAATGTCAGCCAGAGCATGGGATGTGATAGATTCTTCAAGAATTGCATATTTTAAGTCTACATCAATGATCATGCAAATGCTGTGCATGCCCTACTTGCTTGCCAGAACTGCCTCACATCACTGGCCTCAGAAATACACATCTTTGTTTCTGAAAACCCACTTGAACGAGCTTCAGTGCCATTCTCCCTTTTTCTCTTCCTCAATTTCATTATATAATGCACTCTTCAGGACCTCTTGGTCATCCTGTAACCTCCCTTCCAGAAGTCCTTCATTGGTTCAGAATTAATAATTAACTGTCTTGCAGTTTAAAATGTCTAATACAGACAAAATAAATCTTAAGTAAGCCATGCTGAATCACTTGCAGTATTGTAGAGACACACAACTTTGCAAACACAAGATTATCTTTTTTCACAAAGCATTTTAATACCTGTGACAGTGAAAAAGGTATTATCTGTGTTCTCTTTTCTTTTGAATTATTTAAACCAGTATTCCTTTTACAAGCTAAAATACACAATACAAGTTTAATGCAAGCAATTCAGATTGACAGTTATGTCAAAAGATTGGATACAGTTGTTAAAAACATTCTTAATGAAGCATGTTAGTGAAAATCCTTCAACCAGATAAAGAATTAAAGTTTGCATGCCAAAAGGGATTTGTTTGTTTTGACAGTGACCAAATCAGTCCCATTGCTTTTTTTGTATCTTAGTAAGTGAAATTTACTGACTTGGTTAGTTGGAAAGAATCTGTGAAAGTTCAAATGTAACTGTAAGGCAGACTTACAGTTGTAAGTGGTAAGTGGTTTTAACGCAAGGATCTACAACCTATTAGCCTAATTGGTATTCAAATACACTAAATTAGTTGTGAATTTTCCTTCATCAAATATTGGACCTTTGGGAAATAAACCAAGATGATCATAATTGTGTTGTGTTGGATTTTAAAATAGCTAATCAATGTGCAATTTTTGATAGGAAATGTACCTTACAATTTGATTTGTGGGAGTTCATTTTTAAAGATACAGTCTATGCAAAGCTCATGATTTACAGCTCTTGGTACCTTTCCAGAGAGAAATGTGAGGTGTAGCTGAAATGTGAAACCTATAGTTAGGAAAGTTTTAGCTCTTAAAGCTCCTGCAGATGTGGCTCAGAAATGGATCTCTGTTCATTTTCTGTGTTTTTGATAACTCTCACCCAGATTGGTAGGATATTTTGCTTTTAGTATATATTATATGAAACAGGGAATCAAGTATATTCTAGCCAAGAAGGAAAAGCATTCAGTCCTTGATGTTGAAGCGCATTCCTTGATGATGACACACATTTAATTGGAGAGAACAAAACAGCTCTTCCAATGGGATTCAAGAGCATTGAAGAAATCCAAGAAAAAAAAGTCTGTGTTTCACTGACATAATGAGAGCTTGGAAGAGGTGTAAGAGTGATGCGAGCACCATCTAAGTAAACATCAGTAGCTAAAGGAAAGAGGAGGCACTGAGATCTCATTCCACAGGGCTTTGTCAAAATCTGTGTGGAATCTTACAGCAGTTCTTACAATTTCCCCATGTTTCAATTAAAGACATCAGGCAAGCCCCCATCTTACCACTCCCAAAACACATTCAGACTTCAAGAAGGCCATGTCATCTCTGACAAGATTTCTAAAATTTGGCAACATAATGTCTCTAGAATTCCAGTTCAATTCTCTATTGCAAACTGTGACCAAAATACAAGTTTTATTGGGCTTTCCAGTCACAGTATTTTCACAGTTGCACTGCCTAAAGCATTATGTGGCCAAAACCTTGTGACTGTGGTGATAGGCTGTGTTTTGGATATGCAGGTCGCTGAGGAACGGGATTGAAAAGGTGCTGGTTGTATTGTGATGAGAGATGTGGAACTGAGGGTGACCAGAGTGAGTTTACAGCTCCTCTGTAAGTCAGAACACTTACTAATTTAATGCTGCCTTACACATGGATCAAGTTGAAAACTGAGATTAAAAGAATTTTTAACAATTGGCATTGGAGCATAGTAACTTGGCACCAGTGTTTGGTTTAATTTTGTGTTCTACACTTGGCTTTAAAAATAGGTACTGGTAAGTGGAGACTAACCCAAAGGGAAAAGGGAAAACAATTTTGTGGTAATGGCAGAGCTATGGCAGAACAAAGTGATTTCTCTTGAGTGAAATTGTGCTTCAAGCCATGTTTGAAGGCTCTTGCTTGTTTACAGAAAGATGTTGTTTGGGTACTGTTGCAATCTGAATAAGAATCAATTAAGTTTTAATTGACCTGTGAAAACATGAGTTTGTCAGTATGATCAAAAAGGAAGAAATGTGATTTTTTTTTTAAATTAATCTATTATAGCGATAAAAACAACAAAGAGAAATTTCCATGGACAGAAACAGAAGTGAGAAAGCAGACAATCCTAGAATAAAAATTTCCCAGACAGTCATAAACAAACGGAGTTCTGTTGTACCCTGCTTCAATTGCACATAATTTTCTTATGGATTGGCCAGTTTTCCAAAGGAACGTTATGGATTAGAAGAGAAACACCCATGTATAGTCTAGTGGTCAAGGTTGGGAAAATTACAGTGGGTGTTCATATATGCATCTACCTATTTTGTCTTTCACATTGGATATATGTTTAGGAACAGGTTTAGAACTTACTTTTAGGAACCTACTGAGAGAATCAAGTAAATAGTAATTTTCCCCACTGTGTGTATTGCTGTTACTATGGGACAAAGCCTGCAATTACTGCAAAGTTTTTGGTTCAATATAATGGATAAGCAAATATTTATTAATCAGTAAATGTGAAATTCTGTTGTATTCATTTTGAATTCATTCTTTGTTGATTAATTTTGAAAACAGCAACACATTTTCTGTGAAAAAAATTTACTTTGCTCTGGGAGTTCTATGTCTATGCTCCAATGATGAGAAGAAATACAAACATGTCTTGCACTCAAAGAGAGTTGATTTTTTTTAAATAAAAGGGATAATTAATTAGATTTATGGAATTGTAAAATCAATAGGAAAGGATCTATTCTAGAAATACTGTTCAATTTCAAATTGATGATAAATTGTTCCTGATCACACAGACAATGCTTGAATGTCAAAAGTAGATTATTTGACAGGGGAGAGAAACAAGTGATGATGATCAGAGCATGGGTCCCTTGTTCATCACAGACAGAGTAATCTTTTAAGATCATTTCAATATTTTAAACTGTTAGATATTCTACAGTTCCAGAAACTTCAGTCAAGACAGAATGAAACTGGGGAAAGGGGGAATTTAGCAGTGGGAAATGTGCAAATATTGGGACAGAGAGAGCATCTAGCCAAGACTAGGTCATTGGGAGAAGAGTAAAGTACATTGGTGTCAACATACCTATGACTTTGAATTATATAAGAGGGCTGAAACTTTGAAAGAATAAAGAGGAGTTTATAGTGAATATCCATTTTCACATCTCTTACAGACCAAGGGAGAAATGTGAACCTACCATTCCTTGGCAAGATGGAATATTTGGAACCTAAAAATTAATGCTGTTTTGAGAAACATTCACTCTTCTACCAATATGGAGGGGACAGTGGGGATTGGCGTGGTGGTTTTTGCAAAATATTCATATAAAGATGAGATCAGTTTAGAGCATCTGCGTGCCTAAAAACTCTATTTGACAAAGAGCAACATTTCTCATAGCTGGGCAGCAAAAGACAACCCTACAAAACTCTTGTTTGGAGATCTTGGAAAGCTCAAGCACATTTTCTGTCATTGGAACAGTGTTCAGGTCCTGCCAATGCAAGCTGATTATGGTTCCAGTATGAGAAGAGAAAAGGTGACTGAGTTCTGACAAGCCAAGTGGAGAAGCCCTTTACAGAAAGAGGTTATTTGATTTGTTTCACTCTGAGATTGATACAAGCTCCTATCTAAAAATGGGAGATAAAAAACCTTAATGTTCTCACATACATAACAAAATGTCTAAATCGAATGTAGATCTCAATGGTTTATCTGAAGATCTTTCATTTAAATCTGATTAAAAATTTTTTTTAAGTAAGGGCAATGCTATTGAAAGCTGAAAATTTATAACTGTGAATTCAAACAGAAAAGACAGAAAAAAAGATTTAAAAACAATCTTCCTCAGTTTTACTTTAAATTATGGTTTAGACTGGTAGCTAAAACAAGAAGAAGCTTGGTCCAGTCTCCTTCGGGTGTTTGAATGTTTTGTCTTGATTGAAATTATAAGTTTTTTAATACCATTGTATTACCGTGTAGTAGTTTATTTAGATATATATTTTGAAGTCTCTGGAATTTTGAAAATTAGAGCAGACCTTGATCATGTCGCTGTGACATAAGGGACCACTGCATAAAACAGAAGATATATTTGGATGTGTTTGTGGCAGACTTTGTCAAAAAAGCAGAAGTATTAAAAGCATTCTGTAATCTCATTCAGGAGAATACTCAGCGGCAGCAAACATGCAGAGTAGGATGGAAGGGGAAACTGTAGACAGAGGAGGACTTTTCTTTCATTTTTCTGCATTCAAGGAAAGCAAATAGGTCATCAGAGTGACTCAGAGAATTCTGTTCTTAGGTGCACTGAAGCACTCCCTGCACAGCCCTTCCCAAGGTGCTTATATAGAGATTAATAATTTGAGGCTCAGCTTTATCATTGGTATATGATCTCACATCAAGAGATCAAACAGATTGTACTCAGCAGTGATGATGCCAAAAGGATGTCTAAAAAAATAATTTAAATTTTAAAAAATGTAGCAGGATATAAAGACAAATTCAAAAATATCTATTTTGGGACATTGTGATCTAACAATTTAGTGTTAATCAATGCTGTAAGACCAATGCTAGAAGATAGTCTGTGTGTAATAATTCCAATACATTTGTTTACATAATGTTTTCCCAGGTGATGCACAGGTTCACAAGGACAACAATCATGTGTTCTGCAAATATTGATTATAGTACAAGACCACTGGATCTGTGCTCTTCTGAAAGCCCTTTCAAATGTATGTAATCCTCTTTCAAAATAACAAAGGGAAAAAACATGGTTACAAGTCGTGTACCTATTTGATTTAGTGAATACAGTGATCTTATTTCAATTTATGGGTTAGCACACTATAGAGTGCAAGGGAATATATTTTTTGCTTATATTTTGAATTTCAGGAAATAATTTTATGTAGGACAGACTCTCTGAAAAACAGAATATTTTGTCAACAAAAAATATTGTGAGACAACTGTTCATATTGATTTTTATATAATACCTCTGCACTGTTTCACATTCTTGAAAATCATAAGATCTTTAAGTTAATTAGTGCATAAATCAGTGTAAATATCTTTTTCTTTGAAAAAAGACTTAATCTCTAATTTAGGGGTGGAATCAAGGAATATTTCACTTCCAGTTTAGACTTATATTGTCTTTATCTAGGTACTAGAACATAACCTACAGAAGCATTCACATCTGATTCCTTGTTGCCATGACAATGGCTTTAGTGCCTGATTTGTGTTTGGAAGGGCTTGCTTTCTTTCTCCAAGTCTGATGCTCAGCTTGCTCCAAATTCCTTACATGAAGAAAGATAAGGCTAATAGAAGACTAACAACAAACAAGATAAGAAGACGTGTGATTGTAAGTATGCCTTCAAATACAATTGAGGAAAAGTTATGAATGCAGGATTTCTTTAAGCAAAGGCCTACACATGGCCAGGCTTGTCTGACTATATATCCCTGCTTTTGTAAGAAAACTAATGCAGTTCAGAAGAGGATGAGTGAATTTTGTTACTGTTTTCACCATACCTTTGGACGTGATGAGGTTTGTGTCTGAAGCCAGCAGGTCAAAATAAAATGCCATTTACATTCCTGAAGCTATAAATTCACTGTCTTGTTACTTCAGGCCGCAGAGAGATGTGCTATTTCAGCTAATTTTCCCCATTGTTCACTATTTAAATATTTCTGTTCATCTGCACAGGCGATCTTCTAGTGCATGATCACTGCATCTGAAATAAACACATCCACAATTATTTCTGTGCTGTTTACTCCAAGACTGTAAGTACAATTGTGAGTTTAGGAGAGAAAGTGTCACCATTTCTTCTTCATTGTCTTCAGAGTTTCTTATTTCAGAGTCCTCTACCTTTTAGCAAGTAGTGTAACTCTTGCGGAAGTCTCTGAGTCTTCTCAACAGTAGTATTCAGTACATGTATCACCATTACTGACTTTTCAGTAGCAAATAATGGGAATTCTTGCAGTTGTGGACCACATCCACATCTTGTCTGTTACCAATTGTACTACTAGCATGCAGAGACTACTATCCAACTTTTTATTTGCAGTTGCCAAAACTTGCATAAGAAAGTTTTACAAGTTAAACTATCTATGTAGAACATTTTCACTTAGTTAAGGTATAAATCATCCCAGAAATTGTTTGAGAGTTTAATAATTAGTTCTTGCAGCATCACCATGAGTCACTGGATTCACAGAGAGGATACATAGTGTAAAAACAGTGCCATTAACCTTCTGTTCAATTCCAACAGAAACGGAAGAATCTGGCTTCCAAACCACTTTATATTGCTGTATCTGTTTGCCTAGATGGAACAAAATAGCTAAAACATATAGTTTGCCATAATAAAGCCAGAAAGGCCCTGTACATAATGATCACAGACACTTGCATTACTTATATTATAATGAAATAAAATTCTAGTAATGGTTCAAAGGAAGTTGGGAGCATTTGGCATATCCATTCAGTGTCCTGCAAACCAACCTGTCATTTCCTCTGTTGGAAAAAAGGTATGTTAGGATGGCTAGTTACATTTTTCTCTCCATAATAAAGTCTGGTGTAATCCATTACAAACTGTGGAATTGAACATGCTGCCTCTCAAAGAAATGAGAGTCTGGCACCATTGCTCTTTTAACATGAAGGTTTTCCTGGCTTCCCCTAAGTTTAGATGTATTATCTCTTACAGATCCCAGTCTTTCAAGATGATGCAGCCTTCATTGCTGTCTTTTCAAGTGGAGTAAAATTTGTGTGCTGACATTGACAGCACTGTGGGGTTGGGTCATAATGGAAGTAGTCTGGAGAGAATAAGTCTGCTTTTCCTTTCCCTAAAGAGTGTACAGTCTGTGGGTTGGGGTTTTTTGTGAGAAGCTTCAGGTCACTTTCCAGAGGGCTCCTTCAGTTTGATATTCACATCAGTCAGTAATAAGTATAAATTGAAAGTCTTCACCTGTTTCAACCAATCCTCTGTGATTTTAGGATTCTCTAACTGCAGAGTGACAAGAGTGTGTGAACTGATTTTGAAACAGAAATGTGGTATTTAATTTCCTCTCAAGATACCTGATGGAATTTCTAGGGATTCACAAGTGGACACTCTTAATTTTAAGGGCTGTAGGGGTAAATTAACTTTAGAACCCAACAGTTAAGTTTTGCTGTCTCATAATCTTAATTCTGACTATTTATTCTGCTGTTCTGTATGCTTTACAGTAAGTCTAACTCTGATAATCTCCTTTATGAATACCAAAGGAAATCATACTTTAAAACTGATTTAGTGTTTTCCAAAGAGACATTTTTTAGAAAGAAATAATATCTTTCTGTCATAAATTAGAGGAAGAATATATTTTTAGATTTATGAAGAACTTTTTTATGCAAGTAGTAATAATTATCCAATAAACATTCTTATACATTTATTTATTAATTTACATTAAGATAAGCAAGATAACAGAAATGCTAAGAGGAAGCTGGTTTCCTGTGAACCGCTAGTGTTAGGGGAAAGGCTGTTTAACTGTTAATTTTAAGGTTCCTCCTCTATATATCGATAAAATACCAAAATACCATTCCTATTCCAGTATATAAAGTTCTAGCCTCTGTGGGCCTCTCTGGTACCAGAAAGTAACTATACAGAACTTAAAAAGCTGTTGTTTTTGCAGATTGAATTGACCCTTCTCTTCCTTGGAATATCCTGCTTTCCAAAACAGAGGAGCTTTTGGCTGTGCAGAACCAGATGTTTACTGACATGCATTGCAAATCTTGTTTGTTTTTCTTATTACCTTTGTAAATAACATCTATTGATATTAAGCTGTTAGACAGTGGAGCTTTATTTTTTTGTCAGCTCAAGTTAGAATATTGCCTGTTGTAGATGACAAAGTACATCTGTTGTTTAGCTGGGAATACACAGGATTGCTTTAAGGTTGCAGGGGAAAAGGGGTAATATAACAAAAAAATGTGTACAAGTAGCACAGCTGTGGGAGGCATTCTGGCTCAAATGGCTGGGCCAGAGATCCAAATTTGCAAATTTTCCTACATCTTGATGAATATGAAAAAGATATACTTGTCTCATGAATATTTTTCTGGGATTGAAGTTCCAAAATATATAAAATTTTATAATGTGAATAATGCCTGGATGTCCCCACTTCATTTTGTCTTGCAGCTGTTGAAAACAATGCAAAATACAAAATATTACATGAGCAAGGCTGTAAATAACAACTGGTATTATGGCTCTCAGGAAAGTTTTTTATTCAATTTTGATTAATTACTGGAAACTCTGTTCTATGACAATTTGTGCTGGCCGTCATAATGGTGATGATGGGATACAATAAATAGGATATATATTAGAATATGGATATAAGCTAAAATAAATTTATGAATATATTCTATCAGTATGTATTTAAAATACTCATCTTCAGCAGCCCAAATAACCCAAGTACTATAATTAGCAAATATAACTGATGTGACGCGGACTGCTGTGATTTGCACTTGTTTGCCAGCTATCCAATTTAGGTGGAATTTCTGTGTTGTAAGTTCTTGAATGTTTGAGTCTGAGACAACGACAGAATCTGATGATGGCATATAAAAATATTTATAATGGATAACCTTTATTTACCTCTACTAGACAGGTGAGTAGGGTTTTTCTGCCGTAGGAAAAAGTGACAAGGCGAATTTGTCTATGCCAGAGGAGTTATACTCAGAAGGGCCCAGTGCCCATCAGATACCTTTGTTGTTAGATCCGATAGTCTGCTTGAGTTGCGGTGAAAAATTATTCTCTAGTACACTCAAATGTGGATTACTTCTTCAAGTGGCTTTCTCTGAGCTGCTACTGAACACAGATGATCCTGACTTCTGGGGACATGATAAACAGCCAAAAGTGAACTGCTGGCTATCAGCCTGGTATCAGCTGCCTAGATGGCTGGTCTGCTTTTTCCTACAGTGTATGCATAATTAAAAATGGTCACCTTGCACTGTGACATCCATTAGTTCTCCTTAGATATTTGTTTGAAACTCACCCTATCATCAGTACTGTAATTGATTCCATACTTTTTTTGCTTTCTTAAGGTTTTCATAATATTAAAATGCTATTTCTTAGTAGTTATCTTTTTTTCTCCATAGTTTTATACTTGACACCAGTCTGTTGTAATACATCAGACCAAGAATAAGATCAAGGTATTGAAGATATGCTAGATAGCATCAACATCTGTCTGTCTTTTTGCCACCAAAAAAAAAAATCGCCCAATATCTATTTTTTGAGAAGCTGAGAGCAATCCATAACTTCTAACAAAAGTGGTTTAACACCAGTAAGTCCTGGCTCTGCCTAGGAGATTTTGGGATCTTCTCTGATTTGAATACATCCAGAGATCACACAAAACAAGAAAAGAAAGAGAATAGCTGCTCTCTCTTTAGAGATGCTTACAATATATACTTTCTGTCTTTCTTCCTCAGAGTCTTGGACTGAGAAAAAGTGATTGGCAAATCTACCCATTTATACTTCTGTATGTATTGGAAATAAGAGCAGGAGGCTTGGATTGCTCCAGGATTACACATTAGTCTTCCTCTTCTATCACCCCCCTTGTCTTTTCATAAGATTTTCTCTAAACTGTTTCTTTCTAATGAGATGGGAAGAAGTTATTTTGATTCCTTTTCCTTTTTTTTTTTCTCCTGTTTCTTTCAACCTCCGTGTCTATTTATCAATAGACAAGACCTGTATGTTCAAAAATAAAAGAACCTAGAACCACATTAATAATATTCAGAAATTATTACAGGGCAGTTCTATTTCTGTTAGATTCATGACTGGTTATTTCATCCTTTTAGAGTCATAAATAAGCAATAACACTTGTCTGTGATTGATCTATAACATAGCAAAACATATCTGCTAGTATTTTTTTTAGGCATCTAGCTAGCAATTAGTCTTAGGAAAATATCTCAAAGAAAAGAAAAGGTAATAACTTATTTATCATATGAAACTTTCATTAGTTTTCCCGAAGGCTTCCTGCATAATTCATATCAATATTTTAATCAACATGATTCAAACAGAGAGAGTGCAAAGCTAATCGTTTTTATGATGGTGCATTTACTTCCCTGTATGCAGATTAAACTCTGATGGAATTGATCTTTTCTGATTGTAATTTGTTTGAAAGACTTTCTTTTCAACTATCTCTTCTGGTATAAGAAGTTTTCTGGATTGTCTTAAAAAGGAAAACACCTTTCCCTTGATTTTCTGTTTTAGTGTTATTTCTCTGATATTGAATTCCTCTGATTTGAATTCTTGGCTTTCAGTAGCTCCAGGCCTGCATGAAGATCAAAACCCCATGGGTATTTCCATAATCTTTGGATATCTTTGAGACAAGAGTATCTTCTGTGAAATAAGTCAGGCATTTGCTGTAACACTACGTCCAGACTTCCACTAACATTTCAACAATTTTAGTAGACTTGATGCTTCAGTGTCTTGCCTCAAACATATAATCTCTATTGACATGTAAATGCCTCTCTTCTGAAACATGTCTTTAATTCTGGGCATGTACACCTTCTGAAGTTTTTTCTTTAATTTTCATGGGTTTATATTCTTTTGGCACCAAACATACCTGTCAGGATTAGGCATTGCAATGCACATACAAGACAAATGGACTGTGAAATCAATTTCAGAATATGGAAACTGGAAACTTATATATGTATATAAAATTATGAGCTCTAAAGTAGCTATTACTGAAAAAAATTGTGCATGTCTCTGAAAATGTCAGATTCAGTGGCAGATAAGAAGAAAATCACAGCACTAGACTTTATTCTGAGATGGAGAGACAAGGAAATAAAACAAACCTCACCAAACATACCAGAAAGCATTAATGAGAATTTGCACAAATCTGCAGTATGTCCCTGCATTGAATATTGTTAGTAGTTCTAATTATTTCACCCTTTAAATATTATAGTAGAACTAGAAAAAATAATGGATATAGAAAAGGGAAGGTTAGAATGGCTTCCACATGAGGAAAGAGTAAAAAGCTGAGGCTCATCAACAAAAACAAAAAACACTAAAAAACAACAACAAAAAAACCTGGAAAAACACAAACAAAAAAACCCCACAAAAAACCCCCCCAAACCCCAAAACCCAAAAAAATAACCCCCCAAAACAAAAACAAAAACAAAAGCAAAAACAAAAACAAATGAACAAAAATAAAATTAAATACCTTCACAAAGATGCCAGACAAATTCAGAAAATAATCTGGTGGCTGTTAAAAACAAGAGCCTGAACAAACCCACAGTTCCGGAAATCCCTTAGTCTTATGTTTTTGAAAGATAGCAGAGTAATTTCCAGATTATTTAATAGTCATCCTGTACTAGTACTCTTGTTAAAAATAATTTATTGATCACTGTTAAAATCTGACTAATCTGATCAATTATTGCGCCAAGTTACACAAAGTGTAAATAATTTATTTATTTCCCCAGATGACTGTATGACTATTCTTATCAAGAGTATCAATTTATGAAGAATTATGCAGAATAATTCTCAGGCAAGAATCTACTGAAATGGTGTTTGTAAGAAAATAGGTGTAGTTCAGATATATGGACAAAATTTTATAAGTAAGCAGAAGAGAAGGAGTGTAGTGCAACCACACTGTGTATCATGTCAGCCAATCTTACTCAGCTGCCCACTGAAGTTTGGAATAAGCACCAACAGTACTTTCCATTGCTCCAGATACTTCTGAATCATTGTTTTAAAGAAAATGAAATAACTAAAAATGCAGGGGGGGGGGAAAAGGTGGTTATTTTTAAGACCTGAAAGAAGGAATGACTGTTTTCCCCCCCTCCTGTTTCTCAATATTAATAATTTTAAGCTTGGAAAATATCATCTGAAAAAATAGCAATATATTTTTCTTGGGTCCTCAGAGAACCCGTGAAGTCTTACTAGGTATCTTAACTTATTTAACTTTTGGCAACAGAGGAAGTCTAGAATAACACAGGATTTCTTCCTTTTTCTTTGCCTTGACATGAATATCTTTCCCTAGCCTATCTGTAAGTCATAAATTATAACTCCCATGCCATTTAAGCCCACATGTCCTGAATCCATGCATGCCACCATTCCTTAACTGGTGTGTCTGTATGCAATCAGCATTAATTAACTGAGCTTTTTCACATGACACAGACACCTGGTCATGTCAAGATGAGGACAGCAAGAGCTCCTTGGAAAAGCTAATGATAGGGAAGAGGTTGCAGCCTTCCCAGGATATTCACTCAAGCCTTCCCAAAACAGTCATCATGTTTGTGTCCTGCTCTCTTTCCACATGCTTGGGAAGAACAGCGGTGTAGAGTGGGCTGAAAGCCAAGCTGAATTACACATTAGCAGTAGCAGATTATCATGCAATGAAAAGAAATCCATATGGCCTTTTATATATTTTAGCTGGAATGTAGCCATGACCTGATAAAACATGGAATACATGGCACTGGCACGTTGCAACAGCACACTCCTACTCCTTTTGCCAAGGTCAAGGATGAAAATATTTCAATGCCATCAGTTCTAAAGCCAATACTTGAAAAATTCCCTAATTGCCTTTTTCCAGAACACTGACCCTTCTTTCATCAGAGCTCCTTGCCACCTCCCTTTCAGGCAGTTCTTCAACCATTTTTAAAGTTCTTATATTAATTTCCAGTGCTCACAAACATTGTGTACTTTCACGCTGTTTAATTTCATCTATTATGTATTTATACACTGATATTTATTTTTCTGTCCCCAAGTGATGAAAAAAGTTTCTTTGTGGTATGTTAAGCCACAAGACAGTTATGCTGCTTGAGCACACATGTCAAGGGATTTAACTAAACTTCATATAACCCTTTAGTAATTGCTAAAAACCTTCACTAGTAAAGCAAAATAAAAAAGAGAAAAAAAGTCACCCCTCTATTCTTCAAACGAGACGAAATTCACAAAATATAGTTCATTATAGTTAATGAATTTACCTACTTGCCACAAAGTAGCCAAGATTAGAGATCTGGACATCAAAAGCCCCGTGCTCAGAACATTTGAATAATTCTGTGTAAACTTGAGTGAGCAGAATTTAATATCTTACATCCTCCTGCTGGCACACGAACTCTACAATGTCTTGGGGCACAAAACAAAGCTGGGACAGGACAGAGAGGCAGATTCCCTCTCCTCCTCATCCAGGGAAACAGCCCCATGGCATCGGCACATGAACAAAAAAAGCTACAAGTGACTGAAGTGATCTTGGTAGGCTTGGAAGGATTTGGATATGGCACGTCTGGAGGGAAAAAAATCCTTTAAAAATTGGTGCAATAGTCTGAATTCACGGTATTTCTTAGTCACTGTCTCAGCAGCTGTGTTACAGCTCTATATATGGTCAACAAACTATATTTGTCTGTAGATGAGAATATGTAGACCCTGTGTAGTTGATTTTGTAACAAGGACCTGATACTGTCTAAATAAGTACTTTCACATTTATCCCTTCATTTTTCTTTATGTATCCAGCATATCAAATATGACTTTTGTGTTTGGTAAACCTTCTGCTGAAGATTTGTTGAAAGCAAGTGAAAACTAAATACAAAAGCTGCAACTGTATTCTGAATGACTCTATTGTTCTCACATGTGCTTTATAGAGCAAAATTCCCTGGAAAAATGTAGATCTTGGGCACTAACAAAGGGTGATTTCGTCATATATTCCTGGAAGGCCTCGAGGTGATGTTCAGACACATTTCAAGTAATTGCATGGCACAGATACTGTGCTACTTGGTTAAAATATAACTCCTGTAGCAAATAAACAGACCACAGACCTTTATGTATATCCTTTCCATGTGCCTTCTACAGAAAAATAATCCTTTGTTGCTGGTTTTCCATCCCTTTTTGCCAGAAGCTTAGACCTTCTAACCTAAGAGATATGTTTTAACCTACTTTAATGCTGCACATGGGAACATAATTCCTACCGCTAGGAGAGAAAAAATCTTCTTTTGATGGAGATGCTTGTTTGGGGTTTTCTATTCACAGGAAAAAGAGTAGAAGTCTGCATGCTCACAAATAAAACTGACTTTTGTGTACTTCTGAGGAGAAGGTGCCATACAGTACCCTTTGATAAATGTGCAACATAAGCACAAAAATTAATTTTAATTTTCCTGTTTGGTAGAGAAGAACAAGTTCAAGACTGGTCATACATTAAACAATGAATTCATGGAGAATATTTAAAGAAGAGAAGACCTTGTAAATGAAAGTAATTTTAAAAAAGAAACAGATTAGTCTTTATATTAATGTTTCTGTTCAATATAATTCAAATATGTGTAAATCATTTAATAAAGGTCTGTGAGCCCCAGTCAGAAATTCATGGAATAATGAATGGTTTTATGTAAAACACGAAACACAAAAAAGTATCACTTTCTGAGAACATATGTATAAACACATAGAGATGCAGTTATAAGCAAAACTATGCCAGAACCTTCTCAGCTTTGGCTGGTAGCTGTGCAGTTTGTGCTGAAAATAGTGCCTTGAAAACTGGGGGATTCTTCTGTGCATAGATGGAAGTCTTCAAATTAGAGTGCAAGTTATTGGCAAACTCTAAACTGAACATTTTGTAGGAGGAATGTGTAGGAGGCTGGTTGCATCTTATATTACATAAAGAGTGATCATTTTCTACTGAGCCATTTTTTCTAAGGTTTTAACAGAAAATCAGTTTATGTTCTGCTCCAATTCATAGAAACTGATTTTAAAATCAATATTAAAAATTTGCCAATATTTTGTGCAAGAAGGTGAAAAAATTATTTTGATTTTTATTTTACATTAAATACTATGTGTGAACAGCAACAACAAAAAAATAGATTCTTATGGAGAAATTTGCTGAAACAAAAATGTGGGTACTTCTCATGGACATTTTGTAAGATCAGATCTATTGTCTGATAAGGACATGTAGACCTAATTTTTCTAACTTGTTTAAAGGAGTTCCTCTAGCAGAGTGAGTCAGCGGCTCTCTAAGTCCCAAATTAAGTGTGATTAAAAAAGATATTTTGCTTTACTCTATCAAATTTCACTGATTTCAACTTGACATTTAAGTGATAATTTGGAATTTACAGAAAAACTTGTCTCATAGCTTATGAAGGAGATATATTCTCTGGATATGTGTTAATGAAATGACTCACTCTAGAGAAGAAAACTATCTTCTTTCTTATTCCCACAAGTATTTGAAATACAGAAATATGGTCAAAAAGAGTTCTTGAGAAAGACTGTATCTTTATGCTGATCCAGCAACCAAGATAACATGAAAGTCTTTTCCTATCTACCAGCTTTCAGTCTGGAAAGAAGCAGGCAATTTGTATTCATTTTCATTTAATTGTGGTTATTTAATGTGGTTGTTTTTTAAAAGCTTTTAATTTTTATTGTGTATCCAAAACCAATGTACAGAAGACCATGCTTTGCAGAGAAAAACGGACACATTTTCTCCTTATGAATGGATAGCTGATCTCCCAGCTGATAGCCTTCTATGCTGCACCCAGTTGGGAAGAATCCTGGGGAATTTCTGAGCCTTTTAGTGCACAGCACTGAAATAGGAGTAGAACCAGATGATATCCCTGCATGAAGATGGTAGCTTGCTTATCACTTCACACTTCAAAGTTAAAGAGTTTCTACTACAGCAAGGGGACTGGCTGCATCCACAACTGGGTGGTTTGGGTGCAGAAATTTTCATCCTGGTTTCAGATGTGAAGATTAGCCCACAGAGGATAATGTGCTAGAAACACTGGCCAGTTGCTGGATCCCACAGGCCAACGAAATGGAGCTAGAGCAGAAGGCTGAAGAGCTCTATAACAATAAAATGCATGGAGGCAGGGAGGATGGAAAAATATTGCTGGTGATGAATTCTGTATCTGCAAGAATCAAAAGATATTTTGATTAACCATATTTCCACCAAATGGCTAACTGATACAGAGGACTTAAATCCAATAGAAAGCTAGCTGAATCCAAAGAAAAATTCTGAGTATCTTTTAATTTCAGGTAATGGTAAACAACTTGCAAGTGTTGTATTTAAAAATAATGAAATTACCAATGGCCAGTGACTTTATTTAAGAATTAAGAGATGATCAATAACCTGGAAAGAGGATCTGACCTCAAATAGGTGTAGAACAAAAGAACTGGGGGAGGGGAAAGGAAGTGAGAGAAGTTCCCAAAAATCTCAGTCTGGTTTTTGACAAAGAAATTTGGCTCGCATCAGAAGTATTCCATATCAGAATGAAGTATATGAAATGTGGACATTGCTCCAAAGCAGCAAGAATGATTTAAATAAATAAATAAATAAATAAATAAATCTGAAATATCTCATGCAAATGAATCTAGTTTAGAAAGGCAGTGATCTAACAACTGCTCAGGAGGAAACTGGAGCCAAGACAAAGCTTATATATTAATTTTTCAAGAAACTTAATTATATCCTTTTACAAGTGTTTGCAAGGGCTTGTACAAAACGCACAAAATTGTGAATACCTGTCCTGGTTTAGGGCAAATATTTAGGAGGAAACCTCTGGGGGGTCTCCTCTAGGAAGAGCCGATCCCACTCGCCCCTCCCCCTACCGGTCCGGGAAGAATTTCCTTAGAGAAAAGTGGAAAAAACTATTTATTTAACACATAGAATATTTACAAGTATAGGGAAAAATTGGATAATATGAAAACAATGAAACCTCTCCTTCCTCTGAAGAGATGGTAGATTCAGAGTCCGTTTGAGTCCGGTTCAGTTCTCCAGTGGGGGGGCCGATTGCTGGGCCCGGCTGTAGAAGTCGGCGAGGATGGGGGGGGGGCCCCCCGCGGGTTCCCTGGTGTCCTGGGCCCACGCGATGCCAACCAGTCCCAGGAAGAGGAAAAAAAGAAAAAATTCCCAGCAAAAGAAACAAAGTCTCTCCCTGCAAAAAGCCAGGAAAAATCCGAGGAAAAAACCCTCTGCTGTGTGCTAGCCAGCACCCCCACAACAGAGTGAGTAAAAAAAAAAAGAAAAAGAGATAACGCTGTCTGCTGGAATGCAGCCTCTCCGCTCTCTTGACCTTGGTTCGTAGTATCCTGCAGACAAACGGCGAGTGTTTTTTTTTTCCTCCACCTTCACTTTCACTGTCTTCCTTGGACCAACTTAAAGCTGCAGAACTTAATGTCCAGCATAAGCAAGGGGACGATTGGGGATACAAACAGGTCATATGGTCAACCCAGGACAATACCAAATAACACCAGAGTCAAATTCTCCATAAAAATCTGAAAATAAATAAGTTATTAAATTATTTTAATCTGGACACTTATGTACAAAACAGTGTGTTGCCAGAAATGGTACTTATTAATAATAATGACAAAAACAAGCTTGAGTACTGCACAGCTAATTCTATAAAGCAAAGCATACAGAGGACAAAAATCTCCCCAAAAGAAGAAAGCCTAGGAGTAACAGGGAGCACCATTGTTGCCAGAAGTAATACTTTTTCTCCAGCAAATAGCCCTTGGAGTAATATGTTTTGTAAGAAGTGTACGCAATCTATCTGCTCAGCACAGTGGCCTGAGGATGCTGCTCTGGACTGTGAGCACTAAAGGAAAGCCACAAAATAAGAGAAGCTGAAGAAGTTGTTTGAGGAAGCAGCAGTGGTCAGAAACAACATGAGGAAGAACAATTTCAGTTATCTACAGATGACTCTAAAGGGAGTATTAGCACAATCCCTTTTCAGCAGTGTGGAAGCTACACCTTAAAACTGTAGATCATTTGTCTATGAGTGAGAAGCAACAGAAATGAGACCTCTTCAATGCAGAGGAACTCTCCAATTGCTCAAGGCTTTCAACCTATATGGGAAGCAAACATTACCTAAAATGGAACAAATATCTCAAACTATTATTGCCAGCAGGGATCTTGGAGACTGGCACTCTTACCGTTCTCTATTTACTCCCCTAGAGAAAATGGGAAAGGCTATCTGTTGCTGGTTTTGTGTGTTTACAGGCTGACAAGGATTCTTAAAATCACTGAGTACAAAAACATTCAATATGTAAGTGGTTTCCAATCACTTCATTGGAAGCCCATTTCCAACTCTGAGAATTCTTCCTAGTCCATTTGTTGTAAATATTATAATTTAAAATATCAGAAATAATACAATACACTTGGGAGGAGCTGGAGCCTTGGGAGTATGGATTATGTAGTGGAGAAAAGTCCAAATACAGTACTGGTTAACTTGTTTAGTAGAAATAAAAAAGACCATAATATTAATCTCACAAACTTGACATTGCATTGGGAAACTGTCTTCAATAGTAAAGCAAATATAAATTTATTTAGGTTTATTTTTTCAGTATGAAAATATTCCCATGCTCTAGACTATAGCAATAACTGGAAGAAAGTGGAGCACAATTCGCTGTCTATGGAACTCATCACAGCAGAGATCAGCAGTGGTGAAGTGGTTCATATATACATCTTTACCTACCAAATGTTTTGAAAATCAGAACCATCAAACATCAGTGGGTAGTGTGTATCATCAAATTTCTTCTGAGGACAGAAGTAAGCCTTACTTTGTCAGAAAACGTCATAAGGCACTCTCAAAAGTATGTAAGGAACTGGAGGAAATCTTAGTCTGGAATTGTGTGGAAGCAGGACACAGAAACCAATTAATCTCTGGGTGAGGAACCCAAAACCATTCCAATGAAATAAGGCACATATTGCTCTGTGTTTAAAATGTACTATAAATGGATCTACTGCCAGAATTAAGATGACAGGCACACTTTAAGATATATATATCTGTGTTAGCAGTAAACCAGGCAATTTTGGAGCAGTGTAGGGGAGAAGTAGACTCAGATTTCAGGGTGTAGAGTCTCACATCTGGAGCAAGTCACTCAGGTTTGCACTGAAGGGAAAAATCTCATAACAGAATCAGACAGATTAAGGCCTGGAGGGGCATGCCTCCATGTACATCAATTACATCTTCAAATTCAGGAAAAATGGATAAATGGTATAAAGGCATTAAATGAAAGCACCTAGTTCTAGACAAAGGAAATAGTAAAAAAAGCCTGAACAAATAAAAGTGGAAGGGTGATACAAGAAGAGATTAGGCTCTGAATGTAGGCAGGATCACAAAATACAGTGATTTAAAAAGAAGGGGAAGGCAGAACAAAATGTTTTGAAGGGAAAAAGCTGGTGCAAACTTCAAAAAGACATGGTCAAATCAGGATCTTGCTGTTACAAGAGGTTTTTTGAGGGGCTTTTAAAGTGCACAATTGAAGGAAACAAGTATAGATAACCACATGAGCTCTTAGTAACGGAACTGTGACCAAGCTGTGTGGTGTGAAAACCTGGCTGTGACCTTTCTTTGGACACAATCTCTTAATTCAAAATTCTTTGTCTAAAAGCCTGTGGGTTTCCACAAAAATGAGAAGATTTCTAGTATAAATATATTTGACTTTTTACTTTACAAGTATTTCTTCCTTTATCCTAACCCAAAAGACAAAGTGGGTCCAGAACTGTATTCATGTGTAATAATGAGTAAAAAAGGAATAAAGTGGCCATCTCAGGTTTTTGCAATGCAGTAAGATGAAGAATTCAGAGAGGAATACCATCAAATGGATCAAGGTCAAAGGTATAAAGCTTTCAGTAATCTCAAAGGAGTCCAAAATTTTATCCATTCCTTCCCCTGGTTGCTTGACATTTTAATGCTAAAAATCCATTTCTAGTGTCTAAGTGCATATTCTAGGGGGAAAAAATGAACATGCTAGTCCGATCAGAGGAAAAGCTTATGAAGAGCACAGCTTCCTAGTGAATGTACACCCTATTGTACAGAAAAGCCCACAGAAATAAGAAGAAGCAGTTGTATGAATCAAAAGCCACTGAGTCAGTGCATTTTGGTAATAGCTGCAGTTATCGATACAGGACAGTACAATTTGAAATGAAACCTTATGAAGTGATCAGAATCTTATCAGAACTTTGCTTTCAAATCTTATGTATATATAAATGCAATATGTTTTTTTCTCTGTGTGAATGAATGTTTATCAGTAAAGCTTTGAAAAACAAAATTTTTGTGAGTAGCTCAAAGTCATCCATACTCATTAGATGCTCAATTAAGTGAAACAAAGTTTTCATCATATGCCAGAGGTTTTATTTAATTTGTTCAGGATAAGCATTTAACCATATCCATAAAGCTCTGATCTTTATTTTTTTAAAAAAAATTACTTCAAGGTAGCGAAGCACGAACTATTATATACTGGAAATCTATGGGCAGACTAAAATTCATCATTATTTCTGCTAGATCTGAAGGTATTTACTTGAGGTATTTCTGTAAAAAAAAAAAAAAGTTAAATTCCATGCTATGCAATTGCTCATTGAAGTAAACTCTCATCAATAATAAGGTAATTTAACCTTCCCCTTGCTTTGTGAAGTGTACTTTGGTTGTATTAAGATATTTCAGGAAGAATGGTCCCTTAAAGATGATAACTCTGAGGACTTTTCCCAGTAATTTAAAATCAAAGATTAGCAAAGATTTGCTTTACAAAGGGGCAGAAACTCAGCTTTGCTCCTTGAAGAGAAGATTTTTTTTAATGGAATATTTCTAATGGTATAAATTATGTTTGTTTGTAGTTTTAAGACTGATGAATTAACTCAAACTTTGATGAGAAGAAGCCTTTCTAAGCTAAAGCAGGCAGCTTGCCTGCTCTCAGAGATTTTTAACTTCCTTTGAAAACTAAAATCAAATTAAAAAATGAGAAGAACCAAGCAGCTGCAAATACAGTCAGTACTCTCTTCCTACCTGAAAGATAACTTAAAAATGAAACAATTTCTCATGTGATTATAGAACAATCCTTACTGGATCCTAATTTTATAAATACTTGGAAAGTTTGGCTACTTGATTTTATTTCCTTCTATGAAGATATTGTACCAAAAGGAGTTATCACTAATAAGTGTATATCAGCTAAATATTATTTGAGAAGAGTCCTGCAGCTGATCAACATCCAGACCTAGATAATTTAAAATAGTTTTGGCAAAGCTTTTTGTACCAGTAAGTGAGCTCAGAAGCAGCACAGTACTTTCACATCTGAAGTTACTGCTATTAAATGACTTACAGTTCCTCCAATAGGGGTTTTATGATTTGGTGTCTTAAAATTAATCTCCACCTCAGTAATTATTATATTAATTTTCTTGCCCCAGCTGCCTAGGAACTGGGTGCAGCACAGGCAACCAAGAAAATTCTTGTCTCTTCCCATTTAATTATCTTAATACAATTCACTAGGATTGCTTTGAGGCTGGAAACGGTAGTCATGCCATTGACCAGGCTGCCCAGGGAGGAGGTGGAGTCACCTTTCCTTGAGGTATTCAAAAGATCCATAGATGTGGCACACTGGGGAAGAGTTTTGTGGTGGGCATAGCAGGTTGATGATTGGGACTTGACCTTAAAGGCCTTTTCCAACCTAAATGATTCTAGTATCCTCCTAAGATACATGTACATTCTATGTACATTGTAATCAGCCTGGGCAGATCACTGGTTTACAATGTTGATTTGTTCTTTTTTTCCCCTAAAATACTGCAAAATATTCAGGCCATAAATTACATCTGTAGCCATAGTTAACTTAATTATGTAGGGGTAATCAAGCTTCTTGCTTCAGGGTACAAACTAATTACCACAAGGGACATCTACTTTTTATGGGCGGCACTGAAAATCTGGAAAATACATATAAAGCTCTTCCTCTTCCTTTCAAATACACTGTTAATCTCTAGTTGAACCAGAAACTGACTTTTCTTATGTGAGAAGGCTTTATTGCATGTAAAGAATGGAAACATGGTCTCTTCTATTGTATTGGCTGAATAAATGAAACAGTACCATCACCTGTAGAGTTTGGGTCTTTTGTTTTGGGTCATGAGGGGAGGAAATCTGATAAACTGAACAAATATAATGGCCTAGTGCTGTACAATTAATTGTTATCCCAATTTAGTTGATACCTTATCAACCTTAAAAGGCTTATGCAGAGAAATTAGTGGAAATTCATGTTCTCAATACTGAACTGAAAAGACTCTCTTCTGCCCAAGAGTCTGAATATTTGTACTCTTGGCAGGACAGCATTGCAATGTCAGACATCAGATAAGGTGCATACAGTCTTTCTGGTGTAATGTTTTATCCTGTTTTGGAGAACTTTTCAGAGTTAATGAAGAATTATGAGAAACGGCGTATTCTGTAAAAAGGCTATTACTTGCCAAACATTTCAAGGTACCAAAAGAGTGGCTTATCTCTCCAAAATTATGATGATGATAATAAAGAAGAAGATGATGATCATGATCATGGTGACAACAACCTTTCAATTGTCTCAAGAGGTTTTCTAAAATCTCATTCTTTCTCTGTGTTCTATTTTGTTCTTAGATGTATCAGTTTTTAAGGGTTGACTTCCTATTAACAGAAAAGTATTAAACAACATACTTACATTTTTTTTTCTGTTAGTAATACAGTATTTCAGAAGGATGAAAATTAAAACATGATCAAGAAAAGTGTGTAACCCATGAAGTGACAGTGATCAGAATAGGGAAGACTGGTCAAAGAATAAAAAATGGGACTGAGAATTGAATTTGGGATTTTTGTCAAATCACTAAACTTCTCTTTATATTGCTGTCCTCTGCAAAACAAAAAGTTAATATCTAGTGTTTGCAAGTTTCAGTTCATTAGAGCTTTTCAGTGTTTTGAGACCAATTGAAAATACTTCGTATGCAAAAATATATTTTTATATGAAAGGTCTCCAGAAAACATTTCAAGATACATATTAAATTTGTAATGAAATACAAAATTATGTGCCTCTCTGAGATGAGAGAGGAGCCCAGCTTTCAGGAAAAGTAATGGAAATTAATAAACTTGATGGCTGCAAGTTATCCAACAGGTGACACTGTTATAATTATCATTTTCAAAGAAAATATTCAATAAGACTCAGGATTCTTCCCATTTGAAAAGTAATAGCAGAGATTCTGCCTGTCAAAAGTTGTTATATGCTAAAACATTTAAAGCATATACAGCTTTTAATTGCGCTTTAACTCTGCTTGCCTTGGCAAGCTTTAGGAAGTTTTAGCAAAGGTTAAATAAATTCAAAAGGGTGATGGAGCCAGAGTCTTAACTCCAGTCACAGAAGACTCAGTGAGAGACGGGACCCAAGGCGGATACAGACCTGCACAGTCAGTGTTCCCTCTTGAATGGGAACCCAGAGTAATTTTGTGAGGAAAACTGATCCCCGGTTAGATCTCAGAAACACACCACATTCATTTAAAGCTACAAGGACAAATATCACAAACCACACAGGGAGAAGTTGAATGCCTCTGCTATCAGTGTCAGAACAAGACACTTGAAGATAATCAGCTCACTGGTGCTTGTAACATCTATTCTTCTGAGCAATTACTCAGCTCCAGACAGTCATTGGAATCTGTGAGTCCCTTATGTCTAAAAACAACTATGGCGTTAGGTGCATAGGAACATCCATCTCATCTAAAAAATTGATCTCATTCACAAAATGGTACTTATGAAAAGGGCAGAACTAACATCCATTACATTTATCCTCAGCAGAAAACAATGTTTTTAATGCTGAACTTGGGTTTTCTTCCAGGCCACAGACATTCTGCAGGCTGTCAGAACATTCAGCATTTTCATATTTTCCATCTGAATTACTTATTTTGCTTCTATTAGGAGAAAATTATAAAGTTCTCCCTCAAAAGTTATTGCCATGATTGCTTTCTCACTACGCAGGTTGAACAATGGATTCAGCCACTATTTCTATTATACCAGTAATGGGGAACAGAAGAAGGCAAAATGAAGTGCTTTTGCTTTCTTTGATCCTTCATAGAGAATTACTACCATGAGCCTTGTCTTGACAAATTGGTCATTCTAGAAGAGCTTTTTTAAAGATTTAGCAGCCTATGATACCAAAAAATTGAGAGGGCAGAGGTCCTTCTTTATCTAAGTTACTTTAGATACTCAAAACAAAAACAAAAAAACAAACCAGGACAGTTTTCTGCTTGTAAAATCCTTAACCCATGGTCAAGAGTTTTGAAAACATTTAAATTCCAGATATTGCTAAGCATAATCCAATCTTCCTCTTTATTGTCCTACACTCAGTGGTTAGAATTAACTATGGAATTCATTCCATCTTATTTCTGGAAGTAAAGCTTTGTAAAAGTAAGATTTGCAAACCTGTTTAGACTTTTAGGATTTTTTTTAATATGCATAGCACACATGTGTTAACAGGGCTGTTGTTGACCTATAATTCTTTCTTCATTGAAGGCTGATCAGAATTTAATAGTATTGTTTTTGAAGGACAAGTTTTTGGGCCAATAAGTCTGTATATGAATAAAAATAGTGCTATGTTCGCTCCATTTTTAATGTAAGAAAAATTACCCTTTTTGTCTTCAGGGATAATTAGATCTCACAATATATTTATTTCAAGATTTATGTGCTATTGGAAATAATAAGAAGTCACCCAAAAACTATTAGTAAGCCTTTGCTCCTATCCAACAAGCTTATTTATCTTTTTTAATCTTTGTGGGTTTTTGTCCTGCACAAAAAACCAAAAGCAGGTGTTTTTTGAAAATGAGAACATTTAAAAAAAAATATCAGGCGTGTTTTGAAGAGCAAGCTATATTACTGACAGATAGTGACTCTAAGAATGTTTTATGTTGACTTATCTCCACCTTTTATGATAATTTTTAAAATAATATTTTTTTCTTCATTATACATCTTACCACCTTGTTCATGAAGATTGCCTATCATCCAGAAAAAGAAGGGATAAGGAGAAACCAAGGAGAAAATGAAGCTGACATAGAGGAATCTACCTTGGTTAAAGGATTTTCACAGCAAGGGCAAGAGCAGAGAATAAGATGGGTCTGTGAGTTAGTTGCTCTTCCTATGGGTCTTCCAATGGCTCAGATGAGCAGGAGCTGTGGACAGAGAAACACTAAACATGGGGAGACCCAGTGATCATATTAAGAGCTAAAATAAGGAAGGATTGGCTGAGAACAGAAAAGCCATGAATGGTGTATAACAGAAAGTAAAAAAATCCTAAAGATTGAAGGATTACAAGAATGGAGAACTGCAGCAAAAGACAGGCTAAAATAGCACTGCACTAAGAAGACCGCAATTAATTAAATGGCTTTTTTAAGGGTAGATTTAGAACCAAGACTCATCATTATTTTAAAATAAGAGGATGAGGTAATTTGTAGGCCAGAGGATGGACTGATCATTGACTTGAAGGCTGGCATCATCACAGATGAATTCAACAGACTATCAGAAAAGGCAAAAGCCCAGGAAACTGAAGAGCTTAGCTCCAGAAAACAGGTTGATGTCTGGGTACAATTGATATGAGAACAAATGGAGTAAAGTGGTTGCTGCTCTAAGGAGGGGGATACCAATCCAGAGGTGACAAAGTAGGGAAAGAGACTGAGATGCCCAGTGCCTAAATTATTCTCTGTATGAATATTATATGCACCTGCATGTCAGTGTACATGACACAGTTATCCAGAAATGGCAACAATGAGGAAGATCAAAGGTCATTAATTTCACAACTCTTCAGAAACAGCAATTAGGAATCATGCTAGAGATGGAGCATGCAGTCCAAAAGCTCAGCATGAAGGGTACAGGACAAAATGCAAAACGGATGAAGAAAGTAAAGGAGGCAACTGCATGGAGAAGTGTGGCAGCGAGCTCAGTTTTGGGACAGTGTCAGCCCAGGCATTGAGCAAGAGCCACAGGAAAGTGTGCAGGAGATATCTGGAACCTGTTAGGGTTTGTAAAAGGACACTGGAATACACGGGAGAGAAGAGTCTGTGAGCTTTGAAAGCACCAAGGATCAAAAAGGAAAGAAAAATATGGAGGAAATGGTGAGAGACTGGTGAGAAGCACAGGTGAACTGCAGAGAATATTTAAATTATCCTCTGAGTAGTAGTTAAAAAGTACTATACAGTCAGCATCTGTGGAAGCTTAGCATTCATTTCCTGTCCTCATCTAGGCAGCTTATGCCTTGTTCCATGCTGCTGATGTAATTTCTCTCCTTCCAGTATGACTGTATGTACTCTTGAAATAGCTTCTTAATCTTTCTCAAGTTTAGCTTCTAGCACAATGCTTAAAGGAATGAAATTATACAGTGTAAAATTTCTTCTTAATCTGGATTTTAAGTTTGCAAAGATCCATAACAGACCATAAACAAAATAAAAAAGTAAGTTTCTCATTTTCTGCTTAATTGCTTTTTCCAGAAATCAGGTTTTATGAGCTATTTTTTATAGATATTTAGAAAACTAGTGTGTGTCCATGGGATTTCAAGGAAAAATAATCATTATAACGTGTTATCTGACACTAACTTGCACTTCAGCCAGCAAATTTAGTTAAATTTTTCATATGTTACATTTTTCTATATAACACAATATAGCATAAGCTTTCAAGCTTTTCTTTCAAGATATGGATTTAAATTAAGAAGTTCTGTTTTCTTTTATTCTGAACTGTTTCCCCTTTTTTCTTTCTGCATTCTTCTCATGGTACACAGTCTTGAACATTTCTGACCATGTAAGAAACTGGAATTGACTGTTCTGAACACCACATTGAGATTATCATACTGACGTCTCTCTGTAAATGGCTGGTTAAAAAAAATTTTGGTATGAAGTCACATAAAATATGCTTTCTGTTAATTCTGCCCATCTTACCCTGTATAGCATTTTAGCAATGAGTCATTGTAATTAATTGACTGTACAATAAATGTACTAAAAGTGAAGCATGGTAATAACACCCTTTGGTTTGAAAGTACTGTCAGAATGATGTTAGCATTAAAGTCAGGTTTTACATCTTCAGCTGTAGATGCTTTAAGGCAGTGGATGCCTTGTGTAACTCTGAAGGACAGTAGCAGAGAGCACAGGGTTCCAGCTGCCAGCTCAGTACCTGATGGACTGCCAACAGAGCACAGCAGAATGTTCATGAGGTTGGCACAGTCTTCATCTGAAGGGACTGTACAAGTTGTTTCTGAAGTTAGTTTATTCCACATTTGCTCAGGACATGCTGCTTTCCATGATGCAGACATTCCCTTAGGTATATACTGACAAAATGTTTTCCTTCCATATTTAATTTCTAAATATAGCTGGGGCTGCAAGAATTGAGGTACTAAAACTCCCTTAGGGTTGTGGCTGGGCTATGATTTATTTATTTTTGTGACTTCGGAGCAATCTGAGACTCTGAATTTCAAAGCTGTTCTTTCCTCTGATATCTTTGTAATTTGGCCTCCAATACTAATAAATTTTGCCATGTGCAATCACAGTTCCTGAAAATGTTCACATTTACAAGGGGCTGGTAACCATCTAGCAATCATAATAACAGGGCCTGTAAAAGACAGGATCTTAAACTCCAGATGCCCGGTGCATAGTTCTGCTCCAGCTTTTATAGGAAGTTACACTGACATTTTGTAAGTTAAATTTCACAAGCATTTTAGCTTAGAGGGTTTTCAGTCAATATGACGGTTCTCCAAAGTATCTTATGCAATCTTTGTCATGTCATATATTAGTATTTAAGTCTTTTGCAAAAAATAATTACAACTTTTAGGCAGCCTGGAACCCCGGAATTCTTTAAGCAGAAACTGAATTTATTGACACAGCAGTAGAAGTGAAGTCCCTTGTTTTGTATAGCTATTAAACACAAACAGCAAGAGCATTATTCAAAACTGACTTAATATTCTAGATAGTATGGTTGTTTAATAATTAGCCCAGGAACCATCTGAAGGTATGTTCCAATTTCAGTTTCAAATACACTCCTAAACAGCTACCAGTCTATATTTTACACACATGCTCCTCATTTCTCTGAATTACATTTTCAATTAGGACTGAGCAAAAAGGCGTTTTTAAAACATGCTTAACAAGCTTTCATATCTTCTCTGAATGTCTCAAATCCACATAGTAGCAACACCAAATTTTGTATGAAATAAATTATTAAAAATGTCAGTCAATGTCCCCAGTGTGAACATTGCAATGTTTTGTCACATTGTGAATGTAATTTTTCATATTGATTAAACTGCATAAAAAGGCTTGAATAGCACATAGAAGGAAGTCTAAAAGGTGTTATTTTTTTAATTACAAAGTCTGACACAGAGCTCAGTAAGCAGAATTAATCTTTCTGCTATTTTCAATGAGGTTTAGATGAAACTTTATAATGACAGTCTCTTTTGAAGGCATGATTGTTTATTCTTTATGATGAATGAGAGACATGTATTAATGAATCACCCTCTTGAATTTTAGTGCTATATTTAAATAGAGGACAGTTATTGCCACTTTTAAAAATGGATCTGTCCTGGTTTAGGGTAAATATTTAGGAGGAAACCTCTGGGGGGTCTCCTCTAGGAAGAGCCGATTCCAATCGCCCCTCCCCCTACCGGTCCGGGAAGAATTTCCTTAGAGAAAAGTGGAAAAAACTATTTATTTAACACATAGAATATTTACAAGTATAGGGAAAAAATTGGATAATATGAAAACAATGAAACCTCTCTTTCCTCTGAAGAGATGGTAGATTCAGAGTCCGTCTGAGTCCGGTTCAGTTCTCCAGTGGGGGGACGATTGCCGGGCCCGGCTGTAGCAGTCGGCGAGGGTGGGGGAGGGGCCCCCCGGGCGTTCCCTGGTGTCCTGGGCTCACGCGATGCCAGCCAGTCCCAAGAAGAGGGAAAAAAAAAGAAAAAAAAAAAGAGATAACGCTGTCTGCTGGAATGCAGCCTCTCCGCTCTCTTGACCTTGGTTCGTAGTAATCTGCGGGACGGGGGGCGATGATCCCGGGGAGCTGCGAGTTCCGGCCGCGCTGGAGCCACGCGCTCCCTCCTCTGCTCTTCTCTTCCTGCTTCCTGCTGCCGCTCCGCCTCTTCCTCCACCTTCACTTTCACTGTCTTCCTTAGACCAACTTAAAGCTGCAGAACTTAATGTCCAGCATAAGCCAGGGGACGATTGGGGATACAAACAGGCCATATGGCTAACCCAGGACAGGATCCTTTCTCCCTCTCTCATTCAAATAAATAGATTTGTTTTATTCTACCAGCCATAGGAAATAAAGAGTAAAAACATGGTAGTTCTGGTGATGTTCTTTTCTAGGTTATTTTTTCCCCTACTTCATGTGCCCTTGAACATTTTTACTCAATCTATTACATACTTCAGGCTGTATTTTCTCCACAGAAAATGAAGAAACACATGGATTCTTGTTGAAAAAATATTTTAAAAAACTTCCTTTATAATCAAAACAGAGAAAGGTGCCTTCCCATCAAGCAAGCATTGTAATCTCAAGGGCATCATCTAGTAACATCTGTAGTTCTATTTCTGAAATCTGTTTTGATGCTAGTGACAACACTGCATGGTGTCCACCCCTCACTACTCATAAATAAGCTGCAGAAGAAGAGCACTTGATCGCCTGGGAAGCCTGGGGCTGGCAGAGTGTGCCCACCACCCACTCCCTCAGCCTTCAGTCTGTAACAGAGGTGCACAAATGCCTGGGTTATCCCTAATGGCTGCCCTGAAATGCAGGCACAGAGCAGTGAGGTGTGAGTCAGGTCTGTGGTGGCTGGAGGCTGCAGGGGCAGCCAACCTGTCAAGAGCCAGCCCACTGCACAGGCAGCTCTGAGGTACTTTTGCTAACAGCTGCCTTCAGCAGAGAGCAGGGAGACTGCAGCAGCACCTGCAGTTAGGAGCTCCTTTTCTGGGAGGGGAAGGAGCAATGTGAATGCTCCATAGCTAGAAAGTGCAAAATGTGATTGTGCCAGTACAAAAGGGAAATGTGGTGGCTTCAGACCCTGGAAGGACCAGGCTTGGGACGGTGTGGAGCCAGGGTGGATCTAGGTGTGATGTCTGCAGTAAAGATCTGGGCTGGGGGAATTAGAATGGTTTTTAAGGAGATTCTTTCTGTGAGTGTGTGAGGGAGCAGCACAGGAACATAGAGATTTAGCCTGGAGGAAATGAGTCGTAGGTAAAGAGAAAATGAAAGAGGATCCACAGTATGGACAGCTGAATATAAATCAGTGGGTATGACAGCACAGCTGGGCACATCCTCTCTGTGGCCCTGCTGAGTGCCAGCTGCAAGGAAGGCCATCTGGAGCACTGATTTATATTGTGATTCACCAACACCAACAACAAAACAGCTGGCTGCCTCTGTGCTCTGGGTGTCACTTTGAAAATGAAATCCAGTGGTCCTCTTTCAGTCAAAGGTCCTTTCACATGTATCTTTATAAAAGTTGCAGCTAGAGTTACACTGCTATCAGTTAAATTTCTATCATCTTTCTCATCTGAATTTGGGTAATTTCCTTTCTCATGCAGCTGTGTCTTTGAAAGATTGGTGTGCCTGCACATTAAAGTGAGGGCAGAGCATCAGGACTTAAACTGTATCCTGTTATAAGAACCAAACCTGATAAATATCTGCACAATTTTAGAAGGTCTTACAGCTGCACTTTCTGGAGATTTTGCTTTAGGAAAACACCATACAGCAGAGTCTGTTCAGAAGGCAAGCAACATTTATAAGCTTCTTGTGAGGGTGATTTAGCTACATCCAAAGAATGTGTTAAAGCTATTAGAAGCAGAGATAGCTTAGCTACTTCTTTGGTGTCAGGAATTTAACAATGCCTCATGGGATCCTTTCCAAGTTGTCCCTAAGTGAAACTAGCAACCCAATTTTATTCTTGTTGAAGTCAGTGAGGAAAGGAACACTGCCTAAATTTGTTAGCATTCAAGAGGCAGGTTTCAGGATAGTCCAGATAGTCTGTCCTCTCAGTTTGTTGTCTTTTGACATCTTTCCTCAGAGTCTCCTGGCAACAGTGGCACTTCTGACAAACAAAAGCCACACAGACACTGCTGTATCCCATCAGAATGACGATGACTTCCCATTCCAGTATTTGTTCAAACAGTTGTTTAAATATGTGAGGCACTACACTTGAGATGAAAAAAAAAGATGTTGCTGAGAAATATATTAGAGGATTTTTGAATCTGCAGCAAAGCAACACTTTCACAGGTGGAACGGACTAAACAATTATTGTTTTTCAAATGCCTTGTTGGTGACTCCAATTCAGAGTTTTTTCAGGTAGATATTTTGGCTGTGAAAGAAAAATTGGACAAGAGTGTCTCCTACAAAACACAAACCCCAGTTTGCAGAATGAAATTCCTATGAGGTCAAGAAGTTACAATTTTCCAAAAAAATTACATTTAAAGTAAAACACTGGTCTTGCCTAGTGTATTAACATCTACAGTGGCAAATGCATTCAGACACCTGAATTTTCTTCACAAGGCTTTTACGTGCTCTTTTAAGAATATTCATAGATAACCCAACATAAATCTCAAAACAGTGAAGTGCCCCATACTATGGCTCTATGAGAGGTACAAAGGAAAGATCTAGAACTCATGTATTTGATTTTTTGATTTAAGTTATTTTCATTCTAAACAGTAAGAAAAAGAGGAAAGAATAATTTCAAACATATTTTCTGCTGTATCTCTAGTGCAGAGCAGAATAGGATTGAAGGACTATTTATACTACAGTCCCTGTTAACACACCTTGTGACACATGAAAGAGCAAAATGGCCTCCAGCAGAAAGGCCAAATATAAAAAGTGCAATGCCAGCATTGGACAGCCCACAGTGGCATCATTTTCCTACCTACTTTCAACAGTTTTCCTTCAAATTTTTCTGCCCCACCAATAAAAGATAGGAAAATCTAGGCTTGATGGCAGTTCAGCATGCTAGTTGCAGAGATTCTCCTTGTGTTATTGGATGTTTTGCACCAGACCCAGGTTACCCACTAGGAAGATTGTTCGGCTGGGAGACACAGTGCTGGACAGTTGTTGCCAGGATGAATTGGCAATTTTTTGGGAGACTCCCAGAAAAAGGGTTCTTTTGCCATCTTAAGATCCAGGTTAAAGGGCAAGCAAGAAGAAAGATGACCTTACACCTATATTTGCACTACAGGCCTTATCAAAGGGCCCATCTTAAAGGGTGCTGGATATCAGCTGCTCATTCCTCTTCCCAAGGGACAGCAATGATTGACATAATTTTTTTAAGTGAGAGAGAGAATTAGACGGCAACACTGAAAGAATTTTTTTCTAACTGCAATGTGTGCAGCTTATTCACTAACACAGCAAATCCTTTGTGAATTCTGTGCCAGCTTCTTCAGTTCAACTCTACTGTACATTCACTTGATTTAAAAAGATTGGGTTTGGTCTTACTTTAAAGTTGTGGTACTTATGCATGACTTGCATATGAATGAGGTGAATGAATTCATTACTGAGAAGCCAGATTAAGTTCTGCAGCTGTTCAGCCTGGGGACCTTGTTCAAAGCATGGCCAGAGTGACTGAAAAATCCTTTACTGAATGAGGCAGTTTTAGGCTCAAGTGTAACATAGCAAGTAGCATTAGAAATGTTAGATTGGAAAAGAAATTAAAATTACTTGCTTACACACATTATCAGCAGAATAAATATATATTTAGAGGGCTACTCTGCAGGTAAGTGATGATAGTGTACGAGTTGTCCCCACAGCTGCCTGATCTTAAGGGTGTTAATTTGAATCTTGAGTGCAGCTGTGATGTTCACAGCTAGTATTCACAACCAAGATGTCAAAGGAGCTTTACAAATTGTAGTTCAAATACAGGATGTTTGCTGTGGCAGAGAACAAAGTGAGGAGGAGAAGAATATCTCCTTTCTTCATGTTTGACATTTTACCTAGTGTTCTCTCACAGATGATCTTTCAGGTATGCTCAGAAATTTTGGAAGAATTTTTTTACTTTGTAGTAGTTAAAATCCATACTTTATAGTACTGTGGATGCAAGTGATAGATACTTTCCTTACCTTGATTGAGCATGTTTCTGACTGCCTGTTTATGGCAGTGTTTTATTACTTCTCAGGACATGACTGTGCAGTTATTTCACGTATATCCCTTCCAGCTTTCAGAATTTATTGAAATGTCATATTTTACATGCGAACTGTAATGGCAGAAATTACTGTATTGTTAGAGTACAGGTTATAAACATGGTCTGCTTGGTAGTTTTGTATTAGTGCTTAAGGATTTGTGTTATAAATACAGCTGACACACTAAAAAATGTAGATATGCCTGTTGTCAAAAGGGCTTATCCACAGGAAAAAATTGATAGCATGACAGATCAAGAAATGAAATTTTGTGAACAGAGACTCACAGGACTAAAACACCTGTCACAAGTCTAGAGTAATTGTCTACACAGCACAAATTCTTCTGTATGAATTAAAGGAAAATTCGGATTCCATTCAAAGAATATTTGAGAGCACAAGCTGTGGGGAGAAGAGGTAATGAAGAAAAAAAGAATAGAGAAAGGAGATTCAAACAGAAAAAAGTTGTAGAGTAATGAGGCAACCCCTCTGTAACAGAGACCACAGCAGAAAAGCACTGTATAACTCTCGTTGATATTAATTTAGTAATTTAAGAGTTACTATTTATGTTTGGAGCAATTTCTCACCTGCCCACCAGAATATATTATCTTAGCATGGCTTATCTGCAGCTGTAAAAGATCTTAAAAGTTTTATCTAATTCATAACATACCTAATTATTCTTATATGTCTTGCTCACATACTATTTTGTATTTTTATGTTAGGTAACTGAATATAGCAGCACGTGAAAATGGCATTTCTTTTGATCTTTGTGTGTTTTTATTGTAATACATTCAAATCAACCTCACTGAAATTATAGCTGAAACAAGCAGTCACAGACTGAGCCAAAGGTGGCAAGTATGCAGTAAGGCTTTCAGGTTGTTTGATGGTTACTGCTTCTGTGTTCCCACACAACAAAATAAACATAAGATATTTTCCTTTGATTTCTAGTGAACTGGCTGGCCCCTCAACTCTACTTGGCTTACCAGCAGTAGTAATAATAACAATAACAGTAACAATAATAATAATAATAATCACCAACAAACCAAAACAGAGAGCACCAACTTCACTTTTGCAGTCATCTACTCTCTCCAGACTGCTGCTCTGTCAGAGGCCCAACACATTGCCTGCATCTCCAGTTTCAAGTAGTCTGAAAGAATTTCTTTTAGGTTCTCTTAGAATACTCCCTGGACTTGGTGAAAGGTGACAGAAACCATGATGCTTCATGTAAAAACCATTAAAGCTCAGCAGACATTTTCAAATAACTTGTTTTCCTGGGGAATTATCAACTTCTGAAGGTACCAATATGTGGTTCTTTGTATCTTTATTCTTAGGTAACTTGAAGAATTATACTTTTAGACTGCAATAATTCACAACGAATCTTCAGCAAGAGAGAAGAAGCAGTAGAATTATAAATGCCTATGAGTTCCATGAAACTTTGTGTGCTGGGCCAACTATAGTAAATGGTTATTTTTTCTAAATTTTATTTTACATTTGATAGAATATTCCTGTAGTCTAAGCCATAATATGGTTAAAACTGTATCTCAAACCTATTAGTTGCAGATTTTTAACCATTTATATAATGGTTTATTTAACTTCACAAACAGAACATAATAACAGCTCTACAATGGGGTGCCAGATGATTCCTGCACGCAGCATAGTGTTCTGAGGCATGAGCACATCAAGACCTAGAGATCTACTCTGGACCTTTTCACACTGGGAATTTGTGTGTGTGTGTACACCTAATTTCTAGTTGAATTGCAGAAGACAACATTTGCAAAGCAAATTATATAAGTGAAGACTGTAAAATCATAACTTCCTTTCTTTAGACCTTTTCTAAAGCCAAAATACGGCCTTTTTGTCTGCTTCTTCATACATAGAAGTAATTAAGAGTGTGTTTAAACCCTAAAAAAGTGTGCTTGCAGTGACAGGGAGGGAAGCAAACATAAATACTCCTAATTTTACATGATTCCAAATACTTACACAAATCAGAGCTGCAGAGTTCCGTTGCTGATTGTTCTGTCATTCTAGCCTGAGGTATACACATATCTCCAGTGGTGGATGTGAAGAAATGTAAATTGATTCATGTTTCTGGCATGCTAATTTCTTGTCCCTCAAGGACTAATCTTGAGTTTACACTAAAATCTGCCAAAAATTCATGTGGCTAATCTTTGTTTTTAAAAGTGGACAGTAATGCATACATTTTCTCGTTTAGCATTCTAGCCTTTTTTTATTTTAATCTCAAGAAAAATACTTTCTTAGTATTTCTCCCAACCCTGTCATTCCTTCCCCATCGCCCCAAGTGATTAGAACTATGCAAATTCCTGATGGGTTAGCAATATCTTCAAGGGAGTTTGGAATTCTGTGTTCAGTTTCACAGCAATAAAAGACTCTTGTATTTATCTTAGGTTTTGGACTCTATTTGATGCCCCTGTTTTACAAGACTATCTCTGAACCTTGCTCTAGAAGCACACGACAGTTTCTGCTGTAATATTATGCTGATATCATCAGCAAAAGTATTGACCCCAAGTTTACTCCAAACATTTCTGAAGAGTCCACTGAAACACATCCTCAAGGGATGACTTTTGGTTTTGTTAACTACCCTGCTGGCAAACCTTTGTCCCTTTATTCTTGTACAAATTCCCACCTTTTTCTCTTGAAATATTAACTTCCTACATGTCATGCGTCAAATTCCTCTGCATTCCAAAGATGTGGAGCATTTTCCTTGCCCAGAATACTAATCATGCATTTCTGTGTAAAATGCTTGATGAGACAACCTGCCATTCTCAATCTGTTGCACATTTAGTCCATTTTCAAACTTACCCACATTTTTTGTTTTTCGGTAAAGACTAATTTGAGCCCTATTTATTAGAGTGTCTTAACTCTTGCTCAAACAAGGTGTTTTCCCAATTTATTTCCTCTTGTAATGCTTCTCGTTTGAATCTACGTTAATATTCTGTTGAGCTATCTTCTGGTTTCCAAACTGATGGTACCTTTCTCTGGATGAAAGATCCGTTGTAAATTCTCACTGCTTGATATGTGGTTTCATTTCCCAACTCCTTCAGAATTCTGGAATAAAAAGAATCCTTCTCCCTAGTGATGAGAAACCCTCCAAAAACCCTAAAAAATTAATTTGTACTTTTGTTTATGAATTAAAACTTATTAGGTATCTTAAACTAGGCAAAATACTGATTTTTGGAGTTATACCTACTTTACACTCTAATGGTTTTTTTGTAATTTCCTATGAATAGAATTTTAGGCAGCCACACTACACATGCTGCTCTGAAGCCACTGACCCTGCAGATCTTCAAACCTAATACAGTTCATACCTATCCTTGCATTCTCTTCTTTCTCTCCCTTTTGTTTTTCTTCTTTTTAATTATAGGAATGCAGTGAGTGGGGGGATCTGTGCTTCAATTTCTCTTGACAGATTTAGCTTTACTTGTCTATCTATGTAGTCTCTTTCCTTTATTTGAACAAACTCTTCATTATTTTAAAATATAATTTAAAATAAAAAGCAGAACCTTAGTGCCATTGTTCTCCTCTGTGAGAAGAGATATATGAAAATATATCTCTATGGAAATAGGCTTACAGATACAAGTTGATTATTGTTATACTAATTCGGGGAAGAAACAGTGTACTTAACAGGTAGAAGTGGATAGACCTGCATTCCATCTTCCCAGATGATCCTGAGAACACCCAGGAACTGTAGGTCCACTTTGCCAAGAGTAATGGTGTTACCTTGAGAATTAGCTTTGGAAATTGCTGCTACGGTAGGCATCAGTATGAGTTACTCAGCATTTAGGCAGCTGTGCTTTCAGCGAAGTATAAATTTAAGACAGACGAATATGGAAAAGCCACAAGCTGTTCAGCACTTTTGCTGCAGATCAGTGCTGCTCACTTTTCCAGACAGACTGGCAGATTTAGTCACCAATTTGTAACAGGGGAATGCTACTCCACAGTGTTGAATTCCACCCTGGAAAGAGTCTGGTTCAAGATAGCACACTACAACCACTTCTGGTTCCTGCGGACTCTGTGTATCCAGCAGATGTAACTTCCCTGATCCCTAACATTGGGAACTTCTTTATAACTGCTATAATAATGGAAGCTGTATTGTATAAGGAGTTATAGAGCGTCAGTAATTCTTCTAGTAAATATACGGTAAAATGGTTGACAGTTCTATGTTTGAAAAATGGAATTTCCTGATTGGCCAGAAGCTTGTAAAAATTATTAACACTTCATAGTCTAAATGAAAGGATTTACTGAGTAGGATTCTGCCAGAAAATGTCATGGGTGATGTACCAGTTAATATTTTCATTTTGATAGAAACGATGGAAGTAAAAGCATAACTATTACATTTTTGAGCAGTGCTAAGTGAGGAGGGGCAGCAAGAACCTTGAAGAATTCAAAATAATCTCATCACAAGGAAGCCATGTTCCTCCTCAATTTGAAAAGCCACATGATACATGAACACTCATTAATCACCCAATACAGTGGGCACGTACGTTACAGGGACTATCTTGTCCGTAATTTTTTAATGAAAATTTCCCATGTGTTAAGTTCAAGCCACTGAGGTATTTAAGGAACTGCTTTTAATGCACTCAACACTCATCACACCAAGGCTTTTACAGATTTCTCCTTTCAGGAAAAGAAGCAGTAATTTAAAAGCTCTTTAGCTTTTAGTTACACAGGGGCGTGCTAATGGGACCTGTAGCATGGTTTAAGACAGATCTGTCTTGTGGCCTTGTGAGACGTTTTATGGAAAAATCCTAAGAGAGAAATGTTGACTGGGTTATATCTACAGGAATACTTCAGCACTCTGCATTCTCCAGACTCAAATTAAAGCAGTAATAGGATAAGACACCTCTAAGTCCCTAAAGATTACTGAAATCTGACCTCTTCTCACTGAATACTGCAGGATCTAGTCATGGTTTAATGGTAAGAAAGAGTGTGCAGCTGCTTTCTCACAAATGATGAATAAATTCTTACCACAAACTCAGAATTCCTGATTAGTTTTTTCCAGTCTTGGATAAGAAAACACTCAAAATTTAAATCTTAGGCAGGATGACAGAGTGACAGGCTCTGTCAGGCCTACCTGCAAACAGCCATTTTTTCTCCTATTTTAATACACATGAAAAAAAATTCATTGATTACTTCATACCCTTCTATTAGGCTATTAGAAAGTCAATTTTAAGTGCTTCTGGCGACAAAGTAAATTTACTCAATGTTTCAGCAGTGAGAAATTTGCTTTATCATACCCACAAGAAGCCTGTCCAAGAGCAATGGTTCTGGCATTGTGCTCTGGATGTGCAGTTTTCTGCCAGAAGAAAGCAGAAGTTTTCAGTAGGTTATGGTAGTTTGTTTTCAGATATTGCTGGGAAAGCCTGTAGATCTGGCACATTCAGATTCTTTACAGCTACCTGCATGTAAGAAGGAACAATCCCTGTATGAACACTTGAACCAGAAAGAGAAGAAGCCAAAAGGCAGGAATGGATGGCCATGGGATAGAGTGTGTGTGGGTGATATGGGGATTGCAGCACCAAGTTGAGTTACCTACACACCAGCAGAGTTGAGGTATGGGCTTGTCTGATAAATAAAGTTAACCAGGCTTTCACTGTACAAAGGCCTCATGAAAATAAATAAATTCACTCATTCTGAAATGTAGGTATTTAACTCTGATTGCTCTAAAGGAGCCCAAAGGGAAATTAGAAATTCTGTCTTCAAAGCAGGGCTTGAATAATGTTATAACTACATGAAAACAATGAGGAGGGAAAAGATTAAACAGCTGCTTTTGAAATAAGTACCATCTCTTCTGTGTTGTGAATAAATCAGGGATCCCTGTGAAAAAAGTTGTATATGATCATATGTTTAAACTCTTTCCTACTTTATATTCCTTGTAGCATTGCATTAAACTGTGAAGAAACTTTAATCTTTCATTTCTTTAATTCTTAACACAGCTCTGAAGTACCTGATCCCCACTTGATGGGCAAATGGGGAATTGTGGGTGCTGCCTTTTCAGCCATTCTCGGTCTCCAGCATGGCCCTGTACAGAACACTGAACACTGTGCCAAAGAAGGTCAAATTTTAACAGGAAAGAAGGAACTGCCAACAATATTCAAGGAAAAGGAAGAAAATGTGATGCTAAAAATACCCAGGAAGGTATAAAACCAACATATTACATGTTTGAACCAATGAAGAACATTTCTGTGTTACTTGTTGCAGAAAATAGCTGTTGTTTTTTAACCCCAGCCACCAACTAAGACCCACATAGCTGCTCATTCATGTCCTCCACCAGAGAAATGAGGGAGAGAATGAGGGGAAAAAAACCAAATCCCATTTGGTTTAACAGGTAAAGTAAAAGCCACACATGAAACAAAGCAAAAGAAGGAATTCTTTCACCCCTTCCCATGGGCAGGGGTGTTCAGCCATCCCCAAGAAATCTGGGTTCCATCACACCTAACTGTGACTTGACAAGAGAGTTGTCATCACTCTGTGTGTCTTCCCTTTCCTTCTTCCTCAGCTTTAAATACTCATGCCACACAGTATGAGGTATCCTTTTAGTCCACTGGGGTCAGCTTTCCAATCTAAATCCTGTTGAAATCCTTTAGTGTTCCCTCCTAAATTTATGTGCACCCCTAACCTGCTCACTGTTGGGGTGGGGTGAGAGGCAGGAAAGGACTTGGCTCAATACAAGCTCTGTGCAACATTAACTAAAATATCCCTGCTTTATCAAAGTTTTTTCCAGCACAAATCCAAAACACAGTCCTGTGCTGGCAACTGTGAGTAAAATTAACTCTATTCCAGCCAAAATGAGCACAATAGTCTATTGCATCTCAATAATAACATAAAATGAGATGAATGTTACAGTACTGTTATCATTTAATAGATCAACTATCATTGCACAACTATCATTGTTATAAACATTTACTGAAACAAATATACCTTGAAATGAACAGAATTAATCAACAGGTCACCCCTACCTCTGTCTTACAGACAAAGCTAAATCAGTTTCCCACATGCAGCTGCAGGAACAGAGCACCAAGCAGGGAGTGTAGTATGCAAGCAGCTGCTGTTCTGCTTCTGCCTAAGTGAGAAAATATGATGGTTTCAACAAGCTGTTAGTAACTCTGTGTATGTGCTGTGTAATGTATTATGAAAATTTACTCTTTAAACATTAATTTGAGGTCAGTCTGGAAAAATGCTGATATTGTTATAGTTAGATGAGAAACTGCACTTTGGTAAGGTTAGTTACTAATTTTGTTAAATTATAATTGCAACCCATATTAAACCATTTGATCTTGTCATTGAAAATACCACATTTCTTACACTTTAATGACTTCAGTCTTTATTAAAATTTGTACCAGCATGTTCAGTCAATAGTTAAACAAACAAAAGCCTGCACTCAGGCTAACGGCACCATTTTCTTCCCTGTAACTGCTACCAAATAGTGGCCAGCTGGGCTCGTTGTGGGGCTGAATGCCCAGAGTTTTCAGGAATGACAGAGCAAAACAATGCTGTATAGGATGAGGCCAAGCAGTGATATGAAGACTTGGACTTGAAAGAACATTTTATATAAACATATTTGGGAGACAGGAAGCCTGATTATCTCTGCTGAGATTGATTGTGACTAAACTGGTAGCTAAGGTGAGGTGCTCGTCTGGAAAAGATATAAGCTTGTGGTTTGGCTGTTCATAATGAAGTGATGAGTATTGACAGATTGATGTCAGAGGGTACACAGATCACAAAGCATTTCAGCTGCCTTTCTCAGTTACATGGCATTGCACTTGAGCTAATTCTGCCTGGAGGGTCTGCTTAGCTTGCGATCAAGTTAACTCATTAAGAAATACGTTGTCAGTATTCTAGAAGACTAAAACCAGCATGAAAGAACAATGTGTATTTTTCAAAATTTTTTTGGTAGCTGCAAGTCAGTGGCATTGCTAGACTGTATAATATTGTCACTTAACTGATGACATATTTGCTATTTGCAGAATGATTGGGGTGAGGTTTTTTTTGCCATACTGAGTTTTGCAGGTCAATTAAGACATGAATCTAATGTGCCAATCTAATCCTTGCTAAGGAAATATTTTCTAGTTTGTGGGGAGGCAGACTAGAGGACCCTGTAGGAACACTATGGGAAAATATCTCTAAGAACACTATAGGGAAATATAAGAACACTCTAGGAATATGAAGCCATTTTCCAGTTTTAGGAGAGAGGTGTAATGAATGAATGAAGCAAATGCCAGTATTAGACTGTGTTTATCCTGCTGTGCAAAGATTTGAGGGCTCAGGAAGTGATGGTGACTCAACAGCCATTGAAGAAGGAAAAGGGAAGAAGTTTTACCTCATACAAATCTTTTGTCAGCAAACTTCTGCATGTGATATGACCAGTAATAAACACTGGTCATTTACTACTGAAAAAACCCCCATCTTCACAGAATCTGCTTCTCCACAGAAAGACTTATTAAAGCACAGGGTGCCACCATCCAAATTATAAGTAATAGCCTGAGTGAGAGTTGTGCAGTCAGAAGAGTTAATTTTCAATGAAAATCCTCCGCAAAGGTTCTGATTCCAGACTGTGTGCAGTTTATGGCAGAATAAATGCTGAACACTTCCAGTTGTGAATGCTTAGAAACTGTGTTTACTCTGAAAGGCTGCCTTTGCAAACTGGGCATGCACTTGAGGTGATCTCCTTTATTCTTTCTCTAAGTGAGTCTTCACAAGGCAGCAGTTACTCTTCTAGTTTCAATATCTTTCTCCAACGTTGTATTTATTTTCCTTTTGTTCTTCCTTGTCGCTCCACATCTCTCACCAATCTTCCTTGTTGACCCCTTTGCTGCTACTTTTCACTGTATTTCTGCTTTGTTTTTTCCACCACGTTTTCCTGATGTGTCTTTCCCTTTTCTGTCCTCTCTACCCTAGTTGCTAATGTATAGCTGAAATTTTTTCAGATTCTTCAACTGAAGGCAGATAATCAGCTTAAAATGAACCTCCGTTTCAGAGGTTAAACTTTTCAAAACTGAAGCAATTATAAATGGGTCTTGTTGGCTATTTTCTTAAAATCTAGCAGCATTGGCATGAAATGATGAAAATTCTTGGACACATAAGACACTGTTCTTGGACACATAAGACACTGTTATTGTATTGGCATGACAAAATAAAACATTGAAATTCAGTGGCAGTTACAATTAATTATTAATCAGGAGGATCTCAGAGATTCTGAATTATGAACAGAAACATTCTTCTAAATTATCCAAAAGTATGCAGAGGCCTAACAAGGTTTGTGGGAGTTTTTAATGATGCAAAACACAAAGGCCCTGATCCTTCTGTGTTCAAGCCCAATTTCATGCTTCGCACTGCATCTCTTTTATTACATTTGTTCAGATTTACTTAGTGTATCATGTAAAATAGGATTGTTGACATTTTAATCTTTGGTTTACTATATCTCTTTACATGTTCTCACATATTTGCAATGCATGTCTGTCCTTGTGCTGTGGATCTTTACAATGCCAGTTGACTGTAAATGTAAGCATTTGATGCTCCTGAAGGTCCCATAGGTCAACATTTGTTATGTTGGGGTGAATGGGGTTATGTGTTTGGTGCAACAGAAGTTTGCATTACAAGCTTCTAAAAAGAAGAATTCTTGAGCTGCACATTTTCTTTGAGGGGCTGTGAGGAAAAAATAAATAGCAATAGAAAATTCTGTACCTACTCTATTTGTTTTTGCATTTGGTTTTGAGAACTGGTGAGAGATACGCGCCATCCACGCAGCATTTTAATAAGATAACACAAAAACTTGTAAATAAAATCGCTTATCTAGATTAAAGGGTTGTAGTCATCATGTAAGAAACTTTGGAGAAATATGAAAAGGATGGTAGTGAGAAACCAGTCTTTCAAAAAATTTTGTTTTGGATTTCCTCTCAAAAAGGTAAATTTTTTTCCTCCTAAAATGGTTTAATAAAAAGCGAATAATACATTAGTGGTAAATAGAGTTCTTTGAAACATTTATCTCCTTTCTTAATAAATGAGAATATTTTCATGTTTTCCTTAGATGTTTGAGAGTAATATGGACATAGTTTTCCTATGTTGATTAAACTTTAATTCTTCAATATATTTGTATACGTCTGGAGTAAATTATGTTTATTTACTTCTGTAGAGGCAAAACATATATGTGCATACAAATATATTATTTGAGACATAGGGTGCACTTTCTCAGATAATGATTCCCAGTTTGAGGAGAATAGGCTATCTGTTTTCAATTTTGCATGTGAAATGTGGTGCATGCTGTAAAATTGCTGATCAATATTTGATGAATACTAATTTTCAGTTAAGCAATTTTTTTTTTAGGTTTTTGTTGGTTGGTCAGTTGGTTAGTTCAGCTTTTTTAGTTTTCTGAATTTTTCAAAAGCAGTCAGTTTCACTAACACAAATATTTAGAGAGACCATAAAAAATTAACTTGAATACAACAACAATACTAATTTCAGTTTGCAAAAGTAGTGCCTGTATATTAAGTAAACTATTCAGGTGCATAACTAAAAGTTTACAGAGGTAATGATTATTGATATAAGTTCTTCCATTAGAAAACAGACACTATAATATTTGCACTAGTCATGAGCAGAACAATACTCATTAAGTGTTTTTAAAAATATACTAATCAGAAACTATTTACTCAACATGCTAATCAATAGGAATCATGTGGTCTGTTTTCCATGGATATGCAGCTGGCTCAATATATCAGTCCTTTGAAAATACCTGAGCTCCTTCAAACTATCAGTCTACTACTATATTAGAGATTTCAAAATTAATATTTCCTCAAGACAGATTTTATAAAAATCAAAGGATGTTTCACCTCCCAACAAATGTAAGCAAGCAGGTGTTGTGGAATGATAATTTCGCAGAAATTTCTAAGGACAAATGTTTATAACCTGATATTAGACATATGAAACATTTATTAGAATTGTGTTTTCATGGCTTACATTATGGACTCCCTTGAATTGTTTCTCTTGCATACTGAGATATTTTAATAAAGAATGTAATATATAATTATATAATGCAGAGGTATGTGCTCTAATATACACAGTGTAATAAATAGAAATATATGACATACTATGCTGTAGTTATACAGGCATTTGGATTTTCAGAGGCTGGAAAGCTACCGAGCAGAAAAGGATCTGAGGGTGCTGATCAACAGCAGCTGACCATGAGCCAGCGTGTGCCCAGGTGGCCAAGAAGGCCAAGAATGGCATCCTGTCCTGTGTCAGCAGCAGTGGGGCAGCAGGAGCAGGGTGGGGACTGGCCCCGTGTGCTGGGCACTGCAGAGGCTGCAGCTCGAGTGCTGTGTGCAGTTCTGGGCCCCTCAATGCAGGAAGGACATTGAGGGGCTGAAGCATGTCCAGAGAAAGGCTAGGGGCCTGGGGAAGGGGCTGGAGCACAAGTCTGATGAGGGGCAGCTGAAGAAGCTGGGGATGTTCAGCCTGGAGAAAAGGAGGCTCAGGAGGGACCTTCTTTCTCTCTACCACTCCCAGAGAGGTGGGTGAAGTCAGGTGAGGCTCAGACTTCTTTCCCAGGCAACCAGTGACAGGACAAGAGGAAACAGCCTCAAGTTTCACCAGGGGAAGTTTAGATTGGATATTAGGGAAAAATTTTCACTGAACGGGTTGCCAAGCACTGGAAGAGGTTGCCTATGGAAGTGATAGAGTCACAATATTGGAAGTGTTGAAAAATCATGGAGATATGGTGCTCAGAGACATGGTTTAATGATTGATGTGACAGTGCTGGATTAGTTGTTGGACTTGAGGATCTTGGAGGTCTTTTCCAATCTAAGTGAGCAGACAGAGCTGACTAAATATTTTTCAGCCACTTCATAATTCAGTTTATTGTAAACCCTATTTAAAATAATCGCATTTTCTACCTAAAATTTATCTCTTCTCCCACGTCTCCACCCAAAAGATATACATCAATATTTCCTGTTTTGTCATTCAGTCCTACAGCTGAAATTTGTCTAAAAGAATTCAGTATTTTTTTATTCACGTCAGTTCTCTGAAACTTGACTTATCATTCTGGAGTATTCACTTTCTTTTCTTTGAAAGTACAACTTTTTAATAATGCTACAGGAAGTAATTGACAACTACTCCATTGTTTTTGATATTTTGGGAAATGGAATAATATAGTAACTAGTTTCTAATTTAAACATTTGACTGAATTATTGTAGAAAAAACATTTTAGTAAATAAAATACAATGATTGTACGCTATTTAATCAAAAAACATTGATTATCAAGGTACTGAGAATTCTACTTCAAACAGATTTTTCTTGAATAGTAACAGGGAAAAAGAGGTTGGTTTTTTTTCCCCTCAAATTATGGTACATTTTAAACATTTATTTTTGTTCTGATTTGGAAAAAAAATTTCCCTTTGAAACAAGGGATTTTTTTGTGAATTCACATTAGAGTGAACAAGTTTAGTTTTATGTGGTAAATCACAGTGTAAAGTAAAAATAAAATAAATATAAAATTTCAAAGCAAAGAAGGATAACACTCTCAATAAGACACTCTCCAAAAATTAGGATATTTTGACCTTTTCAGATTCTTTCAATTAACTGAAAAATCAAGATACCTTAAAAGAATATATGTAATGGTGGTTCAAGGAATTTGTGGGGGCCTAGAGAGTGAGGCCCCTCTAAGGTAGAGTTAGGTTTGGCCTTGGAAAAGGGGTCGAACTCCCCCCTCCCTTCCTTCAGTTAACAATGGTATCTTGTGTCTCCCTCTCTCCGCCCTTACTCCTTCCCGCCTAGGCCCTGACCCTCTGACCCTTCCCTGTTCCTCCCCTGTACTGTTATAAGTTGTAACCTTCAGAATAAAAGTCTGAAATCTAGCTTTCTGGGGTCTTTCGCCCCTGAACCCAAGCAGAGCAGACCATGGTGTGATCGTGTCTGATCTGGGTTCCGGGCGAGGGAACACTCTCTCTCTCAACAGCTCTCCGGCTTTTCGGACAGTGGGCACCATCCCAGGGAAGCCCGGCTCGCAGCAAGCGGAAAAGAAGTCCCTAGCTGAAGTTGACTTAACAAAAAGAAAACTTTCAGAACAAGCCGCCAAGCTGCCGGCTGTCCCTGTGGTCAGCTGTCCGGCCCTCAACACCGGCCACAAATATATACCACAAATTATACAATTATAAATCAAATTATAGATTTTAAATTGTCCATCTGTGAAAACACCATGTAGTGTTATAGACATGTTGAAAAGACTGTTATAGGCAATCTGTTCATACAAGATTTCTTGTGTGCGGTTGAACAACTTCATTATAGCATATTAAATTATTATTTCCAATATGAAATCTTTTTTTTAAAAGAAAATCAGTAAATCCATTTCTGCCAATCTTTTTATTGTAGGGAAAACTACATAAAGCAGTAATTGTTACTTAGGATTTGCTCTGTAAGGCATGGTGACCGTGTTAGTATTAGTATTACATTGAACACATGAAAAAAACATTGCTTTATGTCTCCATGTCTTCTGTCTTCAGTGCTTGTCTTTTCTACTTAAAAAATTATAATAACTACCTAAAAGATTACCATATTGGGATTTTTCCTAAATAGTAGGAAAAGCAATTCAAGTAGGTCCTGAATATAATTGCTTTTGTAAATATTAGCTGCTCTAGGAAATTGGGATTTTAATTTACCGACAGGGATAGCTACTCAACCATGCAGTGTTTCTGACACAGACTTGATCCTGGCATGATTTAGGAGGTGATAACTTTGATTCAATAGCTGGTACACTGATTGTAATTCACAGAAAGGTGACTGATTTGGCGTAGAGTGGTTGCAACTAAAAAAGTAATTCTCTTTTGGGTGCTTCCCTAGGTTTGGGAGAGAATCCGCACAGCTGAAAGGTGAATATCAATGAAAATCATGACTTTTCCAAAGGTGGAATGAACTTTTACAATGTGATCTTTGCACAAAATATTTGCTCTGATAAATATATCCAATTCCTACACTGATAGGAGATTTACCTTCAAATAGTCCTGTAGAGCTGCTTGGTGTTTGGTGCTGGCCAACCCCAGAAAATAATTTCAGCTTGAGGTATGACATAGAATTCATGTCAGCTCTAGCATTAACACAATACTGCAGATTTCTGTCTTAACTTCAATGTGAAACACACAGTGTGGAGTTTTATGATGTCTGTTGTTTCTATAGCTAGAACATTTAATTATATTTGAATGAGGTTAATATCCAGAGTGACAACACTGTAAATTGAGTAAGGTTTGTGGATGATATATCACACTTTTCAATAAAAGGTGGTTTGTTTTTATTTTAACCCTGAAATTAAGCATCTTAAGATATTATTACTTATAACTTATGTTGTATATCTCACACTTTCTTGGAAACATATGTCTTAAATTCAGTATTAGTGGGTGTGCCTTAAATTTCTGCTAGATTTAGAAAAATAATTATGTAGCTTGGATTTTGACGCTAGATTTTGTTCTTACATCAAGGTTACTCTAGGTTATATCATCTGGCAGAGTGGAGTAAACCATAGGGTTATTCTGAATTTATATTCGTTAAACTGAGAAGATAGTTTATACCTATTTTTTAAGAGAATGTGAAGATTTTTGCATTACTGAATCTTTTTTTCCTTTTACTGAATGAATCTGTGTTGGTGTTCACCCTACATGTATCAAGAGATATTTTTGTCTTCTACTACATTTAATTTTCTTTGATTTTCACAGCTGCATACATAGCCAGTGTGGAAAACTCCTCTATGGTCTTTTAAAATGTGAATCTAGTGCTTCTGAATAGATCAATATCCCCAGAAGCTGGAATTCTGTTCTCTCTGTTCACTGAAAATACACAGCCAAATGCAGGAAAGGTTTAAATTTTTTCTGGCTTCCTTGTGTAAATAAACAAACATCTGAAATTACAAGTTCTAAATGAGGGTATTTCATGTTCATTGAGATTTAGGAGTGAGTGCTGAATCGACCAAGGAAAGTGTATTTATTTGGGCTGGATGTGTGGTAACTGTGTGGCTAAATCATTTCTCTTCATGCTGCTAAGCAGCCATCTCATGGAAAGAATCTATGAATTACTGCTGAATTAGGCTAAATTTGAAGAATTAGATCATGATGCAGAACATCTATTCTCATGACTCATTCATTTAATATTTATTAGAATCAGGACATGTGGATAATCCAGTATTTTTTTCAAAGCAGAACTACAAACAAACTGTTTTCATTATTTTATTAATGCTTTTCTGTTTAAATTCAAAGATAAGGTCCAGAAGATTTCACATATATATACCATGTATGTATATATACCGTACAAACATCTGGGAAAAAACCCAATGTTTTTGTGTGATTTCGTACCCTATTCTGTTTTCAAGATTCATTTGGTATCATGAAATGATGCAGTTCAGATGGGACGTCTGTGGGTGCCATCTTGCCAATGCAAAGAAGGGATAACTTTCAAGTTGGAGAATGTTTTTCCTGACTTTATATAACAGAGTTTTGAAAAGCATCCAAAAATGCAGGTTCCACAACCTCTCTGAGCAATGCATCCCTGAACTTTCCTGCTTTTTCTGTGGAAAATTTTCCATTGGTTTGCACTTGGGTTACTGCAGATTTAGCTTTTTTTTCTGTGCACCTCTGGTTAAAGTTTGCCTCTGTAACACACTACTAGGTAACTGATAAAATCAATCTCAAATTATTCTTCTCTAGGCTTCCTCAGCATCTTGGTACTTCAGATAGATGGAAAGTACTGTTCCTTTCAGGTCAAAACCACAGAGTTGAATTAAGTGAATCATAATTGATATCTCAGGTTTTATTTTAGGGGTTTTTTTTCAGGAATTTTTTTTGTTAGGGTTTTTTTTTGTTTCAATTTGTTGGTTTTGGGGGGTTTTTTGGGGGTGTTTTTTGGGGTTTTTTGGGGGTTTTTTGTTTGTTTTGTGGTTTTTTTGTTTAGTTGTTGTGGGGGTTTTTTTGTTGTTGTTGTTGTTTGGGATTTTTTCTGCGATGCAGCCAAATGGTTTTTTTAATTTAGCCTGAAAATTTCAGACTTCTTTTCTGGTTTGCATAATTTCTTAAACTAGTATCCAGCAACACTGTAAATGACTATGAGGTAAAGTGACAGGATAGGAGGGGAGAAATACTTGAATTATTTTTACAGCTAAAGAAACACTATATGCATCAAAGGGGATAATATTGAACCATTTAAAAGAATTTTCTTTTGTTTCCTGATGTACCTGCATTTTAAATTATCATATTTATTGCCTGTGGTTTTAATGTGACATTTTAAAAATTAAGGAAAAAAAAGGTAAAATCAATGTTCACATTTTAAATTAAATCATGCTTGCATAATCTATGGAAAAAATACAGAAGACGATCTGTGATTCTAAAGACAGCACTAATCCTGCCAGTATTTGTAGAGAGCTGCTATCCACAAATGTGTGGGCAATAGATAGTCTAATTGCTCCATTCAGATTTGCAGGATATGTATTCTCTTTCTTGGTGACAGCTAACTTCACGTTGTTTCCTATTCACTGTATTTCTTGAAGAAGATCAGTGCTATGTATCCTTCACAGAAGCATCCACTTGCATTAAGCATTTCCTGCTCTTTCCATGTGACTAGAGATTTATTGTTGTGTTTGACAGTGCTTGTGTTTGTGTCATGTCAGTGCTGCCCAGAATCTTTTTATTATAATCCAGTAGTGTTTTAGTATTTATCATTTTTCCATCCATTGCTTAACCATTACATTACTGACATTGTCCAGACTGGCAGCTAAGCAACTTCTTACAAGGATCTGAAATTTTTTAAACCTGAGTTAACGATATTGTTAGATCATTTCTATGTCTGCATGTTACTGGGGACTGCTCATGTGTCTTTATCCATTAGGAAATAATTGATGATGTTCCTGCTGTAGAAAAGAAAGCTGAAGATAAAATAGCTTTGCAGAGATACTTTAAAATAAATATGCAGTAACAGCAGTAGCAGGATAATTTTTGGTATGTTTTCTTATAAAAGTCAAAGCATATGCCATATAAAACAGCTTACCTTTTTCAATTCCAGGGTTGAGTATCTCTCTCTGTATTCTCACTAGAGGTTTCTTTTGTTTTGTTTTTGTTTGTTTGTACAGTTCTCAATTGCAGATAGGTTCCAATCCCCCGGGTTTTTATTGGTGGAAGTGGATCTTCTATTCTTGATTTCTTTTCTCCCACAGACATGCATATTTTTTGACCAAATTAAGTGCAAATAAAGTCACACCACAGTTCTAGATAAGAGAATAGTCCACAGAGATGAAAGAACATTCCAGCAATAAAGGTATAAACCTCTATTGTCTGAGCTAATAGAGAAACCTGGTTTTGTTTATTCTAGCACTTTAGCCACAATGCTTCCCTTAAAGTATCTTCTTTCTTGTCCTTTTAACTTTCCTTACGTTTCTGTTTTTGTACTACTTTTTGCCCAGGTATTGTTTCTAACTCTGTTTTTTTTCTTTTCTCTTCTCTTTTTCTTCTTTCCCCAGGATAACACCTCTGTGTTTCCATGATATCTTATAAGCATATTTTTCCCTCTTTCCAATTTTATGCTCATCCTCACCATGTGTAGCCAAAGGGTCAACATAAGCTCTTGTCCTCCTGGCTTTTCTCATGTTCACACATCATTAAATATCTACTTGTCGTCTACATAAAGCATCGTTGCTATGTATTCCTTTTTTAAATCTCCAGAGAGTGTGCAAAAAACCAAATTCAGTGTTTTCCCTGAGTATTTCAGGACAGCTAAGAAAGCTTTTATTAAGATACATTATGCAGCTTCTTTCTTCCTTTCTTTTGTTGTTGTTGGTGGTGGTGGTGGGTTTTTGTCTCTTTTGTTTTGTTTTGTTTTGTTTTGTTTTGTTAGTTTTGTTTTTGTTTTTGGGGTTTTTTTTTGAGGACTTTTAAAATTGTATTCTAGTGACATAGTACACAAATGATTTTTAAAAAAAGCTTCCTAATAATTCCAAGATAGTGCATAGTCTACTGGATTAGCCTTTAACTTATTTACTTATTTTAATTTACTGACCTGTTTCTGGATTGGATGAATGTATCCCTCATCACTGAGTTCAAGAATATTATTTGTGGATAAGAGAAGTTTGCAAGAGAGAAAAGGATTTTCTTCTTCTCTCAGGATGGTATTTTAACACTAGTGAGGATTATTCAGAATCTAAGTATACCTTCAGACCTACTTTATTACCATGCACAAGTTTCCCACTTGTTAAACATGTACAAGCAGTCAGCCTAATGCTCTCTTGAAAAAGTGCTGAAGCAACATCTAATTGTTTGACTGTGAGGCTTATTTGTGTAATTTCTTCTTGCAATCACACACCTACACCACTTACAGCTTGTCCAGAATGGGATGTTACATTTGTTCTTCATTTGTCCATTTGTGAGCACATAGTGACTGGTCTGTTTTATTTCGGCTGGCAATGGAAAGGCAGACTTGCATTAAGTACCTCTGTGGAATTTAAAAGCCTTATTTATTGGTGCAGGCTGTGGCTGTATTTAAGCTTAATTTCTCCCTTGCAAATGGAGACACCACACCACACCATATACCTCTTAGATGTACCTTTTATACTCACTCAGAATGTGAGTGCACCCTTGCTGGATTGTGCATCAGAATGCAAAAGTCAGTCACTGTTACAGGTCAGAGTTATTATCCTCACATTGACAATAATAACTAAAATACTATATTTTACTTTGTGGTCAAATAGCCACAGGAATCTATGTACTTTTTATTTATTATCCATATATTTCCTTGATCAGTTTATAATATTTTTGCTTAGAATAATACCCTTTTTTTTGTTTGTTTTAATAGTGGCATTTTGTTTCATGTTCTAGTTTTCCATGGTGTTGAACCACGCAAGATGTTTTGTGGAAACGAAGGTATATTACCTGGGATAGTAATTAATGACACACTTAATCTTCCATTTATTTTTTCAGCCTAATACTAATGTGCTGTGTTGACATTCACTAATCTCCTAGTAGTCTCCTCTACATACTTTGATCACTTAATGATCCACTAAGGATTTTATAGATTTCTGTCACATTCCCTCAAGGTCCTCTCTTTTACCTAAGAAGTCTGGGCCTGCTCGACTGTTGCTTAAAAGAAAATTTTACATAAAGCAACAAGAAAGTCTGAGTACTTTTCACTTCTATTGCATCCTTTTTGAGACAGTGAGACCAGAACTGCAGATAATACTCATGGTGCTACATATCCAGCATGAATTTATGTAGCAAAGTAATACTTTATTTGCTAATTTTTTTCTTGACATTTGAATTACTTGTTTGTTCTCTTTTTGTATCTTTTATGACCACCAAACTGATTACCTGACTAATCAGAAGCAAGATCTTGGGGCTAATTGGACAATTGAGAACAATTGTATCTTCATGTGTAAAAATCTTTCCACAACACCACCCTCTGCCTGGGTGATATTCAGTCACATTCAATCTCTTTTACCATTTTAGATAGATTCCATGGCCATGCATCCATTCATCTCAGTCAATCCTCATCCTTATGACACCAAATAACTGACCTGACAGCAAAAGCTCCTCTTCTGTTCCATCCCCCTTTTTTCAGGACAAGCACAAGAATGTCGAACAGCCACATATACCTGTGGAACTGCTGACCTCCCTCCATTTGAAGAACTGACCGATTTTTTATTGCTTTGATAATGATGATGAGGATGATGATTTGTTTTTGTTTGTTTGTTTGTTTGGTTTTTTTAATAGTAAAAACTTTCCCTTTTGTTCTACAGCTGCTTATTTTGCTGAAAAGTCAGATATTGTGATGAATGATCCATAAAAGAAGGATCTTCCATGGGAATCTTCAGTGTTTCTTCTTTGAAGGCAAACCGGAAGAATTCCTTTGACCTTGAATTTTATGTAGGTTTCCTTGCCAAAAAGTACTAAATGAATTTAGCCTTCATCTCTGTTACTAAGGCCCCTCATTTTCAACCTCAAGATAGGTACAGAAGCCCATGCAGGAAAGAAGATTTTACGTGTGTATTAACTTGAACATTTCCTCTTAAATTTCTCTGGGATCCCAATGCTCAGCATGTTGCCTGTTTGCATTACATGTCCTCATTTATTCCCCCCATTATGTGCAAGAATTTTTTTTATCAAAGCCAGTTTCATATGCTCCTGACCCAAATATCTATTAGTGTTTCCAGTGCTGAACATTATAGCACCTCTATTGATACCTGTCCTGGGAATTCAGAACAGAAGATTTTTTCATATAACAGGATTTTGTAAAATGAGGGGTAAAAAAAAAAGGAAGATGTGAATAAACAGCTGGATATTCTGACTAATCACAAAATAACTGCAAACCCTCAGGAGGAGGTAGCCTTGAAAAATGTAAATATGATCCTAAGATGATGGGAGAAGAATTCTTAGAGAACAGAAAAATATTAGAAGAGCTCATGTTGTTTAGCCTGCCAATATCCAGGCATGGATGTCATGACATCAAAGACTTAATTCTAGAGAAAAAATATATTTGTACTAAAAGAAAAACGGGATAAGCAGACCATGAATTAATTTTAGATATCACGTTAAGCTCCTCAATAAATAGTTGCTTCCATTTCTAGAGCACTCTTCCACTGTGAAGCAAACCCCTCATTTATTTCAAAATGCAGAACATAAATTAAATATTTGGGTTACCAGGGTTGTGCACTAGATGATTCAGGAGGTGAATTTCACTTAGCCCTTCCTAACACACAGTGAAGACTCAGATATCTTCTCTGTCACAGACATATTCACAAAGGTTATTGCCCATAATTTTGTTTTCTTTGACAAAGGAAGAATTTGAATTAACTTGTTTAATATAAATAATTTACAGATTATTGTAATTGTAGGCATTTTGTTGTCCTATTTTGTTTCAGCAAATGCCGTGACTTGTAACTGGAAGGTTAACACAACACCTGCAATAGCTCTAGCCAGGTGTCTCTGCTGTGAATCTCTGATAAGGTCACATCTCGGCACTGGTTTTTGCCCATTTTTAGCTAGTTTTGGCCCAGCCTGGGCAATTGTGTTTTATAGTGGATCTTCTGGGCAACCCACACACATGAACCCCTCCAAAATGCATTTCTACTACAAATTCCTTCAGTGGTGCTCTTTGGGACATTTTAACCCAAGATCTTATTGGGTAAAGCAAGACAAAATCCATTTTGACAAAAAAAATGGGCAGTGCATTGCCAGCAGTTTTCCTTCTCCATGGAGCATGCAATTAGTTCTACAGAGGATTTTGACATCTATAATGTAAAGTTTGATAATTTAAGCTTGTCAGGGTTTTACAGATAGAGACTGATCTTATCCAATATTTTATATAGGCTGTGTATCAATCTTTGTATGATAGAGTTTTTTAGTTTTTTTAAAGAAGCAATTACAATTTTTGGGCCCTTGCTCCTGACATCGTGCAAGATCACTAAGATAATTTTCTTCCGGATTTAGTTGTCTGAACACCTGACTAACTAATCCTGTGAGGGTGCAACAAAAGAGATGTCAGAAAGAAACTGTCCTTGTTTTTCTGAAGCTCTTACTCTGGTGAGGTATTTAGTGTGCTATAAATATTAACTGAATCATTGTACTAAAACTGATTTGTTATTTATAGCATGTCTTAATTTTTTGTCATGCATAATTTAGTATTGTTTAGTAGGGATGTAATTGCTAGACTTTTGCAAATATAATTTATATTGGGCTTAAAGGATGGGTAGAAACATCTGTATTCTTGTCTCTGGATTTCTGTAATGTCTTTGCATATGCCATATGGTAGAATTTAAATAATAAACATGGTCACAGTGTGAAATATACGGCCTATATTCCATGCAAATCCAATTTTTTAGTAGTTTGTGAAGATTGTCATTATTTAGGCATTCTTTGGTGCTGTTAGTCTGTATATTCTTAATTGTAAAGCTTCATATGACAGAAGGAAAAATAGATTTGTAAGGAACAACAGCTCTCCATGCTTACCTATCATTAAGTCTCTTAAACTAAAACAGATTTGTGTTTTTTTACAAAAATCAGATAGGAAGTGTACTTCCTTTACAATTTAATTTGATTTATTTTTTTTTTCAGACTTTCCTGTAACATTGCTGTATTGTTATTTAGCAGTCTGTATGGAATCTGCTGGTTCAAACTGGTTGCAATAGTCATATTTTACCACTAGCATTTCAAGGCAGTACTCTTGACTGGGATGAGAATTGTTTGTTTACCATTATAAATAGTTTTTTACTTAAAGAGAACTTTGTCCATAATTTGAAAGTTGTTGTGAAGTCTAGATAAGGAAAGACTTCAAAAACAGTGAAGTGAAAATGACAAGAATACGTTTAATGAAATGATGGAATCATAGGATAGTTTGGGTCGGAAGAGACCATAATGATCATCTGGTTCCTATTCCCTGCCATGGGCAGAAGCACTTTCCACTGGTCCAGATTTCTCAGAGCTCTACCCAGCCTGGTCTTGAACATTTCCTCAGGTGGGACTTTCAAAATAAAATTTGCTAAGGGTGCACTTTCATCTGTGTCAATTAATGAAGCTATTAAACAGAAAAGGTCCAAATACAGACCTCTAAGGGGCATAACTTGTCACTGATGTCCATTGGCAGTCTGAGATGTTGACCACAATGCTCGGATGTGACCGTCCTACCAATTCCATATCCATTAAACAGTCCATCCATCCAATCCAATCCATGTCTCTCCAATTTAGAGAGAAGGATATTTTAGGGAACTGTGTCAAAGGCTTTACAGAATTCCAGAGAAGTGAAAACTGTAGCCTTTCCCTTGTCCTCTGGTGTAGTCACCCCATCAGAGAAGGTCACTGTGTTGGTCAGGTAAGACTTGCCCTTGGTGCAGCTGAGCTGTGGAATCACCTCCCTGTCCTCCATGAGCCTTAACACAGCTTCTAGGAGGACCTGTTCATGGTCTGCCCAGGCACAGAGGCTGACAGGTCAGAGTTCCCAGAGTTCCCCTCCTTCCTACCCTTTTTAGAGATGGGTACAATATTTTCCCTTTCCAGTCACCTCGGTTTTCACCTCATTGCCATGACTTTTCAAATATCATGGAGAGTGTCTTGGCAGCTACATCAGGCAATTCCCTTGGGACTCTGGGATGAATCTCATTAGGTTCCATGGACTTAAGTACATGCAGGTTCCTCAGGTGTTCACAGAGCTGACTTCCTCCTACAGGGAGCCATTTGCTCCCCATTCCCTGTCCTGCAGTCCATCCACTCAAGAGAGGTTGCCTCAGAAGACTGAGGAAAAAAGTTATTGAGCACCTCAATCTTTTCCTCACCCACTGTTACCATTTTACCATCATTTTTTATCAGGGGGCTTACATTGTCCTTCTGGGTAGCACAATTGTAGAAGACATTCCTGTTATTCCCTATGTACCTTGCCAGGTTCAGGTCTAGATTTGCCTTGGTCTTCCTCACCCTAGCTGTCCACAATTGTACCTCATGTCTATACTCTTCCCAGCTCACCTATCCTATCTCAAATGTGCATTTACTTTCTCTTCAGTTAAACAAGCAGTCACCTACTCACCATGCCAATCTCCTGCCTCCCTTTCCTGATTCCTTGCTCCTGGGAATTGTTAACTTCATGGAAGGCTTCCTTAAAGATCTACAGCTCTGTTCCACTTGGTCATTCAAGCAATAAATAAGTCTCTAATTTGGATTGAACTTCAGCAGAAAGCACTTTTGCAGATATTATTTTTTTAACAGAATTTATTATAGTGAACTTTAAATTATATATGAAAGTATAAATCCTATCAAATAGACTTTTAAATAAAGGAATCTGAAACAGGCCTATTTAAAAACTCCTGTCCTAAATTATAAAAATAAAAATGCATAAAATTTCTCAGGGAATTCTGCATTTATTTATTCTTTATATGGTCTATATATAGGGAATTAAATATTATTTTAATCCATACAATTTTTCAGAATGTTTCCTTTCAGGCAAAAGGGAACATAGCTGAACTGTAAGCTTCTGTTATGCTTGTAAAATAGGAACTGAACAAAATCTTCAACTTCTTCCACTAACTTTTCTTGAGAAAGGGTTTCAAGGTTAAGATGCTAATTTCTTATTGGTTTAAAAGATTCTAGATAATCCAAAATAAGTACAACATAAACCTGTTATATATATAAAACCTAGACTTATATAATTTTTCCTCAGATTCATATTGTTTTAAAAGATTAAATTTACTGAGTGACTTAACAAATACAGTCACTATCATATTGACAAAGTGTTAAATACAAATAATTGATACCAGATTATTTCAAAATGGATAAATTGAATTCAAACTATAATTAAATGTTAAATCTATTCTCATTCATATTCGCTAAGATGAGTTGTTGAAATCTTGTTATGGATTTACTCAACCTTACTTACTTTTTCTTTTTCTGTGGCTGATATGAGCATGAGTACAATACAAATATATTGAAAGAAGTTGCCCCTAGTTAAGCACTCAATTCTATTGCGCTTACATTATCTTGTTTGCAATTGTTACCATTGTATGACAAATAACAGCTACTGATCTAATGAATGAGAAACAGTATTTATGAAACAGCATTTGATCAACAAAGAAACACATTTGTAATCAAGTTTGAATAGTCTTTCTGTTCTAAAAAAAAAATCCATCTCCTTTTCCTTCCTTCAGAAATTCAGCATACAAATCAGTTCCATTCTCTGATCAGAGACCACAGTAAGTTTACTGAGAGGGGAGCACTCTGGAAAAGGGTAAAAACTAATCCTGCCAGCTCTTATTTTATTAATCAAACCTGCCTTCAGTTTTGAACAAATATTTTGCACACATCACACAGAAGTTACCTGTTCATCCAATTCCATGTTTAAATACTATGGACAGAGATTATCTTCAGAGTTCTGCCAGAGAATCTGTCAGAGGTAGAATATCAATCTGAGGATGGCTAATTCATAACTGTATTTCTCCACTAAAGTGCCTTCAGCTGAAGAGCACTTAAAGTATCATGTCAATTACCCAATGTCATGTCAATAAAGACATTTCGAAAGTGGAGGTCCTTGCTAGCCATAGATATTTGACAGTAATAATGTTTGTATACGGAATGTCTTAAATTACAGTTGTCTTCTGATCGAAATGGATGACTGAATTCCATAAATAAAGGCACTTCATATAGTCACGTAGTCTTACGAGCATGCCATAGAAGGGTCACTTACTTTTGGTGTTTTTCATTATTGGCATGATATATGCATTGTGAAAAACGTTGTGTCTGAACACACAGAGTGACCATTGACTGATTTACAGCAGTTGCACTGAATTGTCTTTTCGGAAGTTGCTGTAGTTCCCCATTATTGACACAAAGTGGTTCCATTCATTGCCTCAGCTTCACAATTTCATTATAGAACTGTTGCTGATGATTCTGCAGATCTGTTTCCCTCATCCTCTGTACCCTAAGTTCTTTGGATGGCAACTTGATTTATTTCCTCTTCCATAGCCAAATACCTAAATGTTTCTACTCCAGGAAGATTTAAATTATTTATATATATTTTCAAGCAAGCGTGCCTTCTTCATAAAACTGTTTTGTTCTGCTAATATCTCTAATGTTTCTTTTCACACACAGCAGATGCATGCATTTAAAAATTTTCTGATAATACTTTTGGGTTATGAGGAGCAGCAAAACAAGAAAGAATGAAGTAAGCTCTTCAAATCACAGTTTTTACTTCAATTATGTATTTCCTTGTTTTATGTGCATATGTGTGTGCTCATTTTCTCAACTACCTGGGATATCACAAAAGATGGCAAATAAAAGTAGATATAAATTTACCCATAAGATCAGCCAGTGTAAATATCTAGCAGGACATAATGTCTGAATGTGGCAGAAACTTGTCTTCCTATAGTTTTTCTAAAGGCTTTGGCATTTAGTCAAAAACTTGAAGACCAGGCTAAAAATCTGCAACTCATATGTTTTTAACAATATGGACCTGAAAACCTCAAATGTACCAAACGCACATATATATCTAAGCATCTCTGAGTAAATAAAAAAATCCAAATATCCCAGAGAAAAATACTGCTTTTTATGTGGAATGTAATTATAAATATACTAAACATTGACAGAGTTCAACTGATTCAGAATTTCTAAATTATTCACATGATAGAACAAGATAGAGCTTGGATTTTCAAATAATTAGAAGCATGCATCATAGAATACATAGCATGGAAAAGAATCTGATTAAAAGAGTGCCTGGACTGAAGAATATTTGCAGATGACAAAGAGATGAAAAAATAAGCAAATACATGGGAAGAGCTAAACAAAGAAGATTTTTCCCAAAGGTTAATTAATCACTCTCTTGATCGTGAGTGCTTGAGAAAATATGTATATCTGGATATTTTTGTATTTTAACAAGATATTGGCAAGGAGGAAGTCAGAATAAAATTATTATTTTTATAAGGAGTAACCTATGGTCATGGAATAAATTTACTGAGCTGCCTTATAGCAAAAAATTGGTACTAAATGTGAGACATGTGTGTCTTTGTGCTACAAATTTGGAAAAAAAAATTGTGAAAACAATGAAAGTCCAATATTCTGGTGCTTGGGTAGTTTCCATGGCTGGATGACAACCTTGGAGCTATAGCTCGTTGCCTTAAAGACTTAAATTTTGGAAAAGCAACTTCCCCAGGAAGCTTGGAGGAAGGTGTTTTGCACAGATTTTACACTGCGGTATTGTGATCCTAAGGATAAAGGAGCTTGTGCCCTCTGAAGTCGTATTTAAAATGCCATTTATTGACGCTAAGGAAAGAGAGGGTAGGTAACATTGCAGCTGGGGATGTCACATCAAAAGGCACTGAATGGATCTTCATTCAGCTCACAACTTGCTGTGCTGAATCCTTATACAGACATTTACCCTTTTTGGTCTCTTGATCCCATACATATTTTTTCTTAATATGGACTGATTTTTTTTTTGTATAATTGTACAACAGAAAAAAAAAAGTATTTTACAATTTTCTTTTGAAGAATATAGATGTGAAAACACAATGCTTATGTTTAGTTATCTTTCACCTGAGACTGATAGCTCTGAATCAGTTTCTTTCATAGTTCTGGGGATAACTTTTTTCCTCACCTGAAATTCAAACCTTGTGTATACAATTTATTCAACCTAAACTGCACATGAAAATTCCTCAATAGGCTAGGAAAGTCAGCGAACTTTTGGTTCTGTTTTGGTTTAAAGGTAGTTTTACCAAAAATTTTAGAAGTCCTGTTTTTCTTTTCTTCAGAATAAAAAGTCAGAATGTCCAGTACCAGCTTCAATTTTCTATTTGGCAAATACTGCTTTACTTATACAGCTGTCTCCCAATACACCCATCTTTTTCTTCCTTGCATGGCCTACAATTAATATTAATCTTTACAAAAAGCAGATAGCACTGTGAGAATCCAGACAATTCAGGAATAACTTTCAATTAGTCTGCTGTTACTGCAAAAACTATCTGTGTAACTTCATATTTGGGAGTTTTATGAATTCAGAAAAACACAGATACAGTTGTCTCTTTGTTAGCAATACACTTGTAGTCTTAAGGTCTGCAGTGTGTTTTCCTAAAGAGCATGCTGATGGCGGGGATATCCCAGACTGTGACTTATCCATGTCCTTCAGCATGATTGTAAACTGTGCAGGGCTGCGTCTTCAGACATATGCTTAGCTTTGCCAAATTTTTTCTCTCTGCCCTTCAAAAATGCACTTATCACTTATCTGCCAAAAATAGTCTTTATTATAGGCAGCCTCAATGTCTTCCAAGGCCTCAGTGATGGCAATTTTTAGGTGTACATACCTGCCTACCACATATGCTGCTGTGGACATAGACAACACTCTTTATTGTTAAAGACCCACAGGGATTTCGGATATTGAAGCGGGGTGGTTTTAATTTTGTAGCGTTTTTTAACCTTTGAAACTCCTTGTGGGTTTGCATCTCCTTTTTTAACATTTTTTTTATACTGCAGCTATGTCTCAAGCTAGAGACTTAGAGAAAAATTGCTTAAACTGTTATTTTTAAGTTAAGAGATGAAATTAGAGATTGTGCAGAGGTAAAGTAATAATTCTTGAAAGTGTAGATCTCAAAAATCAGAACTAGCAGGAGCCTTTTCATTCTGACAGTGTGAAGTATGACATTTTAAGTAGCTGCATTATTTAGTGTATCTGAAAAGTCTGAAGAGTTTAAATTTGGGCACCTAAAAATTACCAGGCTGACTAAGAAAGAGGTCTAGTTTTTTTCATTTTGAAGAACTGGTATCTTCACCAGACCTGCAGATTTTTTTTCTGCAGTATTACTTCACCAAGTACAGGAAAGAAAACTTAAAACCCCTGATATTTTATGTTGCCTCTGTCAGAGCAGGCAGGTAGAAATGTACAGGTACATCCAACTAACACAGCAAAAGAACGGTGAACCATCATGTCACTTACTACTGCCTTCACAAGTGTAGTAAAGAAGAGGGAGAAATCTGAATTCTTTGTAACCCTGCAGGTCGACAGGTGAGCAAGTGAGCATTTCCCCATATGACTGGCAGTCCTGTTGTACCATTTAAAACTGAAAATTAAATATTGCAATTTTATACAACTTAGGTGTATTAGGACACAGATGAAAGTATTTCTTTCTCTGAACAATTTATTTAGGTTTGGGATTTTTCAAATCTCTATGTTAAAATGAGGGTAGTCAGAACAAATGAGACATTTTTCATGCGTAGTAGGTAGGGATTTTTATCTTCATTTTCATGCTTCCTCAGATATTAAAATAGCAAAATGTACTATTTTAAAAACAGGAAGTGATTTGACAGCTCTATTTTCTTTTGCTACCCAGCAGCTCCCTATATGTAGGCATTGCGGCACTTGCTGGCATGTCTTTGGAATTCAAATTTCTGTTTTCACTGAATCTTTTTACTTTAGTAGTAGACACAGAATTTGCATCTTCAGAAATAGTTAGAGATTTTATAATATCCCTCACTGAACAGTCTTTTCCCTGGGGCATGCCTTTACTATTACAGGCTGTGTGTGCAGTGTAATATGCCAAGGACTCAGGAATAAAGATTGATATCTGTGGAGGAACTATAGGATGACTTATGCTCTCCAGAGGGAGGTCTCAAGCTAAGTGCATTTGCAGCCTGTCAATGCTTGTTGGCAGATAGAGATACCCAGGAACACTGAGGTCTCTGAAACATGATTTTTTGAGTGATTACTCACTGGTTTTACTTTTGTAAATATCCAGAAAAATATTTTCCTGCTGCTTTTTCAAATGCAAGCCTTTCTTCCATTCCTTAAGAAAAGCAAACAAATTAACCAGTTGGGACCTGAGAACAAGGCAAACTAGATGCTATTTTCTATAGGAAGATTATATGTTTAATTCCCACATGAATATGTTTTATCACATCATAATGGTAACAACCTACAAGGCAAGAAGTGGCACTAGGGCTTTTTGCTTGGCTTTTGTGCTCATTGCTTATATTGTGCACAAACATGTCTATGCTTGGAGGCTGCCTAGGTTAAGATACTACCACTGCTCCTAATGGAATACTCCTTACTCTTCTGAAGTTTCACTTTTACTGCTGTAATGGATTTACCATGAGAATAAACGTGACGAATACCAGGAAACTGAGAACACTAATTTTGTTAGACTTCGATTTTAATTCCTATAATTCCCTCTGCTGCATAATGTCATTTTGAAAATGAATGTGGGAGAAAAATGATATCAAAGGAGGGCTAGGCTTCTCAGTGATTGTTAAAATAAAGACAGGGAGCACAGTATGTACCAGAGTTCTATGCCAGGCTCAGCTGCTAGTCTTACTTTAAGGGTGTACATGCTGTTGCTAAGGAAAAATGGTTATGTGAGTCTCTTACATAACGTCATTAATATTTTGGTTTGAAACATGTCATTCTTGTCATTTTTCATCTTCTGACTCTAATAGTTGAAGCCTTTAAAGCACTGTAATGAAGCAAATGAAACAAAAGGGTGGTTTAGAGGTACTAATGGAAAAGCTACAACAAAAGTAAACTGATTGCAATGTGACTGCAGTTAAATGACGCTGACTTGGCTTCTATTCAAAAAAGGCAAAAGGAGGCTAAATTGATAATTGAAGACAGCTTTTACTGATAAACCAGAGAAGATTTTTTACTGATAAACCAGACAGCTTTTACTGATAATACCATTTGGTATTGGACATGTGGGAGGAGGGGATCAGTAAAAGGAAGTGGAGGGGAGGTTTCTGTGGTACCCAGAGGACAGATTACACGAAACTAACTTTATCTTACTCATTCCTAAACACGTAAAGGTTTATGCAATTTAGATGTGTTCAAAGCTATGCAATCTAGAAATGTGTAATTGAAGCCTTGCATGCAATCTTCTCAAGATTTTGTCTTCCTAGAAACTGAACCTCTAAGGGAATGCTTTATTTTTCTAAGCTCCCACATGCTGCCTGTATTCCTCACTCATACTACATCTTCTGTATTGGAATCAGGAATCTCAGGATGATCGTTATGAAAAACAGACCTAATGAATTGTACAAAATTAGTCAAAATATCTTTCAGAAGAGAAAAATTATTAGAGCAAGCAGCTGGTGGGCAAAATCTTCTCTTCCAGCCTGTCAAGATGCAAAAAATTTTAAGATACTATGCTGTTGATTCAAGAAAATTTCTCAAGTTTCATTCATAGTCAATCAGATCCATTTCAAACAAAGAGTACTTTACAATCAAAGCATAGATAAGGCAGTCAAGCAATAAAGAGCAGTAATATATGTTTAAAAAAAACTACCCGAACCCCCAAGAAAACAAAATAAAGCAAACAAAATTTCTCTGAACTAAAACCCCCATACTTAGGATGCTTTTAGTGATAAAAGCTCAGATTGCTCCTGATTATGGAATAATGGAAAGCTTCTGGTATTCTGGTACTGAAAAGAGCCACTGCATCACAGCCCTCTCTACTTTACCTCACGCATGTGGGGACCATCCCTAAAATTCTCCTGTGTGTGAGCTAACAGCCTGTGTTGCCTGTACACAGGTACTTCCCATAATTTGATTGATTGTTCTGAGAAGTGAGTATAGAATAATTCTTATGTCTCCTTAGTGTCCTTGCCAAGTCTACCATTGCCTTTCTAAGAGAAGATTGCTAGAATATTTGAATTTGAATAACAGACCCAGTCTTAGTAATACTGTTTCATAAATGTAATTTGCTATTGCAGCAAAAATGTTCACGTGTATGCACAGATACATTAAAAATAGCATCATTTTGGATGAAAAAGTAACAATTGTTTGTCATAACTTAATAACTTGGTTTATAGACAGGAAGGAATGGCAGCAAAAATTACTTGCAGGGTGATAGAAAAAGATTTTCTGTGCCCAACTTTATCTGCATATAAAATGGATAATATCCATTGCTGAGAAAATAATTTAAGGCTTACCTTATATTCATGTCTGAGCAGGATGAAAGACACTACTGTTAACTCTTGATGGAGCTGTAAAACTGTATTAGTCCATGCAGCCTATCCCCTTCTTTGGGAAATATGCTGTCCAGAAGAGAAGCACAACAAATGGATGTTTTACCCATCTTCTGAAGATTTCTAGGCTAAGTAAATCTAAAGGAAAAACACCTGGTAACTTACCACTTTCCTTATGTTCAGACAGAGCAGTGGGCGTGGGTTTAAATTGCTACTTCCCAAGGCGGTTGACACCCCCCCAAAACTTGTCCTTCTCCAATGCTGTGTATTCCAGAGCTATAGGAACTTGGTCAGAGAGGCCCAGAGGGCTCTCAAACAAGGTGTATAGGTCACTAGGTGCCATGTCACTAGGTGCACAGACTTCTGTAGTTTTTGTCAGTTTATACTTCTGTATTTGGAATAGTTAGTTCACATTTTGTCCAGACAGCATAGTAGGATCTTTACAACCTGCAATTTGTGAAGATTTGGAGAAGAGGAATTTTCTTCAATTGTGAAATCCAAAAATATGGGCCTGTACTATTTGCAAATAAAAAAACATCCTGCAAAATGAGGTTGCATCAGTATTTTTGATGCATTTTTGGGCATATGTTTTACAGAGTCTTCTGTAAGTGAATACTATCTATAGATCCATTGCCTTGATCATTGAACAAAATCATCTACAACCTAACTGAAAGATTTTTCGGTCATTAAACTGTCATTATGTAATGTACACTTTCATGTCTTACTCAATGACAGAGGCTAACTCAGCTAGAGATACCAGAAAGTACACCTTGTTGTTTTTATTAGCTTTGATTGTGGTAGTAACCATCAGTAAATAAGAATGTAACATGGAGATCCAAGCACCAAACTTTGACCAAACACTGTCACCAGTGCTTACAGACATTTTGAAATTACTGATTTGAGAGACATAATCCAGGCATATTTTGTGGTAAAAGGAAGGTTAAAATCCAATTTTGAGACACAATATTTTACAGCTTTACCTTTGCCTGACAGATTTTAAGCCTAAAACAGACCGTTAGATCATCTAGTCACATATGTCCTGCATTTTACAGGACATTATATTTCATTCAGTGACTTGAGACTAAGCACATTTTCAGAAAATATGTCCAGATTTGAGAACACCAGGTAATGAACAATTTACCATTCCCTTTGGGAGTTTTTTCCAGCTGTTATTTACATAGGCTGTTAAATTTTTTATCTTAATTCTATTTTGAACTTTTCTGCCTTCCACTTCTAACCATTGGTTTCTGTATTTCCCTGCTATATTAAAAACTTCTCTAGCACATTGTGAGAGAACTTTTACACTGCAATCAGGCTACCTGCCATCAGGATTTATTTTTTTTTTTTTTTTAAGATAAGGGCTGATATTTTTAAGTCTTCATTCATCTGAATTTTATGTGGCCTGGAATAATTTTGCAGCTTTTTTTTGCTGTATAATCTCCAATTTTTTCAGTGACATTTTAAAAATGAACCGTGTACAGTATACAGAACAGGAGGCAGTTTGCCAGTATCAATCTCACCAGTGCTATCTAGAGGCAGAAAATCACCATTACTCCTCCTCCTTGCTTGCTCCTTTTAGATTTCATTAAACTATGTAGTGTCTGTATTTCACTGGGAATTCTTTATTTTATGTATTGACCCAGTCCTTCTTTTTCAGACATTCTCCTATGAGGAAATGTTTTTTCATTGTGCAACATGTACTGAATTTTTGGTTTGAGTGATGAAGAAGGAAAGAATATTTGTCCCTCTCTAAAATTGCTGCCGGTTGTTTTTGCAACTAATCAATTATCTGAGTATCTGTCCTTTTAATACATGCTTAGTTGTTTATCATTAATTTGCTAACTAAAGGATAAGAGATGTTAAGTCAAAAGCCTCATAACATTTTTTTTATGTGCACTGAATTTGCCAAGCAGAGTTCTAATCTCGCCAAAGATTGAATCTGATTTGATTTACAAGAGCTTATTTTTTCCCATTTAGATGATATCGGTTGACCTGGATTATATAATTTTCATTTTATTTTTATTCCATGCTACTTTTTTCTACATCTCTTTCTTGTATGACATGAATATCCACAGTTTCCCATTGGAGAAATCTTGAATTTTTGGAGCCCTCTTTGATTTGCTAATTAATATAATGCCAGTAAGAAAAGTCCAGAAGATACTTCAGCCAGCTTACTAAAAATGTGAGGGTAAAATTATACAGGCCTGATGATTTAAAAGTGCATAATTCTAATTAACTCTCTTTAATATTGTCCTCAGATAGCAATAGATTTTATTTGGTCCCTGTAAAAAATACCCTGTAAAACATTGTGTATTTTTCCAAACTCTGTGCAAAAATATTTGCTCTATTTTTTTTCTATATCATGATTTACAATTTACTACATTCTTTGTTGAAGCATTCATGGCATTTCTCTATTCCTCATGTATCTTAAAAGCTGGTTGTTTTTTTCCTCAAGTTACTTCAACCACGGCTTTCCCCCCCACATTTTATCTTCTGTTGTAATATATTTCCCATTTTCTTTGCTCTTCTTATTTTCCACATTTTTCATCTTTCAGTTCTTATCACTGCTTTTATGAGTTCAGTCTTTCCCATTCACTGTAGCATAATCTTAAACCTGTAACAGAAGAAACTGGGGCTCCAGAGGTCAGCTGACAGGCCTGATCCATCTCTGTGCTGATGCAGGATATAAGTATGGATTGCAAAAAATTGCATGAAATTTGCACAGACCATGCTACTTCTGATTCATATTTCTTGATACAAAGTGCAGTTTTTCAGTCATTTTCTTTAAGAAAATGAAAATGGAAAAAGCCTCCAAAAAGACGTTCCTGGGGCTGATAGTGACCCAGAAATAAGTAATCAGCAGGTTTAGAGCCGGTTCAGCCTCCAGAAAGACTTGCCAGCAGAGCTGTTGGGCACTTGTGTGCACTGTGTGTGATAGCTGAGAGGTCGGAAACACAATTTGACTCTTCATCCATGATTTTTCCATGCTTTTCTCAGGTGCTACTGTCAACATGGCAATAGTAAACTGTAAGAACCTAGATGTCTGTTCCAGGTCACATTCTTCCATTAGATCTTGGAAATTGTCCTTCACTGAGTTGGAGCTCTTATTGCTCATTCCAGCTGAACCTGTTTGTTTTTCTACTCCTTCTACTTCTTCCTTATACTCTTTTTCCTGTCCTTTCCAGGTTCTCATCCTGTTGAAGACTTCTAAAAATTTCTTTCTCTGACAGTCAAACCTTTTAAAGCACTGGGTTTCCTGTTTCCCCCCATGTCTATGATAGCTTGCTACTTTGATCTCAGACTTTTTCCTTCACCAGGTCCCAAAATCATACTCTTCCAAATGGTTTTGTTCTTAATATTTATCTCCTCAATCAATCTCTGGCTTCCTACTCTGTCTTTCTTTGCAGAAGCCGCTCATTATGTCTGATTTAAATCACAGCTGAATGATTTTTTGTACACTGGTGGGGGGTTAGAAAGTGTACAAGAGTTGGAGCCCATGAGGATCTCAAGAGGCTCTGACAGAGGTGACTTTGTGCTCAGATGGGAAATATTCCGCTTAGAACATGTGTTTGTTGACAGACTTTGAAAATCCCTCATCACTCTCCATATTCTTAAACATTACTAACTATTTTTTCCCCTCTGTCAGAGAAAGGGAAACTGGGAAGCAAAAAGAGTAAAATTAAAGCAAAGGACTTGTCCTACTGCATTTTAGATCTTCTCTTCCAACGTTCTTGTTGAAAGCATTCTAATACTTTGAAATATTAATGGGTAGGATGAGATATTCCCATAAATTCTTTCTTTCAAGTGACCTAAACCATCCCTCTGTGTATGGAAATAGACTTACCATGAGAGTATCAGTCTTGTTTTAAATTTGAAAACCACAGCAGCAGATATTAAATAATTTCTTTAGCCATTGAAATTATTGCCAGATAATTTAGCTAGAATGCTCTGATTTTATTTAAAACTGATGAATACTGTAAAAATTGACCTTAGAGAACAAATTACTATTATCTTGTTTATACCACTGCTCTGCTAGTAGCTTGTAAGTCACTTACTGCGTAGCAGTCTGACATCTGTGTTTTTGTGATAAAAAATTAAAAGGCAACCTAATCTGTAAAGTTGTTGTTTTATAACAAACTACAAGTAATAAATTTAAAAATACCTATTTTGGACTAAGAATGAGAATCACAATGTCATGTATTATATATTCTTGATCTGTGGAGATACACTATAGTTCTACCTCCTTTAGGAAGTTTTTTCTTCAAAAACCCTAAGTTTAGGATTACAAGACTAGATTTCAAAAGAATTTAGTAATGCTTAATAGGACTGACAGAAGTGCATAAGCATGATAACTGCCTATTTCACAGCTTATGCTTCAGTTCTACCTTTATACCTCAATGCTTTTCAGACTGTGAAACATCTTTTGGCATTTAAATATTTCTGAGTACCTGGATCACTAACTTTAAAAGCAACAGGCTGAAATGTCAGATTTTGTATGAATATGGCTTTCAGAGCTTTAGAAAATTTGTGTTTCAGATTTTAAAAATTGAACAATTAAGAAAAGCACAAATAACTTATGAGCTGTGGAAAGGGACCATCAAAGAAAATCAGGAGATCTATAAACTATGATAAAATATTTAACACAATAATGTCTTCTTTAATTAACAGTTGTTCTTGGCTAAGACTTTAGATATCAATTTGTGAAAATAATTGGCTTCATTTTATGAAATTATAGAAGTGTTTGTAGTTCGCATTGGGATATTTAGTGATAATAATGGAGACGTAAATTAGGAAGTGAGTTCACCTGTATATATGCATGCAGGTGGATTTTTGTGAAAACACATACAGACATATATCTGATGAACTGGGTGTGTCATGCAAGATACAGGATGAATTTTTGTGTCCTAATAAGTATGAAGTAAGTGAGGAATTTTAGAGAAAATTCTGACAGGGAAAGCTTCTTTTTCCCCCTTTTCTGTCTCAAATCCAATTGTCACTTTTCCCCAAATTCTTTCTCAGTTTCCTTCCATCACACAGATGTCCTCTTTCTTCCATAGCACTTTTCCACTGCCTCTTCCACAGTGATTTGGAAATATGAAAACTTATAAGACTGGAAGGGATAAAAAAAGTGAAAATAAAAGAGTTCCTCACATTTTTGCCAAGCCAAAGAGTAGTCAGACCTGTTAATAGGTGAAAGAATTGGTGCATTTGGAGATGGTAGAGGGACTCCCACCTTCTCTCAAGGAAGGGGGTTTCAGGGCTCTTTCTAGTGGTGCAGCTGAACACCTCTGTGCTGAAAGGTCTCTGCAGTTAGATTGCAGTTCCATTTATATGCATTTGCAATCTTTCCCACTGAAGTTTTCAATTTTCAAATATTTTAAACATCATGGAATCTCCGTTTTTCTTTACAAGTCCTCTCTGTGACACCAAAATTGAATTTCATATTCCGCCGTGCTTGCAGTTTGCACAAGCTAAGATGTGAACTAGATTTCACTAGGTATAGAAAGTGTCCAAAGCTCAGAAAAATGAAGACAGCTTGTACTTTTGTCACAATGATATATTGTAAGAAATATTAGAACAGTAATGGATAATGCATTGCAGGGTTTGTCTTACTCTTTAAGAAATTGATCTGTTTATTCATCCAGAGTTGCAACATTCTCTATTAGTTCTGTTTTGCTTTGTCAAGCCCTATTGTTTTCAGTTAAAATAAACCCACAAAGAATCCCAAACCAACCAACCAACCAGACAAACAAATAAACAAACTAAAACCCCCAAAACCACAAAAATCCCCCACCAAAAAAACCACTCAAACCCAAACTCAAAGAAAAAACGTCAACAAGCTGCCACGTAATAAATTGAAGCTGAATAAAGGATTAAAAGAAACCCACAATTTGTTATTTTTGCCACTTTAGTAAGTGGAAAAAGACAGAAATATTTCTTTATTGTTCCCTAAAAATGCTTGTTTAGGGAACTGTTTAGGTACAAACTAGTGTGTTTTGGAAATCTTATTTCATGTAACCTTTTTCTGGGTACCTTCTGGATCATAAACTTGCCAAACATTATATGCCCAATTTCCTTGCATTGTTTTGTAGTTATCACTTTTGTCCCTACAGATGTCCAATTTTATTGAAAATCGTCATTAAAAGGTGTAAGTCTATTCAAATATATATTGGAAATGCATAATTGAATTCTTGCTGTTCCAACTGAGTTTCTTTAAATATTAAAAACATTGTGCAACATAAGAAAAAATGCATATTGTTGAAATTAATCATGACAGCATTTCGATGAATAAAAAGGGTATAAGGGGTTCAAAAGACAAAAGAGAAAAAGGTCAACAAACAGAAAGATAGCCTACCTATAAATATTTTTGCAACTGTGGACTTGAAGTGAATAAAATGAACAAAATAAAGGGGAAAACTAATTTTAGATATTCTTCTGAAGTGACTATCTGATCGAGACAGTATCTACAGCATTTTATTTTCTTTCTTTTCACAAAGTAATTTGAACTTCAGATCAGAGACTAGTGCTATCTTAAAGATGCAGGATATCCTCCTGATTTAAAAAAAAGGTTACACAGATGGGTGGGCAGAGCATCTTTTAAGGCATTAACACAGTGACTGAGCAAAGTGTGAGGAAAGTGTCTTGCCTGACACTATCTCAGTTTAAAAAAACGACCTCAGGAGTCTCAGGCAGACAATTCTCACCATGATTTTTTCTATTCCTTTGTCTGACCTCTCTCTAAGGAAAGAATTATTGTCTCAGTGTTTATAACCTTATATATAAGTATGTAACAGAACATAGACCTCCTCAGAGATTTTTTTTCCTAGAAATTACAAATAAATTTGATTAAGACTGCAATCCAAATGAGGTAGAAAAAATAGGCTTAGCTTTGGCTTTATTACCTGTGATTCTAAATTTGAGTCAGACATTATCAGTCACTGTCTTTTCAACCTCCTGAAGCGTTAGAGGGTGAAGTACTCCCGTGAGGAAAATGCAGACAGGAAACTTATTCCACAGTCCCTCATTAGGGCAAGAACCTCAAGACAATTCTGACATGGCTGCTGTCCCCTGGCGTTCATGAGGCAGTGGGTTATGGCCAATTTATCCATCTGCTGTTGACATTTTTTGTTCTGCTACCAGCCTTCTCCAATCTTGTGAAGTTCCTTCTGCAGTGTTCAGGAAAGCATATATACTTTCTTCTCTTAAAGACTCATGCTCAGGATGTCTTTGATTTAAATAGCTCCAAGTTCATTGTGAGGACTCCTTATGTTATGAATCCTCAGCATATTGTCTAGATCTCCCTGTGGATGGTATTTGCAAATTTTATTGTTACACCTGTGTGCTTCTTTGATTAAATAAACAAGTTTGCCTATCATTTTAATTGCAAGCTCATCCTACGGGCTTTTATTTATTCTGAATGGAGAAACCATTCAGATTTGATAAGGCTGAAGCACAAGCTGAGGGCAGTCTGTTGTAAGCAGTTGAGAAGTAAGCTGGGAGGCAAAGGAACCATTTTCCTGTAATCACTGATTAGAGTCTTTCTTACCTTAGTGCATTAGTCTGTGAAATACTAAGTGGAAGTTGATTGACTGTTCCTATGTCTTTTTAAACCTCACTCATAGCTAGTAAAATTCAAATTTTTAACCATTTAGTCAAATTCTAGTAATGTCAAGACAACTGCTGATGCTTTTAAAAAGCTTGAGAAGACCTGGTTATTTTCTCAGCTGATTCAATTTTGCCACATCAGATGTCAATCTCTCAAAAATGTTTTTGGTCTGTTAAATCATAATACACACTACAGTGACTGAACTGTAGTACATCCCAGAAAGACAGCTGCAAGCCTACAGCTATGTTTTAAAGGGCATTCCACATCCCCTGTGTTATCACAGTTAATTACAGGAAGATTCACCAGTTCGAATTCTGTCTTTAATGTGAAATTCTGATTTGGAAGAGGACCCTTTGAGGAAGACAATCTATAAACTCGGAGCCAAGACTTTCACTGCATATAAAATGAGTCACTTCACTGGCCATACAGTTCAACTGAGTTAGAAAGAAATGACAAACACAGCACAGAAAAGAAAACCTTGCGACAATTTAAGAATATAATTTTATATCTTAGGGTAAGTTTTGCAGCCTTATTCTAGGGTAGATACCTATCTTGTTCAGTAAGTTATTAGGGAAATTACTCCACTTTCAGTAGTTATTGCCAACAGTTCAGACATATTTAGGCGTGTGACTAACTAAAAAACAATGAAAATGTAAACATTAGTATTTATGCATTGTCCTTCGCAGAAAATAGGTGAGGCAGGGTGAACCAAGAGCTGCTCTGCTCTTCACAGGCTACCATCTGGCTTGACAGCTTTTCAGAAAAAATGACTACCTGTGTGTCCTTTGCTTCTGTCAGTCAGTGTGGAGAGCAAGAAGAAACCAGATGCATTTTGTCTGGCTGTGTTTTTTCATCTCTGAGAAATCACAATAAAACTGAGCTCACAACATTGTGCAATATGGTAACAGCTCCTACAGTCTCTTTCCCCCATCATCAAACAGCAAGTTCTCGGCTGCCACAATCTCTGAAAACCCTGCTCAACATCATGCTCTTGATCATCTGTGACCCTCATAAATATTAAAAAAATTATTAGGTATACCTAATAATAACAATAATAAACCTCAGTGACTTTTCATTGACCAGTTGTTCCTTAGCTAAAATATATTTCCTGTTATCCATGAGTGCCCTGTCAGATGTGTGACTTCAGGTGTAAAACATCTAAGAGAGACAATAGCAGCATCAGTGTTTCTCCCTAAAACACTTTGCTATCTGCACCAGAAAAAAGCATGTAAATCTGTTTGGCATCTTCAGTGGCCCTAAAGTAGATCATAGATCCCTATTCAAAGCCAGATATGTGAAATCCCTGTTGGTGTGAACACCATCAGTAAAATGTCCTGGGAACCAAGTGCTCCAGCATGCAGGGCATAGTTACATTTATCTGGCAGTGCAGTTTTAATGAATTCCAGCAGCTTCTAGCTGAGAGCAAAGCAGGCAGCACTAGCCCGTTGCAGTAGAGCTCCCTCATGTCTTAAAATATGCAGTAGCTGAATGTCAAGTATAACCACTTTGTGACCAGACATGAACAGAATAATTTGAATTTTATTCTGAAGCCCAGGTTAGTACATACAAGTCAAAATAAGAAAAACATAAATGCTATATATTGCAAATACATCAATACAAATTATCAGTCTTCACGATTTGAAACAATAAAAAAAATGGTTATGCAGCTGTTATTTGTTGTTTTAATCTGATCTAGGATAGTTAAAGTATAAAAAAATGGAGCAACATTAATCAGAAGAAACCAATTCTTTTGTTCGGGTATAGTTCTTCAATTATATTAATAGTCACTGGATGCTTTCAGTGCTCTAAGAAACGCACCATATCTGAGCTATGAGTCATTCTTAAATTGACTGTGCCCAGAGGAGGGTGGGGAAGGGGAATAAGACTGAAAAGGACCTTTGCATGAATGATCTCATTTGTGCACCAGGACGCTGCTTGAAATAGTTATCATGCCCATGACAAGTAGATTATATTGATTTTTGGAAATCCTTTCTTAGATAAAAGTATTTTGATACTTTGAAGATTCATCAGCAACATAGTCAAAACTTATCTATAGTTTGTCAGTGTCATACAAGCAACATTTTAAATTTAAGGCTTAACTTTGTGATGTATGTATTATCCTGTGAATTAATTTCTGCTAATTGACCCTGATGAAAATAGAAAAAGTTAAGAGATCAATAACATTTAGATACTTATCTGCCTACCACAATCTGTGCTGAATTTGAGAAGCCAGTATTTTCCAAGACATTTTTTTTAACTGGGAAGAAAACTGTCAAAGAAGATAAACTATCTTTAAATCAGAAAATAGCTTCTTTCCTGCTCTCTTATCAAACAATACCATATAGTCTAGAAAAGTGTGCTTTCTGAATTACTAATAGGAACATTTTTATGTATTGGAATAACAGTTATGATGCTTGATTTGTGTAAGTATGTTTAAATAACTTTATCTCCTAGAAATAAAGCAAAGCATGTAGGAGTGAAATATTTAGTATTATTTTTGCCAGATAGATGGGAAAATATTGGAAAAAATTACTGAAATTCAGGTGTTACCCTAAGAAAGCTAACAAGATAAAGAGAAAATAAAACTTGGAAATTACATAAGTGTCATAAGAAGCTTAAAGTCAGAATTTGAAGCCCAGCTGTGAATATCAGTGACACATATTAAAGGTTCATAAAAAATTTTGCAGAAAGTTGATCAATATTTCAGTAATATTGATTCAAAGATTATATTGATAGTAGCAGTTAACTAGTTCAGGGCAACAAGGACGGCATGGCTCAGCATGTGACCCTGGCAACTAAAAATGTCTCAGGATCATCTCCAAAGAGCTGGAGACGCTGAATGGATGTATGACTGACTCTCAAGAGCTAATACAGAGCAAAAAGCAGAGGTCATTGTCTGATCACAAAATCAGGCTGTGTGACACTGGTCACACCAAGATATGTTGGAATGAGTCCTGGCATGTTCTAGTCCCTTAGCTTTGTCCAGGAACTCTCTGATCCACTGACAGCCGGTACACAACCAAACACAGCTGTGTCCTAAAGGGTTAACAGTATGACTAAACATGGCCCAGCACTGGGGGCCGCTGGCCTCCCAGGCATGGAGAGTCCACTCTGATGAGATCCCAGGAGTTATGTTTAAACAAGTAATTATTCAGCAACCTAACACTACCATATTTCCTCTATTCCTACATTATAATTCCTATATTTCTGAAAGGATAAAAAATATTTTAGGCACAACAGAGAATCTTTTTGTTTACTTAGAAATAGAAATAGAAACTTTATTGTTGCAGTTAACTCTAAATATTGTATTTAAATATTGTATTTTATCTGCGATACAAACCTACGCAGGGATATGACACTGAATTCATAATAAAAAAAAAAAACAAACGTGCAGAGCAGTTCAAAGGTCTTGAAGAAATTATGTTTCAGCAATATAATGCTACTTGATCAAATTATGAAGAAGGTAAATTCTCCCATAAGTATTTTGTAATTCAAGTGTGGCACAAAATAAATTATTTTCTTTTCCTGTGTTTGTTCATATGTTGGTATATAATATATAATCCATGCATAATGCATTTTTTAAGACTTGTCTGAATATTTATCTAGCATATAGGTATGATAGCTAATTTGGAAACTTAATGAATTTTTTAAATTAATTTTTTATTTTTTTTTTAGCACAAGGGCATATTTTCATTCCAGTTAAAACTTCCTGTTCAAAGAATGATCTCTCACTTAACATAAGAAAACTCATACCCTGCAAACCTGCATTATTTAGTACTCTCCATCTTTCAATGTATTATTTAACTTTCACAACATACCTGAGGACATAATCCAACACAACAGAAGCCAAGCAAACGCGTTCTTTATTGTCTAAAATTCTAGATAAATTATACTCATTATTTGTTGTCTTTATTTTAAGAATAATGAACTATGAAGGCCAGCTTCAGGTAATGAACCAAGTATCTTGCTGTAAGTTTATAATAAAGCAAAACAAAATACAAAAGAGTAATATTTCAGCTTTCATTCAGGAATATATTCTGCTTATACATCTCTCTTGCAGATGGTAAGTAAGTTCAAACAAAAGTTAAAGATTATGCCTAAACTTATAACACTTATAATACTTACAATACTTCCAAACCAATGCAACTTGATGATCAGTATAAATTACTACTTTGATAATTGAAAACAACAGCTAAAGTAAAAAAAAAATACAGCTTTAGAATGTATGTTTAACAGAAGAATAATTCTTAATACATGTGCTTAAATATCTGTAATCACAGCAATAAAAAGAAATTATTTTCCACATAGAACTTTGTTTACAACATAAAGCAATTTATATAGCAGTGCAAAACATATATACATACATGTTCATTTTTAAAAACTGTGATACCTTTCAGTGGATAAATTTGTAAGTGATTTAAAAATACAGGGACACAAGTTTCAAGAAAATTTGAATTCACATCAGTAAATAACTCCCATACTTGAAGCTCCATCATTGATTTTCAAGCATATTGAGTATTTAAATACCCAGTATTTATATCTCTGAAGGAAAAATAACCTAATTACATCACAAACTACTGTTACCAGTTTAGCAACAAAAACAAGCATTTGCTGAAAGTAACATTGCTTGTTTCTTCAGAATATTATTTTAAAGGCATAAATAACTCAGACACGGAGAAATGTGGTTTTCACTCAAATTAATATTGATCAGGTTACACTCAATTTGATATTTTTAAATACATTTATAAACTTTTCTTATTTTAAAAATTTATATTTGGGATACACTGATGAGAGACTCTGGGAACTTTTGGAATTTTTCTTCCTGATCTTTTCTTTCTTTGAATTATTTTCTCTCACTTACCTACTGAACATGTACCTTAATTTATTCAGGGGAAAAAAAATCCTGAATTTTTGCTCAATACAATCATAAGTAGTATTGCGAATACTTCACACTTTGAAGGTAGATAATTTATTTCAGTGTTTCTGCTGGGATTGAAAACAATGGTGCAGTGAAAAGCTCTAGAATCCCTAATGATGAATGAAAAACCAAAAGCATATCAGACTCTCATGCATATGCAGAAATCATTCATGTGTAGCAAAATAAGCACCATTATTACTCCTTCCTGGTATTGCTATATTATTATATTTTCTAAATAAAAGTCAAGGGATTAAACAACTGAATACAGACATGTTTATTTAAATGTCAGGTTTCTGCTGAATGGGAAACACAGAAAATTCACTATATTGTGCAGTAAAGATTTTTCATAGTTTCTAGCCATTTATAATAAAAGAAATGTATCAGTGAGCAGTGGAAAGCCTCAGTATTAGAACATCTCATAGTTCACTGGATTCAATTATTTGGTTCCACTAACCATAAGGACTTGTTTTTCACCCCACTCTTTTTGCCCACAAGATCAAGGATTTCAGGAGCTAAGTCACATCTATTTTTTATACGCATATGTGAAGATGTAAAAATGTATATATGTTGTCTTTAAGACTCCAAATAATATGGGGACCTATTCTTGCTACCTCTTTTTGCCTTCTTTTGTCTTATTTACCATGTTGTGATTGGCTTGACATTCCGCATTGAAAATATGGATTAAAATCCACAAGACCAATATCAGGTTAGTGAATATCAAAAAGATTTACAAAATGAGTGAGACTTATAGGGAGAAATATTTTATTAGAAAAAACAATATAATCAGAAGATAGTAGAGGGTTCTAAGTGTAAAAGTCCTTTCCAAGTCTGAAACAGAAACTTTCAAATAGTTTTTGCACAGTGATTGCTGCTACTGCTACACAAAAGTCTACTACTCCTTCTTGGAAGCTGTTTGACTGCACTACATTATGTCTGAGATCATGCCTGTATTACAAAGCAGAGCTTGTATTTCTTTGGGTTTTTTAATAAGAAAAGTAAATTTTCACTGAATAATCAGATCTGTTTCATTAAGCAGGCCTTTGGTTATTATGTATTAACAATTTTTGTTTCTTTTTACTGTGAGGGTGAAGACAGAACATTGGTTGTTTTATAAATGGGCAGCATAGCTATCAAATCAAAGCTATTGGATACAGCTATTATGTGCTCAAGTCAGAACTGTTGTCATGCTAAGCCAGCCACTAGTCAAACAGAGCACCCTGCTCTCTTAAGATTAGAAACGTATCAGTAGTCAGATATTCTGAAATAACACTGGGTCGTACAGAGTCCAGGTTTCAGTAATTGTATGGGAATGGCTTTGTCCTGGTTTAGGGCAAAATTTAGGAGTAGTGGGGCAGCAGGAGAAAGGAAGGGATTCTTTCCCTGTACTGAACACTAGTGTGGTCACACCTTGAATCCTGGCCCACACCTGAGTCCAGTTCTGGTCCCCTTAAATCTGGAAGGATGTTGAGTGCTGGAGAGAGTCCAGAGAAGGGAACAGAGCTGGGGAAGGGTCTAGAACATAAGTCTGTTGAGATACTGCTGAGGGAGCAAAGGAGGATCAGGGTGACCTTATTGTTTTCCACAACATCCTGGAGGAAGATTGTAGCCAGGTGAGTGTTGATCTCTTCCATAGATCTAGAGAGAGGAAAAGAGGACAAAATCTCAAACTGGACCAGGCAAGGTCTAGGACAGCCATTAGGCGAAATTTCTTCCTAGAAAGGGTGATTAGACATTGGAATGGGTTGCCAAGGGAGGTGATGAAGTCACTGTCTCAAGAGGCGATTAAAGGAAGACAGGATGTGACCCTGAATGTCCTGATCTAGTTGACATGATAGTATTTGATAATAGGTTGGACTTGATGACCTCAGAGGTAATTTCCAGCCTAACAGATTCTGTGGTTCTAATAAAGCATTAGGGGTTTATGTTCTGAAGTGTCCAGAACAGCATCACTTCTTGTAAGCTCTATATATGTCCTTAATTATTCTGACAATAAATTTAGAAATTCCGTTTCAACATTTCAAAGTTAGTTGCCATGAAAGAGATCCACACACTGCTGTTGCTTTGTTTGTCACACATAACTGCCTGGGAAAAGATGAATGAAATTAATCAGTGCTCCTTCTGTTGAAAAATTACAATTCCCTGCAGTCATGGAGCGTACATGATAGACTACTTAAAATGTGAGAATGAAGTTAGTGGAAAATTTTGTCAGAATCATGCTGATCCACTTAGTAAGGTTTGGTAAATATGAAGCGGTGCTTTTTTTTCCCTTTTGCCATTAGCATGAGCGCTACTGACATGGAGTTCAAAAAGTGCAGTTCTTTTCTCTATCTGCTGAGAGTTTCTGCTCTTGCCATGTTGCCAAACAGATACTAACACCAATATATTCGATATTTACTGCAAATGGCCTGTAGGGACATTATGCTAGTTCCATCAAAACCCAGACTCTCAGTCCACTAAGATCTACCTGGCTAACAGCTTAGTTAGGTTTCTGCTACACCTCTTCAGATCTTTCAGGTAGTATTTTGCTGTAGGCAATGTGGATTAAAAAAAATAATTTGAAAACATGCAATCACAAAAAAACTGTTTCCAATTTACTTTTATAAATTTGAAAATGCCAAGTAAAGTTGCATATAATAAAAAAAAGCTAATTAGGGTTTCAAAAATGCTATTATTTTTCATACTCCTAGATATTTCATTAATTTGCAGATCTCTTCCATGTATTCACTCTGTGAAACAAACCACAAAGGTGTTATAAGTACAGTGAACAAGTAGAGAATTTAAAAGGACAGAAAATGTTTCAAAGGGAGCCATTAGAGCCTGTCTACCTTCTCAAGAGGGAAACTGGCTAAACTGTTATATGTATTTCTTGAAGTTTAATTTTCAATTTCTAGAGGGATTTAAAGAGAAAAATTAGACATTCACCTTTGTCATCAATAACAACAACAATTTAGTAATTTTTTTTTTGTTTCTAGTGTAATGATACCTAGATGCGAGAATCAGATTGAGATTCTTCGTAGTTGCTGGGCATACGTATCAGTAAAGCTAACCTTAGAGTGGCGAAGCAGTTAATGTCTCAGCAAAAGTAATGATAATATTATACCTAAACTGCTAGCCAGGGAAGACAAATCAAACAGTGATTATTCATGGGCACAGCTTGCAATTAAAAATTTCACTTATCTTAATTCTGCTTTTATTAGTAACAGTAAGTAACAATTCAAAATGTCCTAGGCAAAAAAAAAAAAAAGAAAAAAAGAAGCAACCGGCCCCAGTCAAATTGGGAGCCATTCTGCAACATATCCTGTTTCACAGTCAATTATGAATGGGGAAGAATATAAAGAATAAGTGTAAAAATGCTTACCCAGGGTATTTTTCTGTCTTCAACAATTCAACTCAGTGATTTCCTAATGTGGTGCCATGGTATTATAGACTGTGTGGATTATTCTTTCATGAAATTGTCAGGTTTGGGGTTTTTTTGACACACATAAGCTTGTAGCATCCAAATCATTCTGAAGCAAGAAATCCCTCAGAGATGCTACCTATCTTGTGTAGTGAAAGAAACTGCTGTTACCAAGAGACTTGAAAGAGAGTAAGGTCATGTGTTGAAGGGAGGTAAAAAAGTGGGAAGACTGGCCACAGTGTTTAACGACATAGAAGCTTCTGGGATAATCAGAGTGTGGAGGTGATAACAAAACAAGAACTCACACTGATGACTGCAAAGCTTTTTAGATACCTATGTTTTTCCAGTGGGATTAAACTCAAGCTTTTTGTGTTGCTTCTGTATATGTTGCAAAATGGGGAGGAATCATAGAAAGTGTAATGCAGTTCCATGATTGCCCCTGGTGTTGTCTTGACTATAAAACACCCCTCTCTCGAGTTTGTAATTTCATATTTAGCAGGGCTGACTCAGTCACTTTGTAACCCTGCGACTCTCAGGCAGGAAGAATCTGTGCAGAAACTTGCAAGAGGGCAATTTCCCTCCAGCAAATATAAACTCCTACTTCTGTCATCCCTCCTGGTTTTGTTGTAGTTGACAAAAACTCTTCTAGGCTTCAATGGCAGAAGAGCAAGAGGAAATACCTCCTAGGGTCAGAACTCCTTTCTGCTTGCACTCTTCAAGGTGGAGTGCACATGTGTGGTTTATTCCACAGGTCTTTTTAAAGCATGCAGAGTGTGTAAAATGAGTACAAAATGATTTAGTGCTACAAAAACTGAAGTCAGTCAAAGTAAAAAGATAGAAAGATGGGGATCTTTCCTGACAGCTGTAGAAACTACCAGCATCTCTCTCTTTGTTCCACTATAAACACTATCTAATATTGTCAGCATCATTGTCATAGCTGGGATGTGACAACCTGCTTTTCCTAAAGGACTTAATTTGTGAGCTAAAACACTCCTAATTAGCTTAATGCATATTCCAAGGGAATGGGAGATAGCAGGCTTTTTGCTATATGGTGCTTCTCACACACTGCAGAAATTGAAAGCTCTCAGCATGGTTTATGATCAAGGTCAGTGAATGCAAGTAAACTCATTAAAGCATTTATGGGGGGCCTGGATAGATTAGATGCCCTTATTGACCTCTGCACTTCTCACTATACTTTCATTTCTCTGCATATAAATAAATAAAAAGACTTCACTGTAACCCAATATTTTCAGAGCAAGTATGGTTATTAACACAATTATTACAAAGCTTCATACCTTAGTTCTTATATTTTGAATTCTCTGTGTCTTGTTTAGAAAACACACATTTTTTATGTTTGGAAATGTATCTCCAGAAAGTATATACAGTCTTGTGTTTCATTAATCTGATGACACCTATACTCTTGATACCTCAGAACTCATTTTAAATATGTCTATGAATACACTTTTACCTATTTTCCTTTAATAAATCCATGTGGTGGCAGGGGAAAAGGCTTTTGGTTAAGGTTTGGTTGTTGTTTCTCTTTTTTTAAATTTTGCCTTCTTTCTCTTAATTTTAACTTAATTATTAAGATTAATTATAATGATGTTTAAAACTCTAGAGTCAATCTGGTTTAATTTGATTTTTTCTGATCGATGAGAAAAAAAAAAGTTAGGAGTTGCAGTCTTATATTCCATGCTCTTGGGCTCACATTTTTAATGTGTCTTTCAAACTAAAATTGGTTTTCATCTTTCTTTTAAAATTAAAAATATTGTATTTTATGTGAAAATTAATATCTTTGATATTTTTTTAAATTTATTGATGAGCATTCACATCTAGGATGAAGAGAGGAGCAGTTGTTTTCTTAACTATTGACAAAAATCACACTTATTTCACACTTTTTTTTCTTTTTTAAAGAAGATGGAGTGTACAAACATCTGTGTAAAAATTTTCAGAGCTAATTATTATTTTATGTCTTACATTTCTAAGTTACTGTCTGCTTTATGTAATGGAAAATTTCTAGTGTAATCCAAGCTACAAGCTTGGACTTAAAAAGTCCACTGAAATAAATGCAAAAAAGTTCATTTGCAGGCAATGAGGAAAACTTCAAATCTAACTTTATACCAGTTAGAGTTGAAAATATTTAATGATTATCTCAATCGTAGAATCACAAAATGTGCTGATCCATCAGGATCATTAAGTCCAGTTTCTGGCCCTGCACAGGACACCCCAAGACTCCCATCATATGTCTGAGAGCATTGTCCAAACACTTATTGAACTCTGTCAGGCTGGTGCTGTGATCACTGCTCTGGGGGAGCCTGTTCCAGTGCCCAAACACCATCTGGGTGAAAAACCTTTTCCTGAAACCCAGCCTATACATCTCCTGACACAACTTCAGGCCATTCCCTTGGGTCCTGCCACTGGGCACAGAGAGAAGAGATCAGTGACTGCCTCTCATCTTCCCCTTCCATGGAGGAAGTTGCAGACCCCAGAGGTCTCCCCTCAGTCTCATCCAGGATGAACAGACGAAGTCCCCTCAGCCACTCCTCATGTGGCTTCACCTCAAGGCCCTCTCCATCCCTGTGTCACTTCTTTGGACACTCTCTGGCAGATTAATGTCTTTTTTGTATTGTGGCACCCTAAACTGCCCCGAGGACTCGAGGTGAGGCTGCCCCAGCCCAGAGCAGGACAATCCCCTCCCTTGCTCAGCTGGTAATGCTCTGCTTGATGTCCTCAGGACAGGGTTGGCCCTCCTGGCTGCCACTGTTGACTCAAACAGTACTACTGTCTATAAACTCTTTTCTGAATATCGGTATACATCTATAAGTACTTGAACTTCCCTTTTTTTGTGATAATTTCATACAGTGACTAGCATAGCTGTATGTATTTTGCTGTAAGGAGGGATATAGGCTGAGAGAATTGGGATTGTTCAGAGAGGAACAGAGAAATCTTTGTTGTGACCTAATTGTGGCCTTCCATTACCTGAAGGGATTCTACATGGGAGGTGGAGACAGATTATTTACAAGGGCATGTAGTGACGGGACAAGGGGGAATGGCTTCACTCTGAAAGAGAGCAGGTTTACATTTGATATTAGGAAGAAAATGTTCCTCTGAGGGTGGTGAGGCACTGGCAGAGATTGGCAAAAGAAGTTGAGAAGGACCCATCCCTGGTGCCTGGTTCAAGGCCTGGCTGGATAGGGCTTTGAACACTCTGGTCTAATGGAAGGTGTTCCTGCCCATGGCAGGGATGTGGAAACTGGATAATTTTTTAAACCCCTTCCAGCCCAAACCAAACCATTATACCATAACACCCAGTCCTTTTTCATCTGTATTGAATGGGAACTTGTGAAGCTTCAGCATTTATTTCTCCCCCACTTCTGTTTAAAATCTCAATTCTTTTCTTTCTAGTCTAATTATTAGCAAATTATGAATAATAATTGTGGAATAAGTAGAAAAAGGTGTTAGGGTACTTGAAGTCTGAAAGCCTGCTGGTCAAATACACACTTTAATCTACAAAGAATGCTTGTTGGGGAAGACAAACTAAATGCTTGTTTGATATAATAAATTAATTTGGCACAGCCTGTGTGTGTTAGGTACTCTGGTACTTTTTACAGACCACAGCTCTTCTGTCAGCAATAAAATTATCAAAACTATTGTCTGAGTTAGGGGGGCAGAGATACAGAGCAGTCTTCACCAGCTGAGCCAAAACCTGAAGATTAGTACCCCTGTTTCCAGCAGAAGAGATTTTCAAATGGCAAAAGAAGGAAGAACTCTGAACTATTTTTCTACAAGTTTCAAAATACTATCTCCAGATATGCTTGTGTCTTGGCCTTCTTAATTTCATATATTTATTATGAAAAATAAATCGCCATGACTATACAGCAATGACATTTTTTATTTACTTCGACTGCAATCTATGTTGCTAAACATAACTAGCAGTCTTAATTCAGAGTGACCAAAAAACCACACATATTACAGCAGCGTGCAGCAAAAGTCACAGATGTGTTCATAGACATCAGTTTGCATCAAGGGTCCTTAGCCTCTGGAAGTACAGAATTTGAACTGGAAGCTTCAGCCCATTCCAAGTAATTTTGCAATAATGGGTCAACATCAAGGACTGAAAGATATTTTTTGACTGCTTTTTCTGGGCCTGCGGAAAGGTTGACTTTATAGCAGTCAGGCTGTAAAAGACTAAAAGTTTTCAAAAGGGTTTGCAGAGCCAACCTGAATAAAAAGAATATTTATAAATATGTGTCTCTATGACAACACCTAACATGTTGTTCTCGTTAATGCCACCGGTATACCTGGCTTCATTTTTTTCTCCCCTAAAACCATGTTTTCAGAACGTCTTCCAAGTATGCATTTAAGAAGAAGAATTGTGTATTAAATGCATTCATATTTCCTTAAGGTTGTCTATAAATTATAAAGGGAAGCCTGATAAAGGAAATCCAGATTTGTATCTCCCCAATGTGATTTTATCACCCTCTTCTGCTGAAAGTTGTCTTTGAGTGACAAAGAAACATATTTTACAATCTACCTGAGGAACAGGTTCTTACCTTAATTGAAATATCAAAAAGTACTATTTCTGTAATTTCTATTTTGTAAAAACTTATCAAAACAATGACATCCCTATGAAATCACTGTCATGAGCCAGTAATTTTTTGACTAGTGAAAAGAAACTTATTGAATTCTTAATTTAGAATAATACTCTTTTACTGTTGCACCATTCTTAGAGATAAAATTCTTCACATCTCAGACACAACTATGGTGAATGTAATAGCTACTGGCCAATGAACATCATCAGTTGATAGTTTTCAGATTAGCATAGAGAAGAGTAAGTATTCGTTGTTCACTTTGCATTACAAGTCATCTAGTTCACATTGGTTTTCCTCAGTAGACTGAAACTTTGCAAAAAAAACCAAAACAGAGAGCTGGTTTAGGTAATCAAGTGAACACTAACTGTGCCAGGATTCAGGTACTTTCATGTTTGTCTAGCCTTTCACAAATAAAGAATAACACAATCAATAAAACAAATAATTTTACTCTAAGACCAATTATTTCTCAGAGAAATCTAGACAGATTTATTTGTAATCTATGTGATGGAAGTTATAGAAAGCAAGGAGATCACTATGAATTTGTTTGAGAACAGAAAAATGAATGGCTCCTAAAGCCAAATTTCTAACAGGTAGACATGGTTGCCTCACCTCCTACACTCACATTTGAACCTGTCTTACAATTCCCCTTCCCATCCTTCAACCTGTGTAAATGCTGATTATTATAATTAGGCTGAAATGGAGCTTCAGTGAGACTTGTCAAGCTCACCACTCCAGTTGCAGGCTCAAGACTGTTCAGTACCACCTCCTGCAGCTTGGCTGAGGCAGTTCACATCCTTAAATCACATGCAGAGGACATTTTGTGGAGGCACATTTGCCTCATGTGACCACTCACACAGATTCTGTTTTGTCATCAGCATGACTAGCAAAGAGAAATTTGCTTTCCCACCTCTAGCATAGCTTAGGAAGTTACCATAACTGAATGCAAAATCATTCTGTTGCCTGGAGGTTTAGACTTCAGCCAAGAACATATTCCTATCTGTAAGAATCCTGTTTCGTGGTCTATTCGATGTTAGCTTTATCTCTATCAAACAATGTATGATTGAGGATTTTCAAGCAGGATATGATCTGTGGGGCACTGTACTGAGGCTGCAAAGTAAAATTACAAAGCTAAATAAATGTAGGCAAGGATCACTATGTTCAGACATCTTATAAAATTCCTTTACATTTAAAACAATTAATACAGACCAGAAAAAAGAACTGTATAGGGCTTGTGAATTGGAGAGAAACTTGCTTCTGAGGCACTTGAGATTTTGCTGCAACGGAAACCAAACTGGGATGAATTTTGAAGACATTAAAAAATCCATTTCCAGGTTGCTTGTTTACACATGTGGGTTGGGAACTGAGTTAAACAACAGAAGCCAAAGTTACTGTGGAGGTGCTGATCTCTTCTCCCAGGGGTCCAGTGACAGGACATGAAGGAGCAGTTCAAAGCTGCACTAAGAAAGGTTCAGACTTGATATTGGGAAGAGTTTCTTTTTCCATAAGAGGGTGAAACACTGGAACAGACTTCCTAGAAAAGTGGTCCATTTCCAGTGTCTAAGAGGCATTTAGACAATGTCCTTAATAATGTACCTTAACATTTCATGAGTCCTGAATCCTTCGGATGGTTGTAATAGATGACTGTTGTAGGCCACTTTAAATTGGAATATTCTACTCTATTCTAATCTTGTCTATTTTTTCCATTGTCTTCTATCTATATTCAAAAAGGGTTTTTTTTCCCCATTGAGAATATGATTTTTACCCAGTTACAGACATCCAGTATAATATAGAATTACTGCCATTTCTCATTTTTAAAAAATAATTTACCAACAATGATCTTCGCACATACTGCAACTCTTACTAGCATATTTATCATGTGTATGCTCTGCCTACAAACACTTCAGAGTGTCTCCACATTATAAACCTCTTGCTTTACTTTTCTTTTAGGTAAGAGCCTCTGGCAGAAGATAAGATTTTATGTTTTTAATGGCAATCTACTGTGTCCATGTGGATCAGGTGTGTTGCTTTTGTCATAATCCTGCAGTCAACACACTTATATATGTGCTTTATATAATCTTCTCATGGTTGTTGTTATATTAGTATTGTACAAATATAAATACACTGATGAAAAATAGTTAATTTAAGATAAGACTAAATTGACAGATATGTGCAAGGAAAGCTTGGTTTGTTTAATTTAGACTCTACAGATATGTATGTGGTTGAGAAATGCATTAATTGAGAGATTCTTCTCTATTTTATATTACAGGCAAAAAATCTTTACATGTTCTTCACCACAATCAAATCCAAGTTCATTCAGAGTATAATTCAGAGATGTGAAATTTATTAGAAACCAAACTGTTCAGGAGGATCCACTCTGGCAGGAGCTCCTAACTCTGCCCATGGGTAGTTGCAGCCTTGTCTCATTGAACACAGAAACAATTGACACCAATAAGCTGATCAGAGGTTGTAGGCTTCTTTTTGAACTCTCTCTTATAGCTGTAGATGTTTCCTACATTGAGGCAACCAAAACTACCTCCAGGATTCAAGTGGGGCCCTTCCAGTGCAAAACAGAGCTGCACAATCCCCTCCCTCCCTTGCCCAGCTGGCAGTGCTGTGTCTGGTGCCCCCCAGGACAGGGATGTCCCTCCTGGCTGCCAGGGCACTCCTGACTCAGATTCAGCTTGCCACCGTCCAGGACCCTCAGGCCCCTTTCCACAGTGCTGCTCTCCAGCCTCTCATTCCCCAGTCTGTCCTTACATCCAGGGTTGCCCCTTCCCAGGCACAGAATCCAGCACTTCCCCTTGTTGAACTCCACACAGTTGGTGATTGACCAGTTCTCCAATTTGCTGAGGCAGTCAACACCTCCTCCCCATTTAGTATTGTTGTCAAGCTTAGTGTACCTTCGAGGCAGGAGAGAGGATGGGAGGATGGAGAAAGTCTATGAGCCCCTCTGTGTGTGCATGAATCTCAGTGAGCCAGGAGCCATTGCCATTCAATACCAAAGCAGATTAACTGACCAAGGGTTTTCCTCATTCTATCATTTCCCTTCCTTCCCCATGTATTGACTCTGGAGCAAGTTCACATCCCATGCTCTTACAGGAACTTCAGAATGACTTTTAATGACAATGGCCTTTATGTAGATTAATAATTATCATTATGCAGCGTATGCTAAAAATCCTCTCTTCTGCTCTTTGTCTCACTTCAGAGAAGAAAGAACCCTTTCATCATACTTAAATTACCAACAAACGTGGTGCAAGCAGAGCAATGGTCCATCTGTTCCTTTTGATTGGGTTTTTCTTACTTCTCAAGTGTGTAAAGTTTGGTATCTCTCCTAAGAGCTAAGATCTAAAATTATTTTGGTTGGAGTTAGAACTGTTGCTAAGTAAGGAAAAGCTTTCACCATAATTTCTGCTTTACTTTACTCTCATTAAGTTCTTAAAACATTAATCTTATGTGTACAGAGACTGACAACCTGAAATATGTCAGTCTATAAACTGGGAAATATGCGTATTAAGGATGTGGAGCTCTGGATATTTACACAATATTATTCAAGATATATCAAAAGGTCACAGACCAAAAAGTTTTAGATTTTCACGTCTTTCATACAAAGGTTGCAACTGGTTAATTTTTGATGGGTAGAATCAACCTGAATTCAGGATTTGCCTGGATACACGCTTTTCTTTTGACAAAAATGTCTCATTTTGTCATTCAAAAATATATTTATATTACAAATATTCCTCAAGAACAACTTTGAGCATGTAATAAATATCAAACTATTTAATCACTGATATTATTTATGTCTATACATTCTTCATGACACCTTTAGGACAAATTAAATTTGCCATCTTTTGAACAGCAACTTGAATAAAACATGTCATATTCTCTTTGATATACAGTAGGTGAATATGTGCTAAATCAGGAGCCAGAGAGTTTGTTAAGCCTATTATTTCTCTGAACTTTTTCCTACTCCTATTTCTGAGCTTGTAGACATAGTGGGCTTTTAGTACTGTAAATTGCAACAAGCTGAAGAGTGAGATTTCCAGTAAAAATAAACGAGTTGGGTTTCTCCCAGAGACAGCAACTTTTCAAATCTTGCTTTTTCATCCATTCTGCTGGTATTTTTATCTGACCAGGGGTGACATACCTGTGCAGGCTTTTCTTTTTATCCCCTCTTATATTTCAAGCTTTTTTTTCTGTCTCGGACCTGTCACTGACAATCATTTTATGTTTTCCTTTGTGCCTCAGAGGTTTAACGGTCGAGTACAGTAGCCAAACCTTTAGAAATTTCTCCTGTACCTCTGCAGAGACTGCTTCAGTGAGGGCCATTGAGCTGTCACCACGAAAAGTGAGAGACCCCTGTGGTTAAACCATCTCTAGAGTATTTGTTTCTGAAAATGACAGCAAAATGGATAAATGAATTTCTTTCAACCCCACAGTTGCCTTAAAAATACACATGGTCTTCTAGGGTAATGTAATGGGGTGAAGACGTGCTAGGAAGTTAGGCAGTTCTATTACTTTACTACTAGTGATTTGTTTGATGGAGGCCTTGATAGTTAACAAATTCAAATAAATCAATCATTGGCAAGCCTATTAATGTTAAATACTTAAACATCATAGAAACATGTAATTTAAACACAATTAAACATTTATTGAATGTCAAATATCAATGAATGATTGAAGGAGCATTCACTAATGAGTAGAAATCTTGGGGCTACTGTGATGACCAGAGCGAATTGAAAATTTACTGCAAATAAAACGTTCAGGGATTTTGAGGCATTTTAAAGGCTTCATGCATCTGTTACATTTTATGGTTGGCAACCTCTTGTGCTGCTTTGATCAGTTAGTAGATGGTTAATGGGCAGATGGAATAATAGTGAACAACTAGAGTTTTTGCAATGTCCTCTCAAAAGAGGAGGCTCTTCACTCTCATTTCTGGTAGTGGACAGATCAAATGGAAACCTCAGCTTCTGAGTAAAATCTGATATAATGGCTCTCTGCTTAGGAATTACTTCCTGTCCTTTCTTTCTCTCTCAGCAAATTTAAGAACAATTTCTAAACTCTTTACCTTGATATTTGATCTCTACGCTGATCAAGCAAGGTGGAAGGTTTTGGAGGGTAAGGTTGTGTGAGGTAGGAGTGAGGGCATCTGAATTCTACTCTCAGTGGCATTGTTGGCCGTACAGTGGAAACAATGATGGGAAACAATGAGAAACAAATGATTGAAGAATTTCTTCATTGTGTCTGCAAGCTGGGGATGGAACTGAAAAGAGAGAAGTGTTATCACTTTCAGCAGATTCACAGACAGAGTCATGCAGCTTGATATTATGGCTCTTGAAAACCTGCACAATAACAGCATCGGTAGAGGCAAGCCAAGGTTTCTGAGACTCATTTGAACACTGAGCAGCGACCGACATTCTGCATGTAAAGACTACAAATAACTACAATCTTCACAGAAACAGTGAACACTGAGGCATTTGACAGACAGGTAGCTGTACACATTTGGAGGCACACAGGGCTGTCAGAAGGGGAAAGACAAGATTTTGACATATTTGGTGAGCATCCTGTATTGATTCCAGCTTATGTGTCTGGCCTCTAAGAATCGCTTCATGTTTTGTCTGAGCAGCTTGACAAACCTACAACAGTGGAGATTTTCTTTTTTTTTGTTGTTCTTTTATTGTCATTTTCTGTCATACCTTTCGGATTCAAGTCATGTGTTGTAAAGCAGCTGAAATGTGAAGTCATACAAAGAAAGTTGGTGCAACAGACTTTCTATTTTTCTATCCACTCCAAAATGTTGTTGAGAGTTTTTGAAAGTGCATGCTGTTGTCAATACAGTTGAGAGGAGACTGGGTGGTTTAAGTGGCTGGTCTGGCTTCATGTTGATGAACTGGCCACAGAAGAAGCCTTAGTACAAGTAAGCTGGTGAGGTTTTACTCAGGCTGTTGTTTAGGAGGTTTCAGACTGGAAATTAGTTAAATACCTAGCCCCTGCTTATGTCTCTGATCTAAAAGGTAACGGTAAAAAATGTTTTAGGTCAAAATTTTGAAAGTTTGCTCCTTGGTATTTAGAAACCTTCCTGCATTCAGTTTTCCTGAGCAGTGATACTGGCAGGCTAATGCAGTTTGATTTTACCCACAGAAAACCTGTTATGGGCAAATGATACCACCAGGAAAGTGCAGAGTGCAATATTACATCTGTTTCAAAATGTAATCCAGAGTGACACTTTGATCAAGATATGTTAATGCGACTTGACATTTCTTTTTTTAAATTTATTTATTTATTTTTTTCTTCTTCTTTATTTTGGGTGGTTTTGTGTATTTCCAGTGGCAAAAAGCTTTTGTTACTAGCATAGCTTGGAAAACACTTGGACTCAAGGGAAGTTTATGATGAAGCTGTATTCAATGAGTGAAGCACTCACAGTGGTGTCTGTCTCCTTCAAAAAAAAAAAGAAAAAAAGAAAATGGTTTTGGGGTACAAATGTGAAGAAACTCACAAAAAGCAATAAAAAATACCACCTTTTTTTTAATACATTGGGACTAGGAAATATAAGAAATTGACTAGTTACTCTGTATAGCCAAAGGCAGATAAAATATAAGGGAAAGACCAGACCAGAGCAAAAAAAGTGAAATTAATATTTTACACCTGTGTTTCATCTTGAAAGACCTTGATTTCTGCACCAAAACCCTTTCTTTTGTAGATGTACTGTGGCATCAAATGTTTTCAAATTTAATTGTTATGAGAACCTCCATAGAATAAGTCACTAAAATAAGTAGTGAAAAAAGCATGTGAATTTGTTGAGCGTTTAAGAGATTTCAAAACCCAAGTTGCTAAGCTAGTAAGTTGCAATATGTAGTTTCATGATTAAAGTGTCGCAGAATTAGAAGATGATTAATGCAATTTTAGTTTTTAAGGGAAGTTCCAGAAGACATCATGGTAATTACAGACTACTTGTACAAAAATATTACTAACTATTCTTCTCTAAAAAGAATATTATTCATACGAAGAAATACTAGACATTAAGTAAAAGTTAAGCAGATTTTGCTCTGGAAAATCTATTGTAGTTCTTTGAAGAAGATTGTAAGCACATGCACAGGGGACTTGCAGCTGATATACTCTGCTTGGATTTCTAGAAGTTATTTGACAAGATCCCTTCTCAAAGGGTCTTAGAGCAATTCAGCTGTCATGGCATAAGGGGGAAGGCCATCATATTTTTTAAAAAGTGGCTTAGAAGATGGAAAGTAGAGAGTTGAAGTACTTTTCAGTATCCTCAGAGAGAGAAGGTTGGCAGGAGGGCCTTGCAGTATATGCTTTGGGCCAACTTTGTCCATAAATAACCAGGGAAAAGGGGTGAATGGGAAGGGGACAAAGTTTACTGATGACAGCAATTGAATCACTGAAGTAAATACAAAGTCATGACAATGCATAATAAAATGGCAAATTACTTTTCCAAATGATAAACAGAGGAGTACAAACAGTGTGTAGGGAAATATTAGAAAAGAATAGGCAGATCATTGTCACATGAGGTTATAAAACTTTTTATTTATGCCTTGAAAACTCTCTACAATGTTTGTTCCCTATTCAAAAGAGTGACAATCAATAAACTAGAAGAACTACACAAAGATTTTGTGGAAGACCCAAAGATATGGAATCGCTTCTGCATGAGAAGTGTTAAGAATAGAGTGAGGATTTTCCTTCCAAAGAGGGAGGTAAAGGGTACCTAAGGATATTTTAACACAAATCCATTACATCATCAGTGGAACCTTGGGAAACAGAGGTGCATTATGATTTGGGGACTTATTTTTTCTTATTTTTTGTGCAAGAACCTACCAAAAACAGGTGACTTAATCGTGCACAAGATTTAAAAGAATAAGAGTGCATAGTTAATCTGTGGAGAGGCATATGTGGACTTAGGGAAAATTGGACAAGTTTGTCAAAGATAAATTAATAATGCATCATTATTAGAGGGACACTTTTTATTCACAAATAACCTAATCAATTTTTTAGGATATTAGGAAAACTGATTCAAGTTTGCTTTCTTTTGAAAATATTTTATGGCAGGATGTTTTGCACATTCAGGGAAGCCATACTGGAGAAATTCTTCCCATTTTTCTTAATCTATCATTTAAAAACAGAGAAGCAAGTTGATGAATTTTACTGTGGTAGTTATTCAGTCTTTTGCTTTTGTTAGTCCCTCAGCAAAACAGTCAATCTTACAATAAAACTCCCTTTGAAATTTGGGAAGAAAAATAGCACAAGACCTAGGTGAAGTCTTTAAATACCTTAATAGAGTGTGTCATGTAAACAGAAAAAAGAAAATATTCATGGAAGCTTGGAAGACAAGAAGCTTCTCAGTTGCCAGAAAGCCATGAAAAGGCAGCAGTAGCAGTGAAGTTTGCTTCCATGCTGTCTCTTCAATTTCCTTAAATCATGGTGGTATGTAATCCACAATTTATCTACCTAAAAATTATACATGGAACACATTAGACATCCACATGGACTACTGAGAAAGGAGTCTGGCCCAGTCATCATAGTTATTCATGCAATCAGTAGCTGTCATACACAATTAGATTACCTGTCAGAAAGGTCTGATGAATTACCATGTTTGCACCTTACTCAGGCCACTGCTTACCTGTGCATAAATACTGGGAGCATTCTATTAATTGTGTATGAAATAGGTGTGATGTGAGTTGGTATCATATAATTACTTGCTAAAAACATTCTTAATACTGTTTTAAATTTGAAATAACTTCCTGTTTGTTCACATGCAAAATTAGCTCCTTAATGAACACTGAGATTTGGACTATTGAGCTACTACATAGAAATTTATAGTTAGATCTGGCTGGAAAATAGTCTATAATACTTCTTCACTTTTTGAAAGAAAAACTTTCAGATGTTTACACATTATTGACATAAATATTTACATTTTTCCTCAAAACAAAATTTCTCAGAAAGAAATTTTGCCTTTATTTCAATTAAAATGCTGGAAACACAGAAATGAGAGTGGGCTGATGGCATTTTTATCTCTAAAAATTTTCATGCTGTGTTTTTGAACATTACTTCTTTCTGCTTATTTCCTGTGAACAAGCATTGATTCAGTCAATGCCAGCTCTTCTGTAACAAGAATTCATAGTGCAGGAAAATGTGAACCAGATAGGAAGCTCATGGCCCAGTTTTTCTAAAATTAGCCTACCTATCAAATATTTATCTATCTATCTTTCTGTCTGTCTGTCTACCTATCTATCTATCTATCCATCCATCCATCCATCCATCCATCTATCTATGCATGTTTGTGTGTGTGTGTATATACCTCTGATTTCAAGAAAGTTAAGAGGAAACTTATTCTGTACATCAGGAATAAGTTTTATACCTTATGGGTACCAAAGGACCATTTTACTGGGGTATAGTGGGTCCTCCAACATGATTAAGCTCCCCACAATTGTTTAAAGAAATGACATTTATATGAACAAATCAGAGAATTTTGTGTTATCTGATCTCCTTGTTCATCCAGGTTCCTAATCAGAACATACAGACCAGAAATATCTCCTCTGGCAGATCCATGGATTCAATACGTTTGAATGAAGCTATGCTGAACAGGAGAAAGGCATTTGCCTTATTTATGTTACTTGTATGTGTCCCTTGAATGGTTAAAGTTCACTCTGTGGTGTGTCTGCCTAGGAAGGGTACAAAAAGAGAAAGATGATTTGGAGAGATACGTTCATCCCTTTTTAAAGAGATGGGGACTGTTGTGACTTAGAATACAGCTTCAGCTCAGATGAGGAGTTCTGCTGTGCTTGTCATGATGTAACTTCTTATTCCCTGAATGTCAGACTGCCTCTGGAGAATGGCATTTCAAAGCTTTGAATTTCCCTCTCAAGGGAAGTTTAATGTCATAAGAACACTTGAGTATTGACTTGGGAGAAAAAAGAAAAGACACTGTGAATTTTTACACAGAAGGAACTATTCTGGCTTGACTTTTAAGAAAACTACCCTGAACGACATAAAAAAATACAGTCCCAGTAGCTGGCAGGCCTTTGACTGAATGTGTCTTCCAGGGACTCTACAAGTGTAAAATTACCACCAGAGTGTGTGGTGGGGTGGTGGAAAGCCCTGAGAGAACATCTCAAATGTCAGCTCTCAAGACTGAAAACTCCTTTCCTCCTCCTGCCTAAGCAGTCATCTGAAATAAACATTTGAGACAGAGATGGAGGCTTTTGGGGTTCTTGGCTTTGGGACTCTGGACTCCCTGGAGAGCCCAGCTTGGAGCCCATTTGCATGGTCAGGCTTTTTTGTGGCTCAATAACTGAGATAGCACAAAGCAGGCAGTCATCTAGTGGAAGTTTGTTGAAAACATCATGCCTCTGTGAAACCTTCTGGGTTCAGTGTTTCTATTTTTTCAGTGAAAAACTGTTCGCTTGTAAATTTCTTTACCAGATTTGTTTGGGGGCTGTAGTTTGAGTGAATTAGACATGTACCATGAGAAATGACAACAGGTCACAGGGCTAGAACGGGAAAAAGAAAACTGCTGATGGGAGAACAACTGTAACAAGGAATTAAAATATTTTCCATGTTTTGTCTTGTTTTGTTTTTTTTTAATGGTGCAGTTAACATTCTTTTTTGTATTTTCATGCATGCAATTATAAATTACAGTTTATTGCTGCAAAGCAGACAAGCCATGTAAGTTATATTTTAGATCATGGCTTATTTTGGAAACTTTTTTCAGTCAGGAAAGATTTTGGATTGGATAGTACATATTAACAGAAGATTATTAGCTGTTTATATTTTTGAGAATCTATTAAAAGAAAATACATATCCAAAATAATACCAAATTGCAATCAGGTTTTTTATATATAAAAAAAGCATTATTATGAAACACATAATGGAAAACGTTTTGAGGAAGCATCATAGAGAACCAGCTGCATAACTCGTTTGGGGGTTTGTGACAAAAGTTCCTTTGAAAATATTGGCCTACATGTTTTGATATCAGCTGGCCTGAAATGTTTCTCAGCAATGTGGTAGGAGTCATAGACACTCAGAGAAAAAAAACAAAACAAAACAAAACAAAAAGTCAGAAATCTGGGTACCTAGACATTCAGCCATATTGGAAAATTAGCAGTTAGGTAAGTTGCCTATCAAGTTTTGAATCTGTTGATACTAATTAGAACTATTTTGAAGGAGAAATAAGTTTAAGCTGTCTTGCTTGGATTAAAATTTAGAGATGTTGATAGAGTAATTAACTTTAAATGGTTAATCTATTGCAGGTGTGCATATACTTGCACATATTTAGTTTACTCAGCAGAGTTCATCTGGTTTATAAGCAGTGATGTCTCACAGTTTGCAGCCTCCAGCTCTAACATGGGTTAACAGCATGGATTTTACTACAAGTTTTCTTGGCAGCAAGCAGGTAAAAGGAAAACTTCAAAACCATTTTCCTTTGCTGGGAGAACCCCATGAAGGAGTTCAGAGGAAATGGTGCTGTCCGTCTGACACAGTTACAGTCAGCCAGCAGTCTAGCGTCTCAGCAAGCAGCACTGCAGCCACACAGTAATTTGTGCTTCATGACTCGAGGGCTATGAAATAATCTGTATGATATACAGCAAGAGCTGAGTGGTTAAACTAAAGGATTGAATGTACTTAATGCATGCAGGCGTTCATATGGATTGTGTGCCATCTCCACAGCATCTACAAAACAGGAAATGTAGAGCAGGTGCTTCTATAAGGAGAGGCTTGGATTTTCTTTTTTCCATAAGATCTTCTACATTAGCTATGTTTACAAAATATACTACAATACAGAGTCTGATTAAATTCCATCTAATATTATATAAGTAAAGTGTTATCTAACTTTGAAGAAACCCAGAACACTGTATGACTACACATTTTAAGGTGTTTCAGGGCTGAAAGAAAATGAGCTGACTGTTAAAGGCGTTATGTCTGGCAGAAAGACTAGTCCCAGTTCTACTGCTAACCCATGAAATAGGCATGGCTGCCATGACAGAAATTCCTAGCAATGCTGAATATGCTGTGGGACTGCTCACACTTGGCATTTACATTGATCATGTAATATAACCCTGGCTGACTAGAGCTGCTTTCAGCAGCCTCTGGTGGCAGGACTTCTCTGAGAGCTCAATTTACTTTGAAGTTGTTCTTTTCTCAGCACAGTCTTCATGAGAGGAAGACAGCAGCAGTGCTGTTTCTGCAATAGACAATTCTTTAGGGAGATGACCTTAAGCAAAACAAAAAAAAAAACCTGAAACAGTGCTTTTCATGTGTCAGGATTCTCCCCAGATAATGGAAGGGTTTACTCTGCTGCATTGTTCTGTTTTCTGCACCATTTTAAAGGGCTTATTTGTAGTTGTCAGTGTCTTTTGTGCAGTGATGGTTCCTCTGAAAATTCATAACCATGTAATTGTTTCTCAGGACTGAATTTTACAAAACACAGCTTTGAAAAATATAAGCTCAAAGGTATAAAAGATAAAGAAGTCTGTTTAGTTGCCTAATAATGCCACATATACAAACAAACAAACAAACAAATAAATATATATAATATAATATAGAATAGAGTCTGGACTGTATCGAAATTTTTGAGAATATTCGCATCAGAAGCAGAACACTGTTAAAGAGAAATACTAGTCTTCTTATAGGTCTCAGAGTGCTGTGTCCTCTTGTGTGCCCATGTGTCCCTTATTTCTTCTTATTTTTATTCCTTGATATAATGCTCAATCTTCTCTCCTGGTTTCTACTGAAATTCGGAAAATCCATTGAAGTAATTATTTTCTCTTTTTCATGCAAGACTAATCCAAAGACAGAATTCATGTTTAACTGACAGTTCATTGTCATTTGCATCACCCCACACCTAAGGTTCTGTCGAGAGGCCAGAGACTGAAGGTGTTTACTCACTGTAGATGTTCCTGGACAACTGTACTCATCCAGCTATATTTGACTGGTTCTAGAGACAGCTTTACTCCAAACAAAATTATGTCAGAAGATGAATAGTTCCATTAGAGGAAAGTTCTCCCGCATTTAATTAACTTTACTGAAGCCAGAGAAAAGTACTGAACTAGTGTGATGATGCCGGAATGATTTTTGTCTTTTCTTTTATATACCTTTTACAGTTCTCTGTATCCACAAGTATTAGCAGTATGCATACTTGCAACCTTTTACTTAGTTTAGTGCTTAGTGTTTCGTAAGTGTTCTGCAGGCCTGAGACTAAACACCCCAGAACTGCAGAGCCAGGGAGACCAAACATTCCTACTATCTCAGGAACCCAAGGTCTCCTGGCAGGAGGATTCTGTAAACTAGGGGTTAGCCCTCCCCAACCTCATTATTGGGCCCCCTTGTTAGATATGCTAATGTGTAAAGTCTATAACTGGTGTGTATGATTGGTGGGAGGGGGCATTTTGCCACACTTCACCTGGTTGAAGTGGATGCACTGAACAGGATCCTGATTAAAATACTGAGGTAAAGACCCCAACCCCTCTAACCGTGTCTAGCTTCATTTTCCTAACACCAGGAAAAAGGCATCAGTGACCTCAAGACCTCTGTGTGCAGAGATGCCTGTTCTGAGCTGATCTGGTTATCTTCACACAGCTCAGCCAGACAAATTAATCTAGCATTGACTGAAGTACAGCTGGGGTACAGATTCCTAACATTTTTTAGCTGATGATTTGCTTGTAAAATGAGAGGCATCTTTTGACTCTTTTTACCTTAGACCACTCTGCTATCCCTGACTGTAATTAAGAGCTTGCTCATATTTCTCTGAGTCATCTTTTACTGAGAATCTTTTAGAAGTGAACTTTTCAAATTTAAAAATCAAAAAACACAATATTTTTAGAAGAGGGAAATAAATTACCCCATGCCTTATCATCTTCATTCTTGTGAAATAAGAATACTTAGGGATTTTAAAATCTATTCACTTAGTTACCTAATTATAAAGAGTTGAAGTTTTTTACTCTTCTTAAAAAAGGGGCTGATCTACATTTACTCACTAGTTGATGTTATACATACACTGGTCTTGAAAGAGCTCTCATACCTAAAACAACAGGGAAGATTTACATGTCAAATGAGAATTTGTATTGATAATTTTCTATAAATAAAATCTCAGAGACGTAATATGTGTTTTAGAGCCCCTGGGACAAAATCCAATAGGAACATTCAAAGATTTCTATATTTCTACCCCCAAACCAGACACCATTTTTGAAAAATTTAATTAAATCTGCTGAGATGGAAAACCATGAAATAAATAAATAAATAAATAAATAAATTCAACTGTATTTGTGGAGGACTGATAACATCTGTGTCTGGCTTAACCATGAAAAAAAAATTAAACAGGGCATTTGAAAATTTCTTTCAGTTTGAAAATTCCAAGGTAAAACTTTTAGGTCTTTCCAAATGGAAAATATTTTTAATCCTTTTTTTCTTCACAGAACTTTTATTTAAATACAAAAATGTTGACCTTTTGCATAATTTCCTGTGACAGCTTGAGCTACCCTCCATGAATGCCAGTTGCACAGAACACATTCATAAGTGTTACCTGTCTAGTGTTCATGCAAGTGTTACCTAGCTAATGTATTTCTGGGGGTTTAGAAGCTCACAGATTTTAAAGCAAAGGTATATTAAAAATGTCACTGGAGATCAAGTTCTTACAGGGAAAGTAAATTTGGGATGAGTGTGTGATGAAAGGAATTACAAAAAGAGAAGAAATTTTAAAAAAGCTGAGCAGTGTCAGGTTGGAATACAAGAAGCAGGAAGAAACTGTCAGATGCAGGAGCTGAGCCTTGTTTTGAAACAAGGAGAGTTAGAAAAAGTGACTTCTGGCAAAGCTTGTTTGTATGAATGAATCTGCCTAATCTGGCAAGCTGATTAAATAAGTTTTGCAGAGCTCAAAGATTTGCACTGACCACCTGAACCCCTTTCTGAAAACCACATTTAAAGCAAAATCTTGAAAAAGAATCCATACACAAAGTTAATAATATAAAATCCTCAGGATCTTTTTCTGCTTGGTTTTGAAAATTGATATCATCATAGTTTCAATTACCAAAGAAGGTCTTATTCTCACAATTACTTAAAGCTGTGAGGACATTGATCTCCTCATTATAGCGTTGTTTATGATAATAAAATTTAAAATGTTTGAAAACATCCTAGAGTCTAATAGGAGCAATGGTAATGCTCAGCGTCTTCATGTGCTAAGCCTAATATTCTCTTCTACAGAAATGTTCCACATATTTCATGGTGTTGTGATAACATAACCCCTAGGAGGCACAAAAATCACTACTAGAATTATGTAATTTCTTTCACAGGGGCCAAGTGTAGTAACAGGGAAGCTCATACATGACTTTGAAAGATTTTGTGCTTGTTTGTTTTTTGGGCTTTTTGAATATCTTCAAGGCCAGCTGTTTGCAATAAGCTATCTGAAGAAATTGTAGTGTTCAGGCTTCATACATCCTTGTCTGACTTCAAAATTTTTCTTATTTAATAAGCTGTGCCTCGTTTCCTCAGCAAAGAAGAACATGCCCATATGGATGATGTAAGAGCATGTGATAAGTATTCCTCTGCAATCTACAGAAAATGCACCTGCTTTGGAGGAGAATGTGGGAAACAGTGAATAGAAGTCAGTTGTGTCACTAGCCATTTCTCTTACACATGAAAATCAGTTGTAATGAAGACAACTTTCAAAAGCTGAGTGTGATACCAGCTACAGGACTGAGATTATCATATTGCAGTGATTTTTGACTGTGATCTTCCTCGCTCTATATTTTTTCCCCCATAAATTCATATGGCTGATATCCAGTCTGGATTGATACAGCATTTTGGGGGCTCATAGTGAAATTCAACCTCAAATTATGCTAGGCTATAATGCTGTGTCACAGCCCCACTTCTGTCTTCTTCTAAAAGTCTTTGGTGAGATCCTAAGGCAAGAGATCAATGGAACCAGGAACCAAGCCCAGCTTGCAAAGGACTATGGAAGCAGTTAGATAATTTTTGTTCACTGAGACCAAATGTAAACAGATGGATTTTAAATATTGCCAGACCAGTGTGATAATTTTCAGTGTACTACAGTCAGCCAACCCTGTAGTAAAGGCAAAGCAAGTAAAAGTGTACTGAGCAGGAGATGCAGGATTTTACTGAACTCTGTAGGAACCCACAATTAACCTTAGCTTCTGAAAATGTCTGCCAAAATTTGTCTCCACATAGGTTCTTTTTCCATGAGTGCAGGGGGAATAATGGACCTTTCCTCCTCTGAAGAATACTTTGACAATTAATGCTTTTTCATTAGTGATCCTTTACATAAGAGCAAGGACTCCCTACTTTAATTTATATTGAAACAGATCCTTCTATAATGAATCAGTGCTTGCTTAGAACTAATGCCGAAGCTTATTGATTTTGTCTCCAAGCATTCCCAGGCACATTGCTCTTGCTGGGGTAAAGCAAATTCTGAAGTATTTTCTAATTTCAGTGGTCTCTGTAACAGGCATTGTGTCATTCCCTTTTCTGCTTAGCCTCCAACTTTCTTAATTTCAGACTGCCTGAAGTGTATGAGTGCAAGAAGTCCCTTTTGACCTTGGAAATATTTTCACTTTATGTGGAATGTAATTTGCTACTTTCAGTCTCAGGGGGAAATATGTTTTTATGAGTACCTTTTGTAGGCCCTGATTCTCTGTTTGGCATATCATCTAGAAAATGTCATACAAAATGTTTTGAGCTAAATGAGGAGCATCTGCAGCTCTGAAACAAGCGATGGATGTGTGGGTTATAAAATTAAAACTGGTTACCAATGATATGCAAATTGAAAATTGTTCATAGCTTGCTTTGAATTTTAGTAAAACACTTGAGTATTTTTCTGAAGCCTCTTCAAATATATTCAAATACTTTTGCCCTATAAGGGCAAGATTGTGATTGCTTTATATGGACTTCTATAGACTGCTGCTCCACAGATGACCTATATGTAATAAATCAAAGATATGGTCCTTAAATGCATAGATACTCTTCAGGAGATCTCCAGGATGTCTTGGAGAGAATACAGTTTTGGGGTTTTTTTTTGGGGTTTTTTTGTTTTGTTTTTTTTAAAATATATATGAGTGGCAGTATCCTCCAGAAAACCTGTGAAAAATGAAATACCATTATGTGGTCAACCAGCTATTAACCTGGCATACAGTAATAATACTAATACAGGATCATGTTGAAGGATTATCCTTGCTTGTGCAACTTCTAAAATGGATCTGAGATGATGCTGAGACTCAGGAACCGATTGTCTAGACATTATTATGCTTTACCACCTCATCTTCTTAGAAGTATCTATTATTAACACTATAAGTTTAACACTCCTAACCTGTAATGATGCACCTCATCTGCGCAAACGTTTGAATATTTTTTGGTTTCTGTTTTAACTCACAGGTATTTTCCTCTTTTCTTGTCATCAATATTTTGTCTACCAACTGTTTTGAGAAAGCTGTCCCTCTGCTGAATGCTGTGCTTTGAAATATTTCCATAGCTATGCAGATCTCCAGCAATGCACAGACCCCCAAAAATCTTATTAATTAAATAATTAGTAGAAAGAGCAGAAATAGAATTTGAAACAAAGTTCAGATACAAAAGGAAGCAAGTTTAGACGAGACTCTCTGGTAGACAGAGCGTGTGGATAGCTTAATAAATATGTGCGTGGTACTATTCCTGCCTTTTTCCCCTTTAAAGCAACTTGTGGAAAATTACCCTTTGTTCAGTTTCCCCAGCTACACTGAAGACAGGGGAAGACATTCTCGAAAAATTCAACAAAATGCATGACAACTCAATCTGCATTACCCAGTGCATGCCTTCTTTGAGTTCACCACTGTTGAAGGGAAAAACATTTCCTTATCCTAGTGTAATTTTATATAAAAGCGAATTGGCTTTTCCCTAAAAGAAAAAGAAGACTTTAGATGATTTCTTTCCCTGTTGAAAAAAACAGAGTTAATTAGAAATCTGATATTGTCACTCAGCAGAAGATAAAACTAAATCTGTCATCTTGTATGACTTCTTTCCTATCACACATGAAAGCAAGCAAGAGAGAAAAAGAGCTGTTTGCTCAACAGTAGTCCATTTGACAAGAAAAAGAAGAACTCAGCTTCAATAAAGGTATGTCAAACAGCAACACCAGGAGGCATTTTCAAGCATCTGAAATGAAAGAAAAGAGAGACCCCAAACTGATGTAGGCAACATCGCCATAAGCACAATTAGTACAGCTAAATCAATACTAGAGAAATGTACTTTCAGGCCTTGGTTGCTCAAAAGGTTTGAACCATACAAAAAGTTCTCTGCTGGGAACAAAAACATGGCTTATCAAAATTTCAGTGTGACAATGTACGTGCTACAGTTAGGGTTTTCCATTCACTGTATTTTCAATTTTTGCTACTCTCACAAGATTTCTTTTAATATTAACCTCAACTGAGCAATCCAGCTGCAGATCAAAATATATATAGCCAAGTCCCCACCTCCCACAGCCCCCTTTATTTTATCAGATCTGTCAATGACTGGGAATGTCTTTATTTTGTAGTTAATATATGGTCTACTCACCATTACAACATCTGCAGCAAAAATTAATTCTTATACTAGAAATGCTCATTTTTTCAGGATTTTAGTGGGAAAAAACCTCTGAAGTTTAAATAGATAAAGGTGTATAATGCTGTTGTTTCTTCCATAAAAAGGTAAATATTTTGGGAAATTAGTTAATTTATTTAAACTATTATTTTTCTAAGTGTGAACAGAATGTTTCATACCATGCAACAAACAAATCTGTTTCCATCCAGGACACATTAGTACCTTGCTTTTGCAATTTATGTTGCTTGAAGATATTGTGCAGAGCAATACTCATTATTTAGAAGTTGCAAGAGAATGGAAGGTTCATCTTGTGGGAAAGTGACCTGTGGAAAGATCTTGAAAACCTGCCTCAGCCTGGGTAATTCTGAAGACAAAGGCAAGAAATTTGTCCCACGAAATATTTTTTTAAATCTGCAAATACAGTTTCCCTTAATAAAGCTACTTAGAACTCTTGCAGAGGTATAAGAATCAGAGAAATTTTGAAAGTTTTCAGTTGAAAATAACTTGAGGAAAATGTATATTTGATGAATGTGTATTCATGAAAGCATTGAATAGACATTTATGCTGTAAAATTACTTCTATGTGAGGAAAACTAATGCTTTTGTTAGAGAGACAAATCTATATTCATACAAGATAATAGAAGTTAAACATGAAAAAGACTTAATTCAATCACTGTCTCTGTGCCCTTCCAATTAAATTATTTCATAAGGCTGTAGACTGAGATTTTGGAAGACAGAAATTTTTTCCCATGTTAACAGCGTTTTTTTCCTAAAAATTAAATTTTGTATTAGCAATGGCACTTTAAGTAGTAGTCCTTTCTGCAAAAAATAGTAACTTCCTTTAATCTTTCTAGGTGATGACAATCATTAACCTTCCACAGAGATAAATTTCTGGGCATGCTGCATATGCAGGCATAACATGTGGAAGGCAAATCAAAAAGTGCAATTCAGGGTTCTTTCTGGTTCTGATTTCTGTGAATCTGATTTTCTGCTGAAAGAAACACAAATATCTATGTACGAGCAGAAAGAAGCTGTGTTGTCTGTGAAGTACTCTAAGAAAAATATTCAATCAAAGTTTTTGTACAATTATAAATGGTAGGAAAACTCTGTTCCTGCCATTGGTCTCTCAGCAAGCTGAGTGGTTAGTTAAGGCATAGATAATAACAGGCTATTTTCACTTTTTTGTGTGCATTTTTCTGCATTTGCTTCTTCAAAATTGGGCTTCTATTCTTCATCATACAAGTACATTATTAAAAAACCATAAATAAAAACCTACAAATGACCCAGCTAACCAAAAAACCTACTAAAAAGACCAAACCAAATCAAAACAGACTACTATAACTCAATTGGGGAAGTAAATTCAAAGTTGTGTAAAATTATTTAATTGTATCTGAAGGGCTTTCTGTGTCCACTCACTACATACTCAGTACAGTGTGTTATTGTTATTTCTTCTTTGGGAGTCTGAGTATATAGTACTTATACTGAGTATATAGCAAAATCAGGATAGGTGCTTTAATTTTGGTCAGTCTTGTAATACAATTCCTAACCAAAATGTTTAACAGAGTGCATACAATTGTAGGAAAAATCTATCTTTTTCTCCACTTTATACTTGTTTTACTGTAGGGGTTAAGGTTTTCTTCTAAAAGGGATTGTGTGTTTTATGCTATTTCTCCCCCAGAACTGTAGTTTAATGTGTTATTTGTGAAGCATGTAACTATTCAACCTTTACAATACCATTAAATCAGGCATACATGTAGGCTGGGAGCAGTAGCAAGCAACAAAAGAAGAAAAGGTCTTTTGTGTGCCATTTAAACATCTTTGTGAGTTTAACACCCCACACCCTGTTTTAGTGTAGATATTGAAAATTGTTTCTAGGAGAAAATATAGAAAATTTTGATAATATTTTCCTCCTTGTCCCCCATTCCCCCACCCCCCAGAAAACCAAGTGTGTCCTGGGCTGCATCCAAAGTGCCGTGGGCAGCAGGGGAGGGAAGGGATTCTGCCCCTCTGTCCCACTCTGCTGAGAGCCCACCTGCAGAGCTGCCTCCAGCTCTGAGGTCCCAACACAGGAAGGACACGGAGCTGTTAGAGAGAGTGCAGAGGAGGGACAACAATGGGATCAGAGGGATGTAGCCCTGGAAAGGGTGAGAGAACTGGGATTATTCATCCTGGAGAAGAGAAAGCTTTGAAGTAACCTAATTGTGGCCTTCCAGTCCCTGAAGGGAACCTAAATGAGAGGAATTTTTTACAAGAGCAGAGAATTATAGGACAGGAGGAAAGGCTTCAAACTGACAGAGAGTAGGTTTGGGTCAGATATTAGGAGGAAATTATTTTCTGTGATAGTGGTGATGCCCTGGCACAGGTTGCTGAGAAAAGATGTGGCTGCCCCATCCCTGGAAATGTTCAGTGCCAGTCTGGATTGGTCTCTGAGCAACCTGGTCTAGTGAAAGCAAGGGTCTTAGATCTGTATGTTTCAGGTCACTTCCATCCCAGGCCTTTCTCTGATTCTATGACTGACACTAAGACACTCAGTATGGGGGGAGCCAGTTCCAAGGCCCTCTCCTGCCACATATCAAGGTGTGTAACCTATTCTGACATTAGCAGCATTATTCTAGCTTTATGCTGTTAAAAAATAAAAAGTAGTCTCTCAAACTTCATAGAAAGACAAAAGCCCTTGTCAAAATGGATTTTGAGGTAGTGCATAGTTACTGTGTACGAAGGCCTGAGTAATCTCGTAGTTTAATTACTCTCCTTGCACCATGTCTAACACAATTATATAACCCTTATCAGGATTTAATATTTAATTTGATAGAGAAGATTTTACAATTGAAATTACACTGGAGACAAATATTTTCTTTCTAGAGTGAAAATTCAGGGGATAAACAAAAGCTGCTGCTTTCTCTCATCCAAAATAAAACTAGGATTCTCATAGAGTAAACAGAATCTAATTTCAAGCTTATTTCTTTGCTTCATGTTGAAACATAGTAGGTTGGCTATATGGCCTGAGTAATTTTATTTTGTGTTATTAAAGTAATGCTTTTATAGTTAGTTAGTAGTTACTCAGCTATAGAGATGTTTCTCCATGTCATTATGTTTGGATTTAGCTCTTCTGACCTTTATAGCCTATATAGCAGAAATAGAAAGCTTGAGAGACATATCTTATTGTGTCAGACAATATATACAGTAAAGACAAGCTGCAAAGAGCCACAATCTCATAGCATAAATCTCTTTTGCCTCAGCCAGGTTGGAAATGCTCAATAATTCATAGGAACAACCTTTAATTTACTGTTTTCCCTGGATACCACTGAGGGCTGGTAGGAGGGATTCAATTACAAAGAGCATTTTTTCTCTATTGGAGAACAAAGATGAGAACCAAAAAGTGCCAAGGACTGGTTATCACTTCTCCATTGCTTATCTCTTGAAAACTGTGCTTAAATCTCTTTTTAAATTATTGTTTATCGATAGCAATTTCTTTGATTTTGTAGTAGGAAGAAAACAAAATTGGAGACATGGTTAAATTAATTTAAACTGCTACTGCTTGTTTTAATATCAGTAAGCTCTGAGGGTATATTTTTTCCCTGCCATGATAAAATGTCTTGTTCTGCTCAGGTTCTGAGGTCCATCTATAAACTAAAAATAAATTTTGCAGGATAAAAGATAATTAGCAAGGTTTTGTCTCAAGCCTTGGAAAATTTGCTTATTCTCTTTGTAACTGGAAGAGTTACTTATATTTCTCAGGTGGAAAGAAGGAAGGGAAAATGCAAGAATATCAAATATGGGGAAAATGAAAGGAATAGAAATACCGTGTATTTTCTGTCAAGCACAAATATTCTTTATTTTATATTTACATCCTCTCCTGCTATGGTAAGTTTATTGCTTTTAGTGACATCAGGTGCATTTGATATTATTCAGTAGAGGGAGGCATGGCTGCCTGTGCCAAAACCCTGTATTTTTCAATGCTGCAAGGCAATGAATAATTGTAGTGTTACTGCAGGTACCATGGACCCTGTTGAAAAAAGACACACAGCCACATTTGCACAGTACGAAGACAGCAGCAGTGGAAAGCACACCCCCTCAGACCATGGCTTCTGATTTCTCAGAGGCTCATTCACAACACTGTGCACTTACTTGAACAGAAAGTCATATCTCAGTTCTTAAGAAAAAAGACTCTTCCTAAACAAATGCTTAGCATGGTGTTTCAGGTCATACTGGGAGTTCCCAGAGTGTTTCAGGTAATAGACACTTGAAGAAAAGCATCAAAGAATGTATTTGTAGTCCCTAAGTCATCTGAAAGGACATTAGAACTAGACTGGAGTGTACAGAACAGACAGAGGTGAAACAGCAAGCAATATCTGAGACAAATATCTGATCTCTGATCTTCCTCTTTCATGTAAGAAAGTGTAACCTCAAAACCATCCTATTTTTTCTGTTAACAAAGGAGTTTCCTTTTTATTAAAAGCTATAGAGACAATTCTCTGAACACTTCAGTAGGGAAAGTCTTTAGAAAATTACTCTAATCTGAAGATCTGAAATGGAAACATTTGAAATTTCTCTCCTTTATGTTAGTAATGTGTTAGGATTTCACTAGTACTGTACATACATTGTTCACAGTTAGCACAATTAATAGAAGCTTTTTTTTATACATTTTTAGTGATTTTTTTTCCCAATAGTTGACAATTCCATTCCATGTTTTTAATATATGCAATCATTTTATTTGGATAACATTTAAATTAATTTGAATAATATTCAATTTTAAGTCTTTCAATTATTGTTTATGTTGAAAGGAGTTGTTGAGCACCCAGTCTGCTTCTTAATTCTCTGGCCTTTGTGAAAATTTTAATAATAAGGTCTTGTTGCAACACCAACACTGTTGTAATTGTAATTATCTAAAGAAGTACTGACAGGGGATTTAAGTCCAATTTTACTTTGTCTTTGGTATTTCAAAGATTCTTATCATAACTTGCTTTGTCTATACTTAAATAAAAACAGAGAAATCTGTGTGAACAATAGTTTTAGGTTGTCACACATGTTTTAACTGATAAATGGGTACTGAGACAATGTTTTCAAAATTAGGGTGTTTATACTTTTTCATAAACAGCAAGTACAAGGTATTTAATTATTAAACCATAGTTGTTGTTGTTGCTGCTGTTATTATTATTGTTGTTGTTGTTGTTGTTGTTGTTGTTGTTGCTGTTGTTGTTTTGAAGATTCTTGGACAAAGAGTAAAATTACTGTACTATTACTATTTACCCGGCCTTGAATCTCTACTCTGAGAGAAATTCCAGTGGTATGAGTGATATGGTGTCCAGGCCTCATGGAAGTATTTTCAAACTTTCTAAGTTCTTTTTTCCAACTGATTTAAAAATTTAGGACCAGATGCTGCATCACACAAAGTCACCTTCCTTCTTCTTCAAAGGAATTGAATGTAATAACATGTTATGTTAAGTTGTGCTAGGAAAAGCTACTGCCTGCAATCATTATAGGATCATGAATCAATAGTCGGAAAAGACCCTTCAGACCATTGAGCACAGCTGTTAACCCAGTACTTCCAAATCCATCACTAAACCATATCCCTAACCACCACCTCTATGGGTCTTTTAAATACCCACAGGGACAGTGACTCAGCCACTTCCCTGGACAGCCTGTTCCAGTGCTTGACAATTATTTTAGTGAATTTTTTTCTAATATGCAATCTATACCTTCTATGTCACACAGGCAGGTTTAATAAACACCATTCTGCTGTTGCTGGCATAGGGATTCAGAGGGGGTATTCCTCCTGTCCTGAGGAAGAGTAGGGATTCTGCCTAAATTATGTACTAGCTCTTTGAGCTGCCTCTGTATTTTATCCCTCACAGTGCTAGAAAATGAAGTTTATTTCTTGCTTTTGAAGTGCATTACTGTTTTTCTGACACACTTTTGCATTGAGGGCAATGTTATCTGAGCAGGTATTTGAGTAGAGTTTTTCATTTTCCCAGGTCATATTGGTCGGTAGCCATTTATAGAGGAGTGGTAGAAACAGGATCGAGGGCTGTTTTAAAGCATCGTGCTGGAGGGAAGATTTCCATTAGACTGGCAAATGTCATCTTCAAGAACCTGTGTGTCAGTATGGGTATGCTGGGCTGTGTTAGCACAATGCCACAGTGTCATCCTGCCTTGTACCATGCGGTAACTTTTTATGATAATATATTTATGTAAATGGATAAAATTAGAGCTGCCAATAGTAGCAACTTGGGATTGCCTAGATTTACATTTTTTAATTATTCTTTTTCCTGTGTCATGCAGTTTTTTATTCCTCCTACATATGACCTTAAAAGTAATGGATAAAATGTTATTATCACTAATGTAATGCTATGTTGCTTTACTTTATAACTGTTATGTTGTCGCAATACTGAAGAGTTATTTTTAAAAGTAAAATTCAATTGCTACATTTTAGTATCATACTAAGTGCAGCTATACAAAAACCTGGCATTTTTTAAAGAGAAAGCATCATATGTATTAATGTCAGGTTTCTTTTAGTTATGTTATATAAAAGTCCTTCAATTTGTTTTAATAATAGGGACCAAGAGCTGCAGAGACTCCAGATGTTGTTACCTTTCATAATATCTGTCTATATAAGTAGAGAATACTTATATAAATATATATATATATATATATATATATATATATAATGAGAGAAGCCTTTTAAGTATCATTTTTTAAGCTGAGAGAGATGCCTGTGTAGGAAAAGACAAAGTCTATGACTTGATCAGTATCTTAAGCTTTGTCTCATGTGCTCTAATGTCCCATGATTCTGTTGTGAGAACAAACTAATGTTGAGTCAAGTGGCATGGCAGTCACACATCTGTTTCATTGGAGGTATGGCCTCAGATTCATGTGAGGTTAGATGCAGACCCATTAGAGCTTCTTTGAGCATCCTGAATGCAGCTGGATGCAGCACAGTCCAGCACAGCCCTTCTTCTGTCCCGAGTTCCTCAGTGCTGGATCTATGGTCCTTCAACTCACTTTCTCTGCTCTGTTGGATTCATGCATATCAAAACGTGAGTTTTGACACAGCTGAACCTATGGTAAGGAAAGGAATATAAATCTTTAGAATGTAATCCTCATCCAGTTCCTTAGCCAGAAGTCCTCTTTGCTGTTGCTCACTGCTTGGTGGTTTGATGCAGGCAGATATATTTTAAAAGTGTGCAGGCATATATGAGTGTGGTACATGAGTCTGCAGCAAATGGCCATGTAGATTGTGATGGAAATTTTCCATGCAATATCTGGTGAAATGAATGCTATGCTCATGCTTCTTTTGTGAAAGAAAAATGTCTATTTTTATCACTTTTATTTGATGATACCTATTTCTCCCACCTCGCATTGGTATTGGTTTTAGAGGTTTAGACAAAAATAAATTCAAAAAATTTAAATTCACATCTCTATAGAGAGTTCATATTACACCCAGAGATCTGACATGAGAGCTTGTGGGTTAAAGCCTGATCCTCAAGAAAAAGATCTAGTTTTCTCCTGACATTTCTTAAGATCTAACTTGAGTCAATTGGCAGATTGCAGATTGTATTACATTAGAGATAACTCTTGGCCAAGTTTCAGAACTGCTATAGTAACGACATTAAGACTGCACAGACAAGAGCAGCAAGCCTTCAGTTTATGACACTGCATGTTCTTTTCTGCAATAGTTAATGGCATTCACACATTTCTGATCTACAGTTTTTCAGGCCACAATTTCAATGTGGGAAATACATATCATATTACTAAAGATTTTGCTTTGTTGATTGATTTTTCAAACTGGTCCTAATTCTGCTCAAACACACTGATCACAGCTCAACATCTGGTTGAGCCTTGCTTCTGCACATGATGAATAAGTAAAACATGTTACAACACCGTAATTGCAAACCCAAACTTTTGCAGATTTTAATTTAGATTTAATGAAAAGGTAGCTCAGAATCACTGCCACCTCAAGTCCAACCTTGTATGAAATAAGTTGGAGGCCTCATGATGTGCTAACCCTGAGCAGTGATGGCTAAGATTCCAAGCTGGCCTGAACAGGATTGATTTAGGACTGATGCCCTGTTTTTCACATTGCGTTACTAAGATCTCTCAAAGTTAGGCTCCACTGCACTCTAGAAATTTGCTTTTAGTGTTTGCACTCATGTAAATGCACTGTTACTTTCTAAGTAACCTAAGGAAGAAACTTGCAGAGAGTGATGGCCCCTCACCATCTACAGTGGAGAAGATTAACCCTACCCCAGAAAAAACCAGCACAAAGTCATTTGTGGACGTCTGAAGCAAAACATAAAAAAATCTGGCAATGTTAGCAGCCCTCTTCTCAGGAACACCCATAACATTAAGTACATAGAGATGAAGGATTTCATCAGAATGTCAGAAGATACAGGAAATTATTCACTTCATTATTGGTTACATAAAACTGACTTGTGTATTACAGCCTGGATTTTCTGTTCTCCCTTAGGATTTATTTAATAGGCATTCCATTATTTAGAAAAGTCAGTCTTCCATGGATTTTTTCATTTCTGTGAAGGGCGAATGAGAGCTCTTCTGAAAAGTGAGTCTGTGGTTCTGAAAAGAGGTTTTGATGCTATAAGCATAGTTTAAATGAAATATAACTTATTTCCTCATATTAAAGGGGTATTACATAACTATACAAGCAAATATTTTAAAATAGCTGAGAACATTTACACCATACTGAGTGTATGTGGACAGTCATTGAGATTTTGGATATGGAGGTTTCAAATAAATTATTTGTATATAAACAATATAGTCCTGTTCCAACAAAAAACCCGAGTTAGATTGCAAAGTATATTATTAATGCAATTGAGACAGTTAAAAGAAATACCCATTCAAACTTGACATTAGATATAAAAATCACTGCATTATTTGAAAGTCTAATGTTATCCTCCATAGGTTTTGTTTATGTATGAATGCTAATGTTAACTTATATTCAACAAGACAGCACTGAGTGTCTCATAAATATGCCAGCTCATTCAATTGTTGTTTTAAACCACTGCTGTCCAAAACCTCTAGTATATTTTTAAATTTTATTTCTGTGATCAAAGCCATAAAAAAAACCAAGCCCAAAAACCCCCAATTACAAGTACCTTACTGCCACTGTTACCTCTGGTATATATTTCTTCTATGTTGAAGAGAAGATATTACATGTTTTCAGTAGTCTGAACTCATCAGAGATTAACCATGGCTTTTGCCATATTCCTTGGTTCATAGTTGCTAGAAAAATGTATGTAGGAAACATTTGCTTGTTACAAAATTCACACAGACTGAGGTCAGGCAAAAATTTGGAACATATTTTGGTATACATCAGACTTCCATCTTGTCTTTTGCTATCCACGGTGATATGTACTGTGTTTGAAAAGATATGGTTAGAATTTCATATATAGCTGCAAGCCTCTCAAAATGCTCTCATGCATTAAAATAAGAAAGCATTTTGAAGTGCTTTGTTGCTGGGTGTAATTGAAACATCTGTGCTGATTTCTTGTAAGCAGACATCTGTGTAAGAGGAGGAACTACTGATGAGATTTTGAAGGGTGTGAATCTTTGCAGGACTCTGATGACAATGATGAAGAACACATTAAAAGTTCTGCAGTGGCCCTTACTGTTGCACTGTCAGCAGAACTCCATATATTCTCAAAACCAACAGAGATTTTAATTGTTATTATCTAATTAATGGTCTCTTTCATCGGCTATTTGTCACTGGTCACATATCTTGAATCTTGAGTACAAAAACCATTCTGGTCATCTGCATTTCTGTCTTTTTTTCAGGTTCAGTGACCCGCTTAACTACTCAGGTGGTGGGGTTTTCCTCCAAGGTTAGAGGCTTTGTGGCAACTAAGTTCTGTAAAGAGAAATTTCAACTGTAGAGCCAAATATCCAGATATTTATAGATGCGTTCCACACAAATATTTCTCTGTGTTTGAAGCAGCAAAAGATGAGATATGGGAAGCTCTGTTGCTGTCTGCAATTGCTGGTGCTACTTTGAGTTGGGATTGATGGTTTCTTCTGAAACCGTCTTGAAACTAAGACAGGCACTGCAGTCAAGTAGCATTGATTTTGACCCTGAATTGTAGCCATGAGTGCATGACAAAGCTGTTTTGCTTGGGCTAGCCATTTATTTTACCCTAGGACAAAAAAAATAAAAAATAAAAAAAAAATTTGGAATAGAAAAATAACTGTGGATAGGGAAATAGCTTTTTTTTTTTTTTTAATCAATTGATAAGTCCCATGCAATTTTGACAGTGAGGGCAATAGTGCCAAAATAAGATTTGCTTTGGTGAAAAATGAAGTTAAGAACTATGTTTAGGGAAAACCACTACATTCAAAGAAACATATGAAGAGTTAAACCTTTTATTATGTTTATAAACTATGGTTCATTTTTATGATGTTTTTTCACAGGATGACCATCCTTGAGACATTTGTCGTTTGCTTTTAAATTTCATATATTGTTTTCTACTATATTTTTCGGAAAGGTTGAACAGCAGGTTTCTGTTCTCGGCCTCTGGCTACCGGACCTGGAATTCTTTAGAGGCATTTTCTCTATCACTGGAAGATCTAGCCTGGAAATTAATGAATCACAGTTGCTGTTTAGAAAGTAAGAAAGCATTCTATGAGGGGAAGAAATTAAGACTGTATAATCTATGAGAGGAACCTTGGCTATTGGATACAGCTAATGTGTTATTTAAATAAGAAAACTAATTAGAAGAAATCTGAACTACATGAAGAATCCCAGCAGCTTTCTCTGTTCTCTCTGTTTTCTTTCTTTAAGCAATCTGGTGGACTGATTTGTATAAGGAAAGAGAAATCAGCCCAGATATCTTTTTCTGTATTTACCCAGGGAAGAACTGAAATTATATTCTTTGATAGAGAGACAAAAACTAGAATGCTGTGTCCAAATTCATCCTGTGTGCAAGTATGTGAGTTTCAGTTTAGTGCCTCAGATAATCCTAAACCGATCCTAAAAAAATGTATTTCCAGCAATATTCACCTGGGCAGTACTCACCAGAGACAGTTTTTAGAATCTGTAATTCCCTGCAAAATATATTGAATGAATGCATCTGTTGGTTTCACTGTTAAGCAGAGACCGTTTCCTGGAATCTGTTTGTGCTTTTAAATTTCCATATCACCTCTTTAGGCACTTCATTATTTCTGGCCAGTAAGTATGGTTCGTAGTAATAAAAACTAATATGAAACTGTACTGAGTGTTGATATTAATTACGACTGCATTAGATAGGTTATTCAGTTAGATATTTGAAAAAAGGCTAAAATTAATGTGAGGTAGATATCATCCTTCCTGTTTTGCTCTTGTGTTCAATAATAATGTTCCTTAAACATGAGAAAGCAAGCTCCAGAAAACTAACAGTATATGGAATATTCAGCAGAGAGCAAGACAATACTGGAGTGGGGAGAGAGCTTCTGTGGTTTCGTTTGGGAAGGCTGTGCTCTTGCTAAAAAAAATCAATTTTCACAAAACTAGCTTATAGAAGTTTGAGCAAAACAAACTTTTCAAACTTACCAACTAGTAGGAAGGAAAAAGATCAGAAAGCCTCTGGTATTTAGCAATCTCTTTGGAAGGGAAACATGCTTCCAGTGTACAAATTCATAACAGGAGGATGATTAACCTCTGTCTCCGAGCAGTGTTATATCAACTCATAATGTAATATCCTGATAGTTGCTGTGAACTGGACCCCCAAGTCCTTGGGCTGCAGTTCATGGCAGCTGGTTTTCTTCTACAGGATTTGACATTCTCAGAAAGCCTCCACTTCTCCCCTGCTGTACACATTACATATGGCCACTGCAGCACTCAAATTCTGTGTTTAAAGGCAGCACTTCCATGCTGATCAAATTTTCTTGCATTTCACTTTGTCACTTGTATTCTGCTGTCGGTGGGGGAATGAAACTTGGCCTTTGACTTCAAGTGCATTGCTCCCTCTTATAGTAGAAAATGCATAAAACAAAAGATCATTTTTAAAAACGCATCTTTTGACAATTTTTTTCAGATCACCTCATTCTTATGTCTCAACTGTTTGGGTTTATTTTTAAAGTATGCACTCCCTGCCTAAAAGAAAATGAAAGATTTTATGGGTTTTTTAACAAGTCCCTATTTTTATTTAAATCTTCCCTTGCAGTTTCTTGAAAATCAAATCTGTTTAGGCAGGCAGTAAGGTATGCATAGTGTGAATAATTAGGGTGATGATACTTACATTTTCTCTTTTGCTTCAGTATGTTTAAAAGCTTTAGCTGCATAAATCCAAATTGCTAAGTTGAAATGAAACATTATGAATGGCATGACTTTGGACTGGCTTTTTAGAAAAATATGTGTGTGTGTGTATTTGCATCTTCCAAATTTCAGAATTATACTGGAATTCCTGACTCCTATTTATTTCTGTCAGGTTTCCTCTCCCTTTCTATTTGGGTTTTTTTTTTTTTAGTATAAACTAGATATTTGTTGCTTCTCACTGCCAGTATTTCTGCCTTTAAGTTCACATATTTTAGTTTATTTTCAGACTGTAGGTAGAGGAGATGAAGAAAAAAGATTTAATGTAGTTCACATGGTTTAAGTTTTCATTTTTTTTAGTCAGAAACATGTTTTGCTTGATTTGCTGTTACAATGACTCCCTAGCTGTAGTGATGGACATCTCTGTAAACCAAAGTCTGTCCTCACACTCCTCAGTATTCATCTGGAGTACTACTGCACTACTGGTAGAGTCAGAACATTACTTATAATTTATAATGCTTAAATAACTGAATGTAGTCATTATTTATTATGTACCTATGACATGTTATTTAGTGGCAATTGTTGTGATAATTCAAGAGAAATACAAGGTGGGCATTCTTAGATTTATGACCATTACAGTTTTCTCTTATCTCTCCTACTTCCTGGAACATTGACTCTGCTCTCAGTATACCCATGAACATCATCCTCTGACCCTGTCAGCCTTCTTGCTTGAGGTGAGAAAGCAAGATGTGATTGAAAACACATATTTGATGATAAAAAATGGATTCCTGTCTCTTGATTTCTTTATAAGACGCAGCCAGCAAGTGAAAGGACCAGTGTAATAATAAGGGAATTGAATTTTCTTGTAGCAGAATTTACACATTTTGGTGTGATCCATAATGAAGTTACTTATAAAAAATGCATAAATCCATCTTCATATTTAGTCACTGTCTTCATGAATGGGATGTTTAAGCTTCTTGCAAAAGGTAACTGTTAAGATCATCACTCTCTGTCACAATATTTCTGTCATGTACCCTTCAGCAAGATAATGAAGCTTCAAGTATTAGAGCAATTACTTCATTGTTCATACATGCATTCTAACACCTCACATTCCTATACTAGTAAACCCTTTCAACCTGGAAAATATAGCACTTTTATTGGTAGCCTTCCTAAATATGTGAAAGGTAGGAAAGTAACAATACATCGTGCACAAGCTGAAATAAGCTGCACTGTTGATGACTAAGGAGACATGAGATTTTGATTACATGTGCACAAAAACCATCACTGAACTGTCACTTTTTTATGCATACAGGGAAAGTAAAAAATGTAGTGTGTTTATTCTACGTATAATAAAAATTTTAGATATTTTTATATAAGTTTATACATGCATTCCAATTAGTACGTAAATGTAAAAATGTAATATCATGGGGAAAAAAAACCTATTTATTTCCTTAGGAGCATATTTCAGACTCATGCATCTAGTCCACCAAAACATGGTACATTCTAAGAGCCAGTACTCAAATTAAAATTCAATTACTTAAATTTAAAAAATAAATTAAATTATAACTTAATTAACTTAAAAATTATTTTCTCTTTTACAATAACTGGAGTATGTAACTGATTTTTTATTAGGGTAAAATCCAATAGCTAATATTTCTGAGGGTAAGATTCTCCATTGTCTTCTATGTATAGACAGTCTTCACCCTTGTAAAGTTTAATGCAGCAATTCCAGCATAATCTTTGCAGCTGGAAAAGCTCCTCACTAACTTTGATTCCTCCAGACCACAGCGCCACTGATCCCAGGGCACCAGCTTGCCTTCTGGCTCACCTCAGGGTGTCTTTGATGTCTGCACATCGGTTTCCTGCTCACCACCTGCAGCATTAGAGACTGAAGAAAGCGTGCACAGTCATCTCTTTTGCTTACTGTTTTGTAAAATCCTGCCACATATAAGTTGTAACACTGTTTAGATAACTGCAAGAGAATTCAAAATCTCTTTGATAGAGGTAATTCAGGAAATTTTATCATTGACTATGGGTATCAGGCAAAGCTGTTTTCCCACCTCATCATTGACTTCCGAGTCCTGCTTTCCTAATGCATGATATCATCACTAGACTGTAATATTTCTACTGTAGATGAACATCATGGAGATAGAAATAGTTATTACTGAAATAAGGATTTTTTCTACACATGGGAGACAGAGTCTATCAATATTTAATTTACATATATAGAATCTTGACTTTGAAAGCACCTCAAATTTACAATAACTTTTCAATATTAACTTTCTTTAGCTAGAAAAGGTTATAAAATGTGCAAAAGAGAATAGAACTCTCTGTATGTGTAACTACCAAAACTTATATTAATGTGGGTCCATGTCAGTTGCTGCTTTGCCCCTGATATTCTTTAAATCTGATTCTAGGATTCTAGTTGATATCTTCTGTACATGTTCACATACACAAACATAGAAAAATGCCTCAAAATCCCAGTTCTTCACGTCTTTCTACAGTTCAGTTGGCTTTGATGCTGACCAGCATAAACTTCCCAATAGAGTGGATCACTCCATTAACAATTATATTGAAATTTCAAAAAACAAATTTTTGTCCTTCTCTGTGGATCTAATATTTAGAACACAGCACTTCATGCAAGCGAGGGTTGAAGGTTACACAGCTAGCCTTGTGCCCAAGACAGGTTTGCCAGTGTTTCTTATCTTATAAGATCTTATAATAACAATTTTACATGGGGAGTATATTTCTGTGTGTCTCAATAATCAAACGGGATCTTTCTCCGTGTGATTTGTGCCTGGTCCAAATAAAATAAGATTCTATCACTTTTCATGGCTGGATGAAGTTCTTAGGCTCTGATGAAGTTAGAGCTGTGATTTTTTGCACTGAATTATTTCATTTTGGGGGTGAAAAATATCCATAAAATAAAGATGTATACAAACTGCTGTCACAGGCACTGTCATTGCAGAGTAGAGAAGAGATTCATTGTTCTTGTAACTGTGTTTCCATACCTGCATGTTATGGATCAGTGTAAGAATTGCCTGCTAGAAATGAGAGTTCCAATGAGAATAAAAAAGAATGCCCACAAAAGAGACTTGAAGCTGAACAATGGGGAAACAAATGAAGTGCAACAGTCAAGGAAAACCTTGATGTATCTTTCAAAAGAGAATGGCTCTCCAGGAGGGAATGTCATTTCACCTCAATCATTTTATAGTTAGAAGAAGATATAATTGTTTCTTATCTCCAAATCACTTTTTAAAAATATATTTATGACATATGTCTGCCCTAGGTCCCTAGCTGTATACCCTGAATAAATATAATTGTATTTTTAAAATATTTACAATGACATTCAAAATTCTCACGTTTCTGTTTCAATTATCTTATTTAAGGAAACTTTATCAATCAGCATTAGAATCAAACACAAAGAAAATACTTCAGTGCAGAGCTGAAAACATTTTTATGATGTTGTTATCTGTTTTCAGAGTTCTCCCTTATCCTGTCTGCAAATCATATTAGCCTCCTTGAGGCCCTGAAGTCATATCATAGCAGGCAATACTTTTGATGGTGCAGCTGCCATTGAGGGATGGGTTTGGTTAAACAACTCTGAGCAGTGTTTCATACAGATAAGAATTCTGATGGCAAAAATATGGCTTGTTGTTTGAGTGAAATACCTGAAAATGATAGAAGAACAAATTTTACATTGTATTGTGGTGTGGAAGTGCTTCTTCTTACACAGTGGGGCAGACAATTCTGTTCTTCAGATGACCAGTTTTATTCTAAATGCACAATAGATTAATGCTTATTTCCTGGCCATCCTGTAGAAGGTTTCATGCAGCTGAAGCAGTGCTTCTCCCTCATGAGAAGCACAACAATTCCAACCCTAATTTTTCAGATTTCCTTATAAATTTTTGTTCATGAGAGCCACAAGACTGTATCCAGTAAACATTTGAGAGGGTGGGGTGCTGGGGTGGCTAAATCCACCTCGAGAGTACCAAGGAGCTGAGGGGTCTCAAAACAGCAGAGGCACACTGGTGGGACTGCTCTGAAGTGTGAAACACCCATAAGAATTAAGTGGTTTCTCTTTAGGCTAGCTCACCTTCATATGTTAATCCTTCAGTGTTCACCTGCCCTGACCAGTTCCCTCACTCCACCCCTCCCCTCTCCCCATTAGTGGTTGCCATATCCCCCTGCCCTCTCTCCACCCCTGTGCCCCCTGACCATCGGCCGAGTGTCCCTATAATCAGGGACTTTTGAGACTATCAGAACTTTTTCACCTCTGGACTCTTTCGAGAGTAAATGTGCTGGGAACTCCATGCATCTGGGCCCTCTGGATTTGAATCTCTGGTAATGCCCAAGCTATCCAAGTGGGTGAGTGTGTGCATTGCCAGCCCCCAGTGGGGGTGAGAAAGGTCTGCTTGCACAGCACCCTGCAGTTCTGGCCAGAGTGATCTCTCGGAACCTGTGAGACACTCCTGGTAAACACAGAGGTCTCATCCACCCGACACCACTCACAGCATTAGTGGAGGGGGGGAGAGTTTCCTGTATTTTGGTGGTCAGTAAATGCTAACTCCTTTACTCGGTGTTTAAAAGCAGCACTTAATTTATGCAGATATCAGAGCCTTCCACCATGATTGAACTGAGTCAACACAATTTGAATTGGCTTGCACCATGAGGCAGCATAACTCTAAAAATGAGCAGGTATCCCTTTAGGCTCCCTCAAAAACCTAATTACCATTCCATATGAATCTGTTTATCAAGCAATCCTGTTTCTTAGGGATTGGTTGTTGAACATACCAATAGGATACAGAATAGGATTCTTGCAAGGATGTTCATTTCTACTGTTTAAATTCTAACTACAAAAATAAGCACAGACAATCCCATCTATTTAAACCATCTGCTACTTTTTGTAATAATTTGCTGTAATTTCCTCTAAATGTCCCTTTTAGACCAGGAGTTGTACATGCTTTTGGATATTAAAGTCTCTCAGGTCTGAGGAAATTTATTCATAGATGTATTCACCTACATCTCGGGAGAGCAACAGGAATAAATCTAAAAGCACTCAATGGGTCCTAAGTGAGAAGAGTATGAACAGCAGTGCTCAGTGTACCTTGTTCTTTGACATGACAAGTTCTTTCACATGGGCGTCTCCCATCACCAGCACAAAGATCAGGAGGCAGAGGAAACATCAGTGCTGTACAGGTGGATTTACACAGAATTTGTTCCTACCCCTCCTCCACCCCCAGTTCTTAATTCAAAGCATTTGGATCATTTTATGTTTTCAATTTTTTACATATTGCCTCCAGTAATTTTACTAAAATGGCAACCAGGAGGGAAAAGGGAAAATAACCAAACTTACCCTGTGCCTGTACATTATCTTACACCCCTCAGATTATATCCACTGATCCTAAAATAAACTCTCTAGTCATGACATATGGCTTTCAACCAAAGTGGGTGTTTTTCCTTTGCCTGAAAGGAAAAGATTCATTGATTTGATCAAAGTCCTTTGGCACCCTTGTCTGGAAGAATATTAAATGTGCTCAGAATTTTTTTTCTACCAATTACTACTAAAAAGCAGGAGATTTTTGAGGGCAAGAAGACAAACTATTAAATAACATAGGTGCCACAGAAGATGATGTGACAGATTGCCCCCAGCCAAAGGCTTGGGAAGCACAGGAAAGATCTCAAGGAGCAGCTGGATTTCATGCCCTGTAGTAATTTCCTTTCACAGAACAGGCTGAAGCCTGTGCTCCCTCATATTTGTGTGACCAAGGCAGCATTGATGCATTTGCCATATTAGGCATACATGCTAGTGGGCGCTGCATCATTTTGCTGCTCTGTGCTCTGCGGAGGCTGTTCTGATGTGCAGTCTGTCCAGTATTGTTGGGTTTGGTAACTGCACTTGAACTGTAGGCCACTCATTAACGTGAGACTTGTAAGTTTGCTTTCTTCCCCAGTCTTTAGGCTGTCTTATACCACAAAGGAGGTATAATGCTTCCTGGATATTTTGATTGAGAGGGAAGTTATTTTTCTGACCATATGTCAATTAACACGATTAAAAAACCTGCACTATTATTTTTTCCTAATGTCAAAGAGCACACGCTCTCTTGCCCCTATGTTCTTTCCGTATTTATGGTTTATATGAAAGAGTCATGACATATGGTTTATATGAAAATGTTGGAGGTTCACTTGGGCTGGAAAGAGCTGGCCAGCTCCAGTGTGTGGAGAGATACAGAAGCTGCTTGCAGCAGCAATGGGGCAGCAGCAGAGTATTTAGGTCTCTCAGAGTAAAAAGGCACAAGCTTTGCAAGTAAGTGCCTTAACCACCCAGTACAGCCACCTGCTGCTTCTATATTGAGGTCAATAGAGTCAAAAAATGAGAAAGGAAGTTTTTGAGCACAATGAATGAATGAAGTTTGTTGCTGTTTTGTTTTCATGCTGCTGTGGCTGACTGGGTGGCATTCAAAACCCTTATCTTGGAAAAATGACTTCTTTGGCTGGATGGATTTCCATTAATTTATCTTAGTAGCATCTCATGCATCATTTCTAAACATAACTGAAAGTGGACTCAGCAGTTGTTTTAGCTCTTTTGTGCTTCCCATCCTTATCAATTAAGGCATTCATTAAGATTCTAATCCCCTTTATTGTAAATATAAATAAAATCTGACAAAATTGTAAGTATTTTAGTGCTGGAAGCTGACAGAATAGGGCAAAAATTAATTTTATGCATGAAAAATCTCATTAAGGGGATCCATGGAATTAAAGTAATTGGCATCAGAGCCCTGGTGTATGTTGTTCATTGTTTTGTCATCGCAGCCATTCAGCCCAGTCTGTTCATGCTGCTTGTATGATTCACATTCTCCTTTGCAGGATCTGTGTTACTAAACCTAGAGAGCACAAAGGCCAGAGGGATCTCAGGGAAAAATGCCCTTATTTTCTCATATGTGATCAGAAAATTAATATAGTTCAGCTGGAACAGCGAGGTGTTCTGAACCATTTTTCCCCCCGATTCGTAGCAGTGATCCTTAGAAACTACACAAGTCACACAAGATCCAGAAAGGTCACTCAGGACTCCTAAAATCCATTAACTAAAGTGCATGAAACATTGCTTATAATTGAATTGTATTTCACAATATAAGCAAACACAGAATCCTTCAAGATGCAATTGCAAGGCATTGGCTCCTCTTCTCAGAACACTCCACTTTCTCATTTTAACAGCAGGAAATGTCCTCCAGGTATGAAGGGGAGATAATCAAATGGAGTGGGAGTTTTGAAAAGGCCAGAAGAAGCACTTGCTAATTCCTCTACATTAACTGTATAGCTTTATAGCTTTTTAGAAATACAAATATTGCTGCTTTTTCTTATGGGCCAGAGACTGGTAATTTAGATTAATAGCTGACTGGCACTAAGGAGGTTTAACCAGTGGATCTTCTGTGTTTGACTCTGATAATTTTAACATCAGCAAGCCCTTCAGAATTACCTTTTCTTAAAAAAAAAATAATCTATCTTATCACAAAGAGGGATTTAATCGCCCACTTAATCTATATTATGATGTTTTATCAATTTTGTTTTAATGTGATATGCTAGCTATGATTAATATTTTATCAAGGAATAGTTGTGTCCCCTGTAATCATTTATATAAGTATGTATCTGACTAGTTCAGTAATAAGAATCCTCAATTTTTAATGAAGTAGAAGTTAGTAATACAAGTAAATAGATGTAAATTGTCATCATAAGAATTTAATCATTCCTTTTTAGATAATAAATATTTATTGTATTCACTGTACACAATGAATGGTACCATATTTTGGTTTCAGAAAGGTAGAAAACTGTCTCACTCATGGCTCTGGCTCTAAAGCAAGAACAATTAAGCTTGGTAGAACTCTGAAATATTGCCTCCACCTGTTCTCTCCACCTGCAGGGTCAGACATCTGAATCCCTTCTGCAGATGTTCCTGAAGCACTGTCGATAACAGGATAGTGTTTTAACATAAAGTGGTGCTTCATCCTAAAGAGGTGTGGTGCAGATTCTCTCCAGATGCTCGGCTGAGTGGCTCAGCAGTCACAGTATGCAGGCTGAGACAGGTGACTGGCAGTAACCTGAGCACCCGTTTGAAACTGTGTCATCTCTGAGGCATGCTCTAGCCACGCTATTTGATGGCTGAAATCCAAAGAACTGTTTAAAGTTTATTTTTTCTCTTTTGCAGCAGCTCAGAAACCCTCAGTTATATCTAGGTATGAGAAAATAATTAGAACAGTGATAGACTGAAGTCCTTTCATAATATCTCTGACTATCATTTTTAATATCTCTTTATCCAGATTGGGATACCCTTTGGATTTTGTTATCTTCTTCTTCTTAATAATAATCCCTTTCTAAATCATGCAGCTCCCTTATTGCTTGGGCCATGTATTAATTCTGCTGCTGGGTTTGCTCTTTGTTTCCTGTAAGGCTAGAAGAGCCTTAACCATTAACACCTCGTTGGGTCTGTCTGGGAAACCATCTAACTAGCTATTATCCCTAGAAATCATTAGGGAATTAGCTATTAGTGTATTAGTGAAGATAATTTGTTATGTAGTAAAATCAAGAAATCCACTAATATGGGATGTAGTCTGCACTTGAAAATAAATTTCTGAAAATGTGGCCAAAAGATAAATATGAAAATGTTACTCATGCAATTTTAGGAATTCACATTGTATATTATTTACTGTTTTGGCTCCTCAGTAAGGTAATTCCTCCATTCCATTCAAATAACCACGCCAGACGAGGAAAACATGCCAGTAATTTAACATCCTTAATTAAGGAGTATTAAGCTGAGTTTGTTGTATTTTATCACATGATTTGAGCTAGAAATTGCACATTTATCAGTTAGTGCAAAGTGATTGGCCAGTTGTAAGATTGATTTAAAATTTGCCTACAAAAGAGTTTCAGAATGAATTCTCATTCTCTGTGTATGGCTATTTTCACTTGAAAATTACAAATATAAAATACCCTGTAATTAAGGAAAGGAGCACTAGATTTTGACTATGCATTCTGCAAATGCATTACTGAAAAATTCTAAAGGCTCTATGGCTTTTTCCAGATGCATTTCATAGGACTTTTCCTACATGTTCAAGCTGCAAAGTCAGGGAAAGGCAGACATTATGAATCCATTAGGTCTATTATTTTTTCCCGCTTTGCATGTATTTGGTTTTAATGATTTGACGGAAAGGAAGAAATTGTATGAACTTGACAAAATGCAAGTTTTTTTATCATTATTTGCAATCTAAAGCTATAATGATAAAGTAGCCAGAGCTTGCTCAGGATAAAAGGCTCATTAAAAGCTTCAGGTATAAAAACTCTCCTGTGTGAGACTGAGTCCTGCAGAGAAAAGCCTAGTGTAACTCCTAATAGTTCTGCTGTGCTGTCAGACACTTCTCTTCTACTCAGTGTGCTCTACGGCCTCTTGCAGCCCCTGGGGACCCCAATTTGTGTTCCATCTATGAAGCTGTGATTGTCACACTTGCAAGTGCAGCCACAGAATGTGGGACTGCAGTAATTGCTTAAGTTAGCCCAGACTGTATATTCTCTTGTCAGCAGACACTACCAGCCCAGCATTTAAGTAGCAGCACAAAGTTATATATTAATCTTTTATTTGCCTAGTCATCATGATTTTATTAATTAACATGTGCAGTAGATTCCACCAGCTGTCCCTGGATTTTTCCATCAGAGTTATCTCCCCAATGGAAAAATATGACTGCAAAAGTTTCTATGGTTTGGCTTCATCCTGTAACAAATACAGTTCTTAAGTATTCCTGGTAGTAAACTTTGCATCCAAATACCCTTATGTTCTAGGAGGTAGAAATAGTAAGAATTTCAAGATAATATCTCCATAGCAAGTTGTAGGAGTGGTAGCTGAAATGTGTTCATTCCAAAGTGAAAAGCTGAAAAATGTACTTTCCAAATTTTTGCTCTTTCACTGTAGTGCATTGTGTAGGTGATGTCTTTGTAATTCAGTTTATAGCCGCTAGTCATGCCCTCTTCAGATCCGTGAATGCATCACATAGAAAGGTGAAAGAGACGTATATCAAATTTGAGAAAGGGTAAAAGAGGAGAAATATTAATTTGAATCTTCATCTGACCACAGGAGGGCAAGATTTAGGAGAAAACTTTGTGGGGTCTTAAGATCAGAGACGATGAAACAAGAAAATATTCCGACGCTACACTGTGATTCAAATATTATTGTGACTGAAATATTGCAAAATATTGTATACAAACATTTTTATATATCCACAGCATGTTTTTCTGTTTTCATCAGTCCAAGTTAAACTGTGAAGTTCAATAGCCCAACATTAGAGAGCACTCAGAAGTAGAGTAATGCTGTATTTGACAGTATGCTACACACATTACTGGAGTTATCAGGGCTATTGTATGTCCCAAGTCTGATCTTCTTGTTCCTGCCATTTCAAGGTAAAGGAAATGATGCAAGAATTCTTGTTCTGTCAATGTAAATCTCCAAATTGTTAAAGTAGAGCTGGTATGAGCACTTCTTTTCAGATGAGTTAGATAACACTTGCGTCTTCCATGTGAGAAGCCAGATCAGCCAGCTCCCACCTAAGGGTAGTGAACTAATTGCATAAGTGCTCTTCATCTATTATCCTTTAAAGTAGTGCTGTAAAAAACATTTTAGCCACTGACTTAAAGTCACCCATGTATTATATCACTGATACCAGCTGGAGCTGGCAAACACAGTTTCTCATCTGCCACATCCTAGGTGGTAGCAGTGGTTCCATTCTCTCCTGTATTGAATAGAGGCACAGAAGCTGGAATCCCTCAGACCCGCTGGGATGTGCGTGCTCCTTCTTCCTTTCAGTCTCAGTGAAGAAATGAATAATTCAGCTTAAAGTCGTAGTGTTTTGGTCTGACATAGAGGGAAGAACTCAGTCCTGTGCACTGCTCAGGGGCTGTGACTAACAGCAACAAAGCTGTTGTGCTCCAGTATAGCACAAAACACTGCTCATTTGAAGTTAACGAGTCTGAACTTGTGGTGAAAGGGAGGGAAGCAGAAGGAGCAGCATCACAGTTGGAGTCAGCTGAGAGGCAGTTTAAGAAACTATTTCTCCTCAGCTGTGGCTGGTTGTATCCTGGCTTCTGACACGTGCCTGGCTGGTGCAGCTTGAAAGGATTTTAACAGATGTTCACACCTCTGAGTTTGAGAGTGAATTTGATGTGCTCACAGGTAAGTTATGGTTAAGCTGGAGATTGCGACCTCAGCTGCCTTCTTGTGCCTGTGTAGCTCCTGATTCTCTGTATCACAGCCTTCTAGAGCATGCAGGTTTCTAGAACTTCCTCCTAGCTCGAGCATATGTTTGATGAATGTTTTTTCTTCAATTCTGTTACTCCTTTCTTTTGTAGAACTGCAAAAGGGGAATGAAAACTACAAGGTGACAGAAATGCAAGGGTGTGGATAAGGACCCAACCTCGGAAAGAGTACCTGAGCTGTAACAACATTGTTCGGAGGAAGGAAGAAGATCTTACTTATGACCCAAAATTATTCTGTGTAACAGAGATCAAAAAGGAACATGGTAGTTTTTTTGACTCATTCTTTTTTATGCTTTAGCACTGAACAAGGTGTCAGATGAGCTATCTTCTGCCAGCTTCTGAAATCTAAACAAAAGCCTTAATTCAAACCTAAGTAATAGCCTATGGTATATCTGCCAGTTTCCTGCCTCTAAATGGATATATGTAAGATTAAGACACAAATTAGAAACTAAACATTTCTAGTTTTCTCATGGTGAACTAAGGAAATAGAAAAAGGTCTGGACAAAAAAGACAACTTTGAAGTGAGAATGTGATATTATTAGTGATTGATAATGGATAACAGTTACTGCAGACTGGCAGTATTTTGACATTTGGATTTTTTTTAATATTTGTACCACTTTGAAAGCTTGAAAACCATACCTTTATGAAGAGTCTGGTGAAATAATCAACTGGTATAGACTGCCAAAATGCACAGAGAGATTGACGGAAGCTTTTCAAGCATGGCAGCAAACCAATATATGGTACGTAAATTACTTGGAAACTGAATAAAGGATCTTGCTGTGAACACAGCCCACGTTAGCTTTGCCAAAACCTAAAGAGATTTTAGAACTAGTGGTTAGTGCAGAGCTGAAGAAGTAACTCTCCAAATTGAACAGAAAAAATATGAAATTGAAAGGGGAAAAAAAATTTAAAACTCTTGCAAAACAACTGTACAAATACAGTTTTGACACTAAGAAAAAAGAGACAAATTATAAAGTCACAGACTCGTTTAGGTGGGAAAGATCTTCAAGATCAAATCCATTTGTGAACCTAAACTTTAACAAAACTGACCCAGGGGCAGAATCTTGCACTTGGCCCTGCCGAACTTCACGAGATTCACAGGTCCCTCTGGGTGACATCCCCTCCCTCTAATGTGTGCATCACTCCACACAGCTTGTATAAAAATCTTATTAAAATTGTGCTTACCCTTTCCACTCAGACACACAAATGCCCTGGAATTCAGCTGTCATTGTATCACAATTGAGAGCATCAGCCTTACAGTAAAGGTGTTCTGACTGTTAAAATCAGTAATGCTACTGAAGAAAGTTCCAAAAGTGAAATAAAATGCATGACCAGTCACATTTTAATTAAGAGTCAGTTTCACAGAATGCCTTGTCATAATGCTTGATGTGAAGATGTGGCCTCTAATCGCAAAAATATCAGTCAGCAAAGATCAGAGAAATACCAAGAAAAATGAATCAGTCAAGGGTCAAAGCCTGTAACAATTAAGAAGCTAGGCCTCTAAAAACTAAAAATCTGGTAGTTTGGAAGCATAAATTGCCTTCAATGTGTAAAAAGGACACCAGGCACTGTAAGGCAGAAGAGCAATTCTTTTAAAGGAAGGGGGAAATTAATTTATTTCCAAGCTAGTTAAGATGCATCTAATTACATTTTAAAAAACCCATAAATGTAGCAATAGAATCTGAAATACATGTGTAAGGTATGATAATCATATTGAGTTTTGTTATCTTGTTTGAATTTTGTTATCTTGTGAAAATATGATAGAAAGCAAGTGAAGAGTAATAGCGTTTCCGTTGAGATAAATATCAGGTCTGGAATGAAAAGCAGATTTACAGATCACTAGCTAGAAATGGTATCCCAGGACTGGTGAATAATAGGTTCAATGGCGCATCGCAAGGGCTTGAAGTGCTAGCCCTTTAATGCTTGTATGTCAAATAAGGATGCAACTTCTTTTTGCAGGAAGTTGGATTTGTACCTCGATCTACTGGAAATTTTGACTTTCTATTGAAAAGCTAAAAGAGTGTGATTTACTATAAAGAAAATGACAATGGAAGAGCCAACAATTGCGCCATAGGGGAACATAGGGAGAAAATGTTACAGCTAAGTGCAAAAAGCTTACTCAAAACAAAAATATGATTTTTTTCACAGTGTAGTCTTTTACTGAATGTTACTGAGGTCAGTTTCATTAAAGTTTCCTGTCCTGAGGTTTCTGATCTTTCTTGCAGGAGGCAACATCACATAGTCTCCCTTCTCTTCCTCCACATAGCTTATGTAATGAATGTATTGGATTTAAAATAAGCAATGTGTCTCAACATGCTTATTAACTACTATTTGTACAATTACTCAAGTCAAACAGTTGACAGGATGCCCAAGTAAGCAAACAAGCAGGTACTTGCTAATAATTTTCTTCTGTATATCTTAAAAAACTGCCAAGAAAAATGCAAGCCTGAAGGCCCTACAAGAAAGGTCCTTTTATTATTGTTTTTTTTAAAGAAAATATTGAATGTCTGTATTGAAAAACTCCCCTACCATACTGCAATTCACACCAAAGCACAGCAAAATTTTTATATTTTCACTAGATGAAGCCTGACACTATGAAGCTTTTGTGCTGGTTCTTCATATTGAGGGGGAATCTTTACCCACAGATGATGACTTTTATGAGTGCAAATGTACTTAACTGCTGAAAATCATCTGAGACAGAAATCTGTCTGAGGTTTCTCACAGGGAGAATTCTCATAGTCCCAGGCGATGCTTCAAACGCCCTCTCTTAATTTCTTCTAAGTACTCTTCTTTGATATATTTGGAATTGAAATATGGAGTATGTCTGGATAACTGTGTATTTGAAAGATTTTCTCATTGCAAAGTAGTATTTCGTACATAGAAGCTTGGATACAGAAATGTTCTTCCAATAATTTTCTGCTGTGTAAATATTGGGGATACAACAGATTTAATGATAAGAACAACCTGCTTCATCTGTGATAGGAATCATGTAGTTCAGATGAACAAATTCTACAAAGAGTTGATTATAAACTTGTCATTTCACAAAGGCTGAGTCACCACTGCATTAATGGCAGAGATGCCACTAAGATAATTTCAGTCCATGTTCCCGTCTACTTGTCACTTTTTTTATCCATCTTTCTGAAGACAATCCTGGCAGCTGGTAATTTCTTCTAGGGATTACCACCAACAGCACAACAGAAAGTTCTAGATGTTAAGATATCAATACTTTGTTTTTATGTAAAGTCATAACTTATGCATCATGCTGGAAAATATTCAGATTTTATTGCCACATGAAATTAAGTCTCTTCAAAGAAAACTGCTTAATTCTGTTAGTTTTAATAAGATGAATACTTCACACTGAAGTGCAAATATATCAATGTCCAGGAATCAGAATTTTCTTAGAGGAGCTATTAGTGGACAATTCTATTTAAATTTCAAGATTATACAATGTTTCATGTACCAGATCTACTCTTCAATTCTTCTCATTAAATGAGAGGTAGCCATCCACATTTGCATGCCCACTAGCTTAATTCAGCTAAATCTTACCTACCTTCAACAATCAGCTGGAGGGGAACTAAAATAAAGCCTCACATCTTTATTGTACCTGATCTTTAGTGAACATGATTCTGAATAACAAGGCAAAGCACAAGTAATGGCCAACTTTGATGGCTGCTGTTGAGAGACTTGAAGGAAGATAATTCACCGAAGTTGCTGTTTGCTCCAGGAAAGTCAGGAAGTTTTACTTTTGCTCTCTAGAATCCTTCTGCGGGATGGTAAAAATGGAAATAGTTCCTTGAGCAGTTGTTCAGTTGTAGAGAAGAAGTTACAGGGAGTGAAGGTCTTTGTTCTTGTCCTAGTTTAGGGCAAAATTTAGGAGGAAACCTCCTGGGGGGGTCTCCTCTAGGAAGAGCTGATTCCAACCACCCCTCCCCCAGAACAGGTTCGGGAAAAATTTCCTTAGAGAAAAATGGAAAAAGCTATTTATTTAACAAATTGAATATTCACAAGCATAGAAAATTTGGATAATATGAAAACAATGAAACCTCTCCTTCCTCTGAAGAGATGGTAGATTCAGAGTCCATCTGGGTCCAGTTCAGTTCTCCAGCGGGGGCACCGATTGCCAGGCCCCAGCTGTAGGAATCGGGGATGGTCCCCCAGGGATTCCCTGGTGTCTTGGGCCAACAAGATATCGACCAGTCCCACGAGGAAGAAAAAAAAGCCAGCAAAAGAAACAAAGTCTCTCCCTGCAAAAAGCCAAGAAAGATCCGAGGAAACCCTCTGCTGTGAGCTTTTCCAGCACCCCAGCCAGAGAGTGAGTGAGATATCACTGTCCTGCCGGAATGGAGTCTTTTCAGGGCCTTTCTGGGGGAGTAAGGTGAAGGTGTAACTCCTGCAGACAAACGGCGTGTTTTTTGGGGTTTTTTTCCTCCGCTTTCACTCTCTCTGTCTCTTTGGGCCTAACTTAAAGCTGTAGAGCTTAATATCCAGCATAAGCAGGAGGGACGATTGGAGATACAAAAAAACGTCGTATGGCCAACCCAGAACAGTTTTTAAACGTAAACTCTCTCAGATCAATAAAGTTACTCCCTCTGAATTTAATCAGTAAAAAATACACATTCTTTGTACTGGTGGTGAACAAGCTTAGCCTGGTTTCATGGAAACTATCAGATTTTTATCAGAGTTCAAGATTAATCACAGTCTGTAAGCTGGGGCAGTCCCACAGTGGTTTAATTTCTTGGCAGGAGCCAGGTTCAGCACATCCAAGCTGATCAAACAACACTTCCCTGGTAGCTACAGAAATTAAAGCATCTGTTTAGTGCAAACTTTGTAAATAAGGATTTTGCCCCATTGGTGATTTCTGATATGCTGCTTTGGTCTGGTGAGCTGTGAAAACATCCAAAGATCCCAGTGCACAGTTATCTGATAGAGAGAAGGAACATCTGGGTGCTGCACATCTAGAAAATCCAATACAGTTCTGGTGAATGTTTACACTTCAAAGAGAAATTTCCAAGTGTAGGCAAGAAACGTGGTCCGTCTACTTGCGTGTTGCACAGTATATAGATAAACACCTTGAGCAAAAAGAAATGTTGACCATTAGATGAATTTTTATTTGTCACATGGTATAACTCCTAAATTTTGACACATTTGCTTTTTATTTCTATTTTATGTTTATGTTCATATATTTTGTAATTACTACTTGTTGAGGCCACACAAAAATAATGAGTAATGATGAGTGTAAATTTGCCTGCTTAGTACTGCAAAATTTAGGCTATACCTGCATTCCTCCCATCCTTTATGGGGTCAGCATAGTCACCTCATGACACTTTAATTAAATTATATTGCTGTTATAAAATATGTATAATGTGGGATAACCCAGACATGTTTTATCAAGTTTTAAGTTTCTTAACATGAAAGCTAAATCTTTCAATATTGTGCCAGGAAAATAATAGATGACTTGAAGGCCATTTTTAAGTCTATTTTTTATGTCATTCTCTCTGGTCCTATTATTATTTTTTATACACACCGCAGACAGATATCTGTTGATGAGTAGCAGCTTCCAAATCACCAATAATTTCACATAAATTCAATAATTTGCTGGAATTCTCAGTTGAAATGGCTTGGTTTTGTGCAATCTCCTTCTTCTGCCCCAAGATACTCCAGATCAGACATTGTATCTGCTTACTGTAGGATGTCCCAAGGCTCAAGCTCAGAAATGTTCCACTGATTAAGTGGGACACCATGCCTCTGTGGAAAAAGAGCAAGGACACGCCAAAGTCTCTAAAAGTACCTTTTCTGCTAACTGCATTCTGGACAATCTGTTTCACACTTACTGGGCATCAAACAGAGTGGTCAGCATCACTTTCACAACTGGAAGAGGAGGCTGTGTTCTTCTGATTTTGCTGTAATAATCTAGCTCAAGCCCTCAGGTAAGAAACCTTCTCTCTGTCATCTTCATGCAGGATGATAAGGAAAGAATTTACCTCCAAATCTGAATCTCTGCAGTATTCTGAACACCAGCCTCAGGGCTGGATTACTCCCATTAAGCACTCAACAGAAAGGAGTACATGAGTCATGGAGCTCAGTGGAAAAAGAGAGATGATTCCTGACCTTCTCCTCTTTGCTTGGGGAGTCCCCAAGCATTGGATTTCTGGGATTTGGCAAAAAATGTCCCTGCTGTTTACTCAAGATTTTGTTATAAATCTGTGAGATTTTCCCCAGAGCAAGAGAATGAACCCTCTGCTACTCTTTGCACCACGCTACAGTGTCAGATGTTTTCCTACCTCATCCCATACTTACTGCACCTTCTCCCCCACCAAGTCTAAATAGACTTGTTGCATGATTATATTTGGGAGCTTTACCTTGCCCAGCATAATTTCAAACTCAAAATATCATCAACCTTCTATATGTTGTCCAAATGTTGACTTAGTTTTTAAAGCTTTATTTGAATTATGTTTAATTTAATCTGAATGAACTGTTTATTGACATATGAGAAGAGAGAGAAGAGAGAAAAGACATGAATAAAAAGGATTATAAATTCTTACTCTTCCTACTGAGTGGTGTGAAAAGAAAGCATTTAAGATTGACATAACCTTGAATTAATGGAATCTCACCTTGAAATCTCCCCTATTTTATCTGGAAATAGTCTGTGTTTGTTTATGGGCCCAATAACAAGAGGGTCTCAAAACTAGATAATGTTTAAGCATAAGCGCATCCTCGAAGAAATTATCTGAAACACATCCGATTTAGTGTCTCAAGACAGAACTCATCTCTGCGTGGAGGTTTACTGGCAATTTCATGACAGTAACTACGTTAGTGTGCTGCCACTCAAAAAGTTCACATTTTGCCATATACAAGATGTAGACATATTTTAAAATATAAGCATGTTTTCCTGATAGCAATGCATTAAACAAAGCAATAATATGTTGTCTCCCTAATATTCAAATCTAGAGACAGATTGAGTAAAGGGCAATATGATGCCCCACTGCACCAAGCTATTTCAGAGAAATTGTAGCTAGTTAGGTATCTGTGGAGTGGTTTGGGTTTAAAGGTCATCAACTTCAACTGGATCAGATTGCTCGGTATCCCCATCCTATCTGACCTTGAATGCTTCCAGGGATGGGGCATCTGCCAGCTCTCTGGGCATCCTGTGCTAGTGTTTCAACTCATTGTAAAAAAATGTCTTCCTTATATCTAGTCTGAATCTACCCACTTGTAACTTAAAACCATTATTTCTTGTTATGATAGGTCCTGCTAAAGAGTTTGTCCCCATCTTTCTTGCAAACACCCTTTTGTACTAAAAGAAAGTCCACTATGCAATGTACAGAGTATTACTGAATGGTCTGCTCCACCCTCCTCTCTCCAGGCAGCTCTTCTAGTTACTGGGGAGAAGAGATGGCCTCCTTTATAATCATATCCTGCTCTGTTTTGATTGCCCAGTGGATGCTAGAGGAGTTTTGATAGAAATAGTAACAATCCTGTTTAGAAGAAGCTTATGAATCTTCTGGTTCCCTCTGAAACCACATTGACTAGTGGTAAAACAAGGTATGATCCAGCCATCAATTTTTACATTCACCATCTCCCTCTCCTATGCATTTCTGTTGCTATATGCCTCTGATGCTATGATTTCATTTTTCATTGCCCTTAGTAGCTTTGACTAATTTAGTTAAGGGCCATTATCCCAGAAAAAAGAAATAATGTTACATAAAAAGTTATGGTTTCTCCCTGAACAAAGCTAATGAATCCACATTGGTGTTCAGTGGAAGTTTAGGTCTTTAAACAGGCTAATTGAACATTCACCCCAAAGGTCTATTTCAGATTAAGAGTTCAGGTTTGGAATTATATTAGAACTACACTGAAATTACAGGAATAAGTTATTCAGCTGAAGTCAACTAATGCCATTCACTTCTCAGTGCTGTTCAGAAGTTTGCTTGTGAGCTTCTGCCTCTGCCTTTATTGTCCACTGACTTTCTTTCTGGTAGCATAAAAAGATGTCAAAAACTGAACAGCTAATGGAAACTGAATTTATGGAGAAATCTTGTAAGGCCCCATTTGGCATTTTATGCCTTAATCTCAAGGAGGATTGCTTGTCACTTTCACCACTAGTATATTGAAGCTAGGACACTGAATTATAAAAAGTCATCTTCTTGTTCCATTTTCTAACAGATAAGCATGGCCATAGAAAAGAAAATCTACAGAAAAAAAAAACACAAAAAAACCACCAAAACACCTTTCTCCTTCTTCGTATAATTATTGATGCAGAAAGATTGATAAAGAATTAATGGCCACATATATTTTTAGGTAGGAACAAGAGGAGAAGAGCTGGTGCATTTAAAAATGTAATCATCATCTAATACTCTAGGATTTTACATACTGCAAACATATGCAACAATGTTCTTGCACTTATCATTGGACAAGGATCTCCTCTCCTCTCCTCTCCTCTCCTCTCCTCTCCTCTCCTCTCCTCTCCTGACAAAGCCTTCTCAGACAAGTTTTACCTCTTTAGGAAAAGTGAGAAGTGAAGATATCACTCAATTTCTATACATATGGCATGAGAATTCATAATATCAGGTTTGCAAAGACTTTGTCTCAGGAAATAATTTGGGAGCTATTGTGATATTTCCACAAGGTAACCTTTTATGAAATAGACTCCCTTGCTGCTGATCTTGAATTTCATCTCAGAGAAATACACAGTAAATATAACATATGAATATGTTGTATGGAGAAGTGATGGGTCCCATCTGGAGATATTAAATTATTGCTGTACAGATTTTAACTTTAAACCAAACAGTTTAGCTAGTAGCTTCTTCTTTCTAAACCCTTGAGAATCCTTCTCAAAGATTACCCTCTGGTTTCTACCAGTCAGACACGAATTTTTACATATTTTCTTCTTTTGATTCTCTTAACAAATGAGTATGTGATTCTAATTATTTCTTACCTTCAAATCTCAGTAGCCAAAATATTCAGATCTCTAGATGTTCCAAATATGTGAACTTGCTCACTGTTTTACCTTGCAACTTCATAGCAAATAAGGTGAAAAAACATCCTCTCATTTTTAGAAGTTCTTTAGAAAAAAAAAAAGAAATTATAAATCAGCAGCTATTCTCTCTATTAAGTGGGGAAAAAAGCTCAGAAAAGCAAAATATCCCTAACGTCCAGTTTTAACCAAGGGAAAAAATGTAACGAAATTACATTGGAAGATATTAGTAGCTTGCTCTAGATGTAAACCATAAATTCATCTTGGATGTACAAATCAAAAATTAATTTCAACACTCAAAATCATTACCATACAAGCAGGCCTTGATTTCATCTGAGTGGTGATAACACCTGATATCAAAGTCATCAAAAGGATAGTGTGACTGGGGTGTAAAGTTGCTGCAATGAAGACTTTCTTGGATCTATGTTTTCTCAGGGTACAAAGCAGAAGAAGGCGGGATTGGTTGAAAAGGATACATGGCCTGATGGGCTAAATCCAATGCTTTTCATGGGAGGTTCTGGCATCTGACTTTGAAGATAAAGCTGTTCTTGTCTGTAAAAAATCTCTGAAATGGAATACTGCTCTTACTTGGTAAATGCCAGGGAAGTAAATGAAACCTATAAATATAGCCACATAGCACATCCAGGCTCCCAAATATCAAAGATGACATACAATTCAAAGACAATGTGTCAACTGTAGTGTCTGCTAATTAGGTACTACATCTTTTTTCACTGTTAGATTTCATGAATCTTTGCATGATATCAAGTCTGGGAAAATTCCAATATCCTCTGCCAAATTTTTTCTAGATGAACCTATTGTTTTAAATTATCAAGCTTTCATAAAAACATAGTAAAATTCCCTTTTTGCTAATACTTTTTTAAAGTCTTGCTGCATCAGAAGCTTTCACATATAATGTGAATAAGAGATGATGAATAATTGTTAAAACAACTGACAATGAATTGAAGTCACCTTGTCAATTTTATTTTTAAAATTAGTATTAATATTTGGTCTGAAATACTGGTTATAATCTCTAAAGGATTTCCTACAAGGAATGCTCAATTATATTAGTCCTTTATACTGTTAATCTTTTCCAGAGTTACCCCCTTAAAGATAATGAGAAATGTTTCCATTCTCCTCTGCTCCCACTTCTGTGAATCCAAATTCTGACAAGATTCACATACTGTGCAGTATTATCCAATTTAGTTCCAGAGTGGAGTAGAATTGGGACTGTGACAGATCTTGGATGTCAATTTACAGAAGATAATATCCTGCTTTCTACTTTTCTTGACTCTAAATCAACTATGTTTCTCACTATGTTTTTCCTGAGTATCTGAATGGACATGTTGTTACCTTTGACATCATTACCACTGCTCTGCTGTCTATACAAGAGATTAAACAGAATTTAGAGTCTCACAGCCCAAAGACTTATGGAGTACAGGAAGAATGGATAGCCAACTTTAACCTAAGGAATTAATGGCTCAGTCTTAGGACTCATGCACTCAGGGTGAATATATTCAGAATAAGGTTACATTTTTGTATTTATTTTTCAGATTCATTAAAGCTATAGTTTATATGTTGTATAGTATTTAAAGTATTTTAACCTGATAGTTTCACAGGAAGCTAAAATCCATAAATAGTATAAATAAAAAAAAATTTTAATCTGTTTCCATGGGAGAAAAATCTCATGGTGGTGGTTATTAAAAATAAAAAGCTGGTGATTCAATGTTTATGACGAGACTTTGTATAGCAAACACAAATGAATGTTTTTCATTCTTTATTTTAATTAACTGATTAGATATTAGCTGCAGGATATTTTCTTTCTGTGTTTATTTTTCAGTGAAAACAAATCCCAAGTTTTTCACAGAATGACAGATTTTCCTCCACACTCATTCTTGGGAAAAAGTGTTTAACACCCTTCTAGCGTTTAATCAGAGAATAGAATTCTCTTCATTACCTCATGAAATTGAAGAATACCATTATCTGAGAAAGTGTTACAAGATCAGACATAAGTATATTCCTCAATCTTTCTTCTTCATGAGCTACTAGCAAATCAAAGATTCCTCTTCTTCCTCTGTTTCCAGATTTTGGACTTGAAGCTGTTTGAATTTCAGGTCTTCTTTTGCAGAGTTTGCATTTTCACAACCTGCTTTAGTGATGTTATTAGGGAAAGCAGTCTATCAGACAACAGTCACAGCCCAAGTGCTGACAATGGGAACTTCACATCTACTTGTGCCAGGGCGGTCATATGAACTCATTATTCAGTGGAACAAAACCTATTTATCTACATGCCTGTAACTGTGCAATAAATTTAAAAGTCAATCACTAGAAAGGCTTAAATAATGTTTTAGCATACTGTTTTATAGTTTGTGTTTCTGTGGAGAGTGCAGTTGCAGTAGTTTTTATTTATCTTTTTATTACAGGCTGATAATCCACTGCAGTGCTTGAAAATTATTTTATTTCAAGTATTTAAAAATCAGACATTTTCAGAACTAAATCAATCCCATTTTGTGGATCTTGATACTCTTACTTGGTATTCTTCTGTGATATTTTGCATGTCTGCCTGAGACTTTTTTCTGGGGCCAGGTGTTACTCGGTAAGAATTGAGTGTAAAGAAGTAAAAGAGATGGCAATCTTTTCCAGTGTCTGTTAACCACTTAGGATTCAGTGGCACGAGCTTCAGTAGAATGTAACAGCCAAGTTCCAGCTAAACTCATGAAGCAGTTTTCCAGGAAACCCGACTGCCAGTGTTGCATATGGAACAGATAGTCCTCAAACTCCACTCTGTTGTAGAAATCCATGTGCATTTGCACTTACAGTTTTAAAATTAAACATTGTGATCCCTGTTCGGGTATTGCTGATGCTTTTCATACAAATATTGCATGCTTTCAGCACAAATAAGTTGTAGTTCAACAGTTGAACTCTCATTCTGAACTCCTGTGAGAGTTCCCAGCTCTATGGGTAAGAAGTCAGGGTGGTTTGAGGTGGGATGTACTTTTAGTTAAGATTTGACAAATATAGTAAGTAGATGAATGCTAATTCAGGCCATCATATTTAATTAGGGTATCAAGACTGGAATGAAATCTTCACTCTGAAAATGAGCTCTCATGATCAAAGTAGAGCTACCTTATTTAAATAATTTAAAAGAAGAACAATTTTAATTAAAGTTGATATTGAGTATTGCATATGAAAATTACTACTTTCTTTCTTTCAGTTTTGAAGTTACAATGTAAATGAACATTTCCCTTGTTTAGAGATATGTGGCATCTGGCAGGTAAAACTTCTATAGGGTGGAAAATATGAATTAATATCTGTTTCAGGCTGACTACATAGGTAACACCTTCCATGTAGGTGGAAGTCAGAAATATGTCTTTCTGTTTTCCCAGGTATATATTCTGTTAATTTTAAAATATTAACTGATTCCAAATAGTTTCATTTTTTTTCTGTTACTGAATCTAACAATTATATATTTAGAGAAATTAGCGGATAACAATGTCATCAAATTATTTGCTTGAGAGAGGATAGATATTAATTAGGGTAAATTATATATGTGTGGTGCAATTTATTTTTTTTTAATTCTGTGAGGAAAAACATTATAATCACAGATCTGTTAATGTGCGAACCTGGAAGAGTTCATGGATATATGTACATGGAGATATAGATTCTTATGCAGACATTTACATACACAGAAGCACACTCAACGTCCCAAAATTAATGCAAAACCCTTTATTGGGTTTAATAAAAAAAGGAGATGCATACAGAAACAGACATTTTTACTGAAGTCACTGATGACACTTACCACAGCCATGGAAAGTTTTCTGGTGAACAGATTCACACCAGGTCATGCATGTAGGATTAAAGCTACAATCCTTTGAGGGTCAAAGTGTGTTTTTGTTCTGTTTATCCATCAGGAAATCCTAATCTGTAAACTTGACTTCTTGCTACGTCAACACAAGAGAAGAAACCTGAGCAGACCTGCTCAGCTGATTGCAAACCACCATGCTGTGTCCCAAAAGTCATTGTTGACAACTTATTTCATTGTTTCTTTTAACATTCATTTTCTGTTCTAATTCACTCTCTGGACATTTATTACCTCAAATGGTTGAAACTTTCTGAAGGCCACTGAATTATTTTCTCCAATATGCCATAGTTATGACTACTCAGGAAAAAATTCCTGTTCATCTCAGTACAGATCCTGGAAAAAAAGGAGAACTATTGTACCTAACAAAGTGATGTCTGATCCATTCCTTTCTGCTTCATCCAGCCACTGAAAGGTGGTTTTCATGGAACAACACAGAACTTTCCACATCTGTGTTTTTATTCTTAGTTTTATAATTTTCAAACCTTGAGAGTTTCTTACTGAGTTTCTTTTGATCACTCTTAACCATTTCAGCAAAAGATTTTGTGTCATATCAAGCATCCCATAAAAATGAACCAGTTATTACTGCCTGTAACTGATCCATTTGTACTAAACAATGGTTGATTCTCCTCAGCTCAGAGTTAAATACACCTCTGCCTTTCTCCCATCTCATGGTAACACAAAGTGTCAAGCATGATCTGAAATAATTATTGCTATTGAGTCTTAAGAGATGTGAGCTTGCAGCTCGGAGGTCTAAATGATGAATTGCCAGGACTAAAACCATGAGAAAACCTGGTGTGTCCTTCAGGTTCCTACAATTTCAGTGCAGGAAAAATGGTTGCCTTTTATTTTTGGAAATTATTTTTTCCAGAAAAAGTAGCAGTAACAGTACAAGCAGTTGTCAGTTATATATATATATATATATATATATATATATATATATATGAAATTTATATTGTGAAAACCTCAGACTGCTTGTCATGTCAAATATATTCATTGTTACCATAACACTATTTTTATTTTATAGAGAATATTCTTGCTTATGGTGTCTCAAACCCTAACAGAGTTTAGGTACCAAAAACCTATTTTAGCAGCTCCTCATTCTAAATAATTTCTTAGAAAAACTATAGAAAAACTATAGACAACAAAGATGTTTTTTATTAATCAGGTGTTTGAAGTCTACCTAGCAAAATAAATCAGCCAGATTTGTCTCATAAATCTATATTCAGTAGCAAACAAACAAAAAAATAGCCCACATCAGTCCTGAAAATTGAGAATTGTCACCATGTTTCAGATGATAATAGTGGTTAGCAGAATTAACCTTGAGTTTATTACTCAGAGATTGCAATTTCATATTAATGTAAAACATTGCCCTCTCTGAGAAGAAGTGATTTTCCATGAGGAAGATTGCATACAATTGTCTTAGCTTTATGTAGGTAAACTATCACAATATTCTTAATATTTCAAAATCCTAATAAGAGATAATGAAAGCAAAGAACACAATCTTTCAAATGTGTACACAAATAAGCAACATCGTCCCAAACCTCAGCATTTTTCAAGAAGCAATAAAAAATACCTATTTTAAGGAGAAGACAGAATGGGAAAATGGGGGAGAAAAGGACCACAAGGTAAAAGATAAGCAGAATATGCCTTTTCTTGTTTCATCTGGACAGTGTGGATTTTTTCAGGGCTGAGCAGAAGATCCCATCTAATCTTCCTGTAGAGAATGAAGAGCAAAGATGGAGTCACCAATTTGCTTCCTAAGCCCTTACAGTTTGAGAGCGATTGAGACATTTTTTGCTGCTTGCGACAGTCATGAGTCCTCACACAATTTCTCAGTGTATTTAGATGCACAGTAGGAAGGTTCACATATCCGAGTAGGTACAAAGAATCAATTTACAGCAAAAGGAAACATTAGATATTGGCACTTAAGCCCCACAGCGGTAGACAACTTGGAAATATCTCAAGTAAATTGGAAAGACCTAATGCTTAAAACAGAGGATGAAAAAGAATATAATTTCAGAGGTAATGTGCTTTTGGTTTGACTGGTACTTGACTAAATTTTAATCATATATTAGACTGAGACTAAAAAATATTTTTACATGGCTCTGTTCCTCTAGCTCTTGTTTGTTTAAAAAGAGCTGATCAAAAACTACCAGACAGAAAGTTTTCCTAATGACACATAAGAATTTTTATAACAATGCTAACAAGAAGGGTTTCTATTAACAGAATTTTGAAAGTCCTGAGTTTATTTTTCTCTTTTCTCCCTTATGTTCTGTTGTCCCAGACATAAGTAACTCTGTGTCTTCCTCAGGTTTCGTATTCCATAAAGTTTTGCTCTCTTTACCTTCTTAATCCTTCCTCTGTACTTTGATATTATAAAAAAATTAATAAATGCATCCTGAAAATAAAAAGACCACTACAATTTTCTGTAAAGTTGTTTTTAATTTTTTGTTCTTATGTTAAAGTTGAATTTCCCTTAACACTTGCTACAAAACTGATGGTTTATAAAAAAGCAAGTGCAGCTTCTTTAAAATCTGGAAATGTGCTTTCACTTTTCTATGAGCACTTCAGGAACATAATCTATAGAGCTGCACTGAGAAGCACACAGAAAAGGCTTATACAACAGACTTATCCTTTATGTGAACCCACTAAAAGCATGGAGTATGGCTCACCAAATATCCCTGAAATTGCCTTGGTATGAGAAAAATATCGTTTCACTGCAGGATAAAGTGTTCCATTTAAAGTGCAAGTCCGGGCTCTAGGGTAATATTGACAAAGTGGAGTTATTATGAACTAAAACCTCATTCTAGAAAACTGAAAAGACATACCAGTAGTCCTAAGAGCAGTACCTGCTTCCCTGATGGCCAAAATAGTGCATATCAGAGAATTCATTATTTGTGTATAACAAGGTCTGTAAATGCATTTTATATAAGCAAACCATAAAATACTGAGAATAGCAGTGCAGGGCTTAGAAACAAACTGGTTTCCCAGAGTATTTTCTTGTGGCACAGAGAGCATAAAAAGAACATAATTTTCCATTGGAAATGTTCTTTCCATCAGGGCTCTTCAGCTCAGGACAGTTGGAGTAACCTGTGCCAGCATTCAGCCTCCAGCCTCCAGATTAAGGGGACTACCTGCATGAAGAGGGGACAGAGACCGTGCCCTCAGCTGCAGTAATTTTATTCTTCACAGAGCAGGCAGTAGATGAAGTGTCCTTTTTTTTCAGGTAAGAAATCTCAAAGGAAGAAGGGAGCACAATATCAGAATGAATGTTGGAGATTTCTTTATTAGAAAGGGAGAATCAGCTGTAGCATTTTGAAAAACATTGCATTTAAAACACAGAATTTAATGGTAAATCATTGCACTTCTTGTTAATTTACTCAGAGGGAAAAGAGCTTCCTCATGCAGGCATCCACCATTCTCTTCCTGAAGACCCCCTGGTAGATTTATGCCTATGTGTAATGAAGATCAATGTGTGTATAATAGTTGAATCCAGCTGGATACTACATGAAAAAAAAAAAAAAGAGATCCTTAAAAAAAAATCAACTGACAACTTGAAAGTAAGGGCAAATTACATGCTCTGGGTAAACAGTGATATCTGATGAAAGGTGAGCCAACAAGCATAAGCTGCTTAAAAGTACCTGGCAAATATATCTGTTTAAACATGCATATTTTACCATTCCTCAGATTTCACAATTTCTAAGCATGGCTCCAATTTCTTTCTTTGCATTTTTGATCATATGAATTTCGGATTTGTGTCTTCTATATGGACTTGTAGCACATCATTGCCTGGGGGCATTTTTTAGAGGAACAAGAGAGGCTTTTGCTTCTCCAAGCTTCTATGGTCATCTGCCACTTTCTTCCAGAATTACTCTTTTTAATGATGGGAACCGGACCTGGTATCACCTTCCAAAGTCAAAATACATACTGAGGTAGCTCCATGGAAGAGCTAGAGGTTATACAAATGACTGTACTTTTCTTCAATACCACACAGAATCAGTGGTGGACATCTAACAGCACGTGGTGGACATCTAACAGCTGCTGGACTTTGATTTTCTCCCCTCAATGCATCATGAGTATTAAAACCTAATAATTTTAAGTTCAATGCAGCATACATTCAGACCAAAGCATCCAGACAGGCATCATCATTAGCTTGAACCTGGCAGTAAGCTCTTTTTGGGTAGACTTTGTTTCCCCGGAGTGTTGTAATCCACCTTCTGCCTCCTACATGGTGAATGCATGTCCAGGTGATCTTTGTGGAATAAGTGATAGGCTGTAAATTCAAGCACCAACTTGCCTCCATGTAACAAAGTCATGTCATCATGGACATGAATTTTGAATTTATTTTGACAGAATTTATTTTCTCCCTTGACTTGGCCTCTGAAATTTATTGATATGAGCCAATTTATTCTATATATTATTTATGTAAATAAATTACACGTTCTTTAATGAAAAGTTTTGCTGTGTTTTTACTTATAGTCACAGAATGAAGAACAGACAAACTGAAGGACAATTATTAAGTAAAGCTACCATTTTTACCATCTCCTTAGCTGAACAAAGTAACAGGTTTCTCAGACCCGCCTTACTAGAATGAAAATTTTTTGTTCTTCGGGTTATTATCTTGTAAAGTTGATTTGGGGTTGTTCAGCATTGTGTTTTTCTGGTATTCATTCTTAAGTAGAGAATTTTGAAGGATTAATCATGGCAGAAGGTTACATGAAAGTACTTATTTTCCCCTGTCATTTCACCTCTTTAACTTTCCTAACATTAATTTTTTCCACAGTACCATGCATAATGGAGAGGCAATGGTGATTGTCCTGTGGAAGGGGGGTGGTCCAAAGGAATATCCTAGTGGAAACTTCTGTAGCAAAAAGAACCAAAAACGTACCTGTAATAAGACTGTGGGAGAAGCAGGAGGAGAATATATGGAGGCAACACAGAACTGGTGCTCCTGAAAGATCCTCTGCCCAGCAGTGCTCCCTGTGCATTTGCAGCACTTCCACTTCAGTCTCCTCTACCTCATAGGTCAAAGTGTCATACAAATATCTCATTGCTTTAAATCTGCAAAAAATTTTTGGAATCTCATTTCCTTCCATTTACTGACATATATGCACTTCCTGATCTTTTACAACTGCATAAAGTACAAATGGCATTCAGTATGTCTGGAGAAGCAGCCATAAGTTAATTCTGGTGATTTAGTCAGTATTTTAGGATATTAATTGCAGACATCTGGAATAGACAGGTATTCTGATATTGTATAATATTTGGAGATATTCATGGTTACTTTGCCATTAAAGTTCTTGCACTGTCACACTGCAACAAAAGGGCGAGAATGGAGGGCTCTTCTTTAAGCCAAGAGGCTAAGAACCATATAGCAGTATTCTTTTGAACAAAACTCAGTTAATTTCAAAACAATGCACTACTGGATATGTTTAATTCTGAATTTTTAATTTCAGTGATGAGGAAAAGGTTAGAAAATGAGTCAGAGAGCTATACACAAAGCTGTCTGCTAAAATATCAGGTCTCTAAAATTGTTCCTTTTCTTATCTTTCTATAATATAAATCAAAGAAACATAGAATGATTTAGGTAGGAAGACACCTTAAAGATCATCTACCAATGAGCATGGACACCTTCTACAAGATCACAGTCCAGAAACAATATCATAAAGTAAAATATTCTAATATAAATGAAAACATAAACAAAATAATGTATGAGGCATCTGTTGAATTTTATAATCATATATTGGTATTTTCTATCCCCTGAATGGGAAATGTTACTCAGCTCTAAGACAATGTGGGGGCTTAATTGCTTTTCCTACCTTATTTCTGTATCAAGGGATATTTTATTTTAAAATTCTATTAAGCAAGCTGGTTGTCAGCTTGGTAAAAGTTCCAAGCACTGCTGCTCTTACATCCTTATGCACCTGCACTGGAACTTGCCCAGTTGTTTTCACTGAGGAGGCAACATGGCTGGTATTCGTACTAGGTATTCCCCCTGCACAGAACCTCAGTATTCAGCTGCTTGAGCTGTTACCATGGAGCCCTTAGCTGTATTTTCAGCACAGGTGTGAGCAATACCTTGGAGTTTCCTTTTGCTGTGTCTCTTAGGCTGGCATCTGGAAGCAGGCAGCAGCAGAAACCCTTTGCTTCAGGCAACACAGAGGTTGACACAGAGGCTGCAGGATGCTTGTACTTGCAGAGCTGCACGGCTCAAAACAGTAGCAGCATTAGAAATAGCATCTTAAAAACTGTACCAAGGGTGTGTCGGTTTTCAGTCACATTTTTCTTCACTTAGAAAATAGGTCTTCCTAAGCCATTTCTTCTCCTCTCTTGCAATCACAAAATTAATTTGCTTTCATAGCCATTCACCTCAGAAAAATAGCAGGATATTAATACTGAAGAAAAAACCAGGCTAAGTGTTCCTTCTTGGAGCCTGACAACAGTAGCCATAGAATTTGTTCTAATAAACTGTTCAGAGAAAAAGGGGAGGAAGTCCCCAGGACTCACCTTTGCATCATGCTGTGTGTTGAGAATCGGGCATTGAGAATTTCTGACAGCCTCACCCTTTTAGACCAAGTTAAAATTGCAGGACCCTATCTTCTTCTCACAAATAATGAATCAGAAATTCTTCCATTCATGTCAGTGGAACTGCATTCTGTGAACTAGGCACAGGTTCAGGACCATTAAATCTTCAACCACATAATTTTCCCATTCTAATAATTTAGAATAGCACTTTAGTCTTACCTTAAGTCTTATCTACCCAATGCAAATAGGAATGGAAGTTTTGAGAGGTCTCACTTTTAAGCTCACTGCCCTCCACTCCTTCAGTCCAGATTTCTTCTAGTAAAGGATTTTCACAGGGAAATGTAGAGTGAAATAGAGATGCAAAATGCAACTGAAAATTCAGCCACACTCAATACCTGGTGAAACTGCAGACAAAAAGCCAAATTTCTTTTATGTTATAATTTTTATAGAGAAAAAAATAAGGACTACCAAATTTTTTCATGTTTGATTGTATAATCTTGAAACTGCATTCTCAAACGGTTCTGAAGTAGAGACGGTAGTACTAGAAAGAAATGCTGTGGTACACCATGCTAGCACAGTAAGTCAAGATGAGTTGCAGGATTCCAAAAAGTAGAAAGAGGAGGATTTGAGCTCTCTGCAGGATTAGGAAGCTTCCCAGATTCTTCTGCCTGTCAACAATAATGGAATTGAGTTCCACAAAGAAGATAATTGCCTGAAGTCATTCTCCAGCCACAGGGAAGGTAAGATTAATAAAGAGCATTTGTTATAATTCTGCAACCAATTTATGTAATGGAACACATAATAAATAACTACATATAGCACAAACATTTATCATAGCCAATTTATGCATCCATTTGTTCAATGTGTGTTAAACCAACCATTTGTATGAATAAGAGTAGTTCTCTTAGTGGCCCTTTTTCTCTGTTATATTAAAAATTATTGTTATTGAGGGGGTTTTGTTGTAGTTGTTGAGCTTTTCTCTTTTGGGTCTTTTTTTTTTTTTTTTTTTAGATACCAGAATGACAGTGACACATGCAAACTTCCCACCCAGCAACTGAAATACATCATAAAATTTTCCACAGAGCCTGTACTGCTTCCTGTTGTAATTGGAAGATTATTTGAACAAGATATCCTCAATTTCCCTACTGCAATTATTCTGTATGTGTCCCCAAACAACATAGTTAGATTTGAAAGGGAAAAACACTGTTGTGTTAGAGACAGAAATTACTGTGTCCTGAAAATCTGATCTGGAGTTGTCTTCTTAAAAAGAGAGTCTAATATGGAGTGATAGAAGTGTTTGAAGTGCTATAGAAAGTAATCAGCTGGATATGGTAAAATACTAAAACAAAGGATTCATTTCTGAATACTGAAAAAGTAAAGAAGATAAAATGAAGGTAAATCTTTTGAATACAATTTAAAGAGAATTACCCTAGTACAGTTATCTTTCTTCCCATGTGCATGCGATTCAGTGCAAAAATATACTCTATAACTTATTTATTATATCTGTTTCATTAGGCCCTTCTTTTGTGATATGGTCTATAGTATTTGGTTTTCCACACCAGCAGCATTACTATGTGTATTTTGCAGGAGATTAATTCTCTTAAATTATATGCTGCTGCAAATAAAATTATTTAAGCATGCCAGCTAACTGTCTGTGTCTTTTTTATGCCATTCCACCTCTCTTCTGTGAGGTAACATTTTTCATTACAGTTTATTTTCCAGTGGTTGGTAGCATGTATAGCTCAAAGCTCAGATTACAGTCTCAAAACAGTGCAACCAGACTGCATCTATTGTTACTTAATAGGAACCTGAAATATCAATCTGGGCTTTTCTCAGTCTATTACTTCCTCCTCACGCACTTTACACACGATCACTGAATAATACAACTAAATTTTGTTTATTTAGAGTGGCTTTGTTCCTACCTCCATATATATAACAAGATGAATGAAGTGATGAAAACTAGATACTTAGTTCTATAAATTAATAAATTCTTTGCTATTATATGTTGAAAGGAACTGAGACCAATCTTTTCCTCTTCTTTTTCACTGACTTCATCTTTATACAGTGAATACTTATATGGTGGCCCAAAGCAGCTCTGATAAGTTTTTAACAAAGGACTGTGAAAGGGATATGTTCCTTTTTGTTACATTTCTTATACCAGAAAAACTCCCACCAGCAGTCATTGTAAGTAGAATAGGAAGTAAAAAGAATGTTTTATTGCCCTGTGAAGAGCCATAATCATCTAGTTTTCATCCTGACTATAAAGTCTTTCTGATTAATATGGTACTAGGAAAACTATTGTAATAAGTAGATGTTGACTTCTGTTGAGATGCATATCATTATTTATTGATGGAATACATTAACGTGGAACAAGGGGAAGACAAAGTCAATATTTACGATGAGGGAAAATAAACCAAAATTCAGTGAAAAGAGCCATTTTATTCTCAGTCAGGATGACAAACCCCCTGTGATGCATGTAAGAGAGATATATAAATCTCATCACTTCCTTGCAGTCAAGATGTGAAGTATAAATACAGAGGCTCTATGAAGTTTACATTTGCTGTTAATTTATCCCAAACTGTCTCGGTAGTTTAATATTTTCCTATTTTTAGGTATTAAACTAAAATAACAAGATCATAGAATCATAAAATCATTTGTGTTCAAAAGGACCTTTAAGATTATTGAATCCAACCATAAATCTGACACTGCAAATTCTTCCACTAGACCATGTCCCTGAGTACCACATTCACACATCCCTTAAGTACCTCAAGGGACAGCAACTCTACCACTTCCCTGGGCAGCCTGTTTCTGGGCATAACCACCTCTCTGTAAAGAAATTTGGCCTAATACCCACTGTAAACTTCCCCTGGTACAACTCGAGGCTTTTTGCTTTTTTCCTGTCATATGTTACTTGGAAGAGGAGGCTGATCCCCACCTCACTCCAACCTCCTCTCAGGGAGGTTGTAGAGAGCAATAAGGTCACCCCTGAGCCTCTTTTTCTCCAGGCTGAGCCCCCTCAGCTGTCTCATCAGACCTGTGCTCCAGACCCTTCCTCAGCTCTGTTACCTTTCTGTGGGCATGCTCAGCACTTCAGTGTCTTTTTTCCATGAGATATAAATTTTTGTAGCTTGAAATATTTTGTACACAGACTGGTTATTTTATATGTCATTCAAGGAGTCTGGCTTATTTGTAAAGAGAAGAATATTTAGGAGTACATACACCAGCCTGGGCTTTGTTTCCATGATGTCAAAGCAAAAAAACCCATAAATGAGCACCACCCTCTCCCTTCATTTGTTCCAAGTAATTCTGGATTTTGGTGAGATAGACAAGAAATTAAGGATTCTCTATTTTAAAGACACAATTTTCCTCTTGAAAAAAAATATGGTCAAAATTAGTTTAGCTGTGAACATTTTATTTTTGTATAGTATTTCTAGAATTCTTTTTGATGTTTCTTTTATTTTGTACAATAGATGAACATGGAACAACTTTTGAATCTGGACACCAAATAGTAAAGGCAATAACAAGTCATTAAAAGGTACATCTCCAATGGAGAAAGCCATCTACAGTGAACTGTGATTACCATTGGGATCTGAAATCAAATTAGATTTCTAAAATTTCTTTCCCCAAAAATGTCTTTCAGGAATCACCTTTGCAAGAGGCCATATAGTGCAGAAACCAGGTAATTCACACCTATTGATACAAAGCTGCTGATGGACAGCACCTTGGGCACTGATTATACCATCACTGCTGGTTTATGGTTTCTATTGATTTGTACTCTGCTGCAGGCAGTTGAGTGGATGTGCAAACCACTGCACTGCACTTCGTGTACTGGGATAAAAAACATGTCTAATGGTTTTCTTGCCATTTGGCGTAAATATAACCACCTTGTTCTGTCTCCAGAGTGTCTGCAACATACCTCATTAACCTAAGCAGTGATGACTTTCATATGCTAATATGAGACTCCACTATGTGGAGATAGGATTGCGACTGGTGCCACAGTAAAAAGACCACCGATCAAATAGCAACACCAAAATAATATCTTAAACTGAAACAAGTAAAAATATCTCTTCCCTTCAGCTGTATCCCTCTGGAACTCCTTTTGTGTATGTGGTAACTCTCTGCCTTGGGAGTGAGAAGCTCTGCTTCTTCCTTCTGTCTCTGCTTCTTACTGCCATTCTCAATGAGATAAATTGTATTTTGTTATTCCATCAGAGATAAAAGACTAAATAATTTAAATAGATTAATGAGATTCATGGCATAAAACAGATGTTAAGATAAAAATTTTTGGTGCATTTATCCTGTTAATAATCAATATAAAAGGTCAAAATAATAACAGATTAACTATGAGTTACCATCATGAACATCCTCACAGAAAAAAGGTCTTTTTAAGTGTTTGCTTTCCTTTAACAATTTTGCATTCCATGTATACCTTCTTGCTCCTGTGTGCCTATTTCTTATCTAATCACATTGTCTTTTTCACTATTAGCATGACATAAATATTGATAATGTACTATAATCCTCAGAGTTGATTATCAGCAATTTTATCTCAAATACTGTAGTCTAGATTCTGAAAAATCACATCAACTTTGCCATTTCTACTTTGAAGCATTTCTACTGAAACAGCTCCTCTGGAAATTTTACCCCTTAGAATTGAAGGATAAACTCTCTGCTGGAATAAGTGAAGTAAATAGTTAACTGGAATAAGTTATGCAACCATATGGTTGCACCTATTTTACCCCAACTTACTGTGTGTGAAAGAAACAGGATCTGATGTACTTCCTAGATAATATTTTACATCTAAAAAACATTCCTTTTGACACTTATAATGCTGTTATAGTTCTAGTAAAACAGTACAACAACTCCTTTGCTTAATCTTTTATGAAGTGGGAGACATCAAATTATTGAATACTGTCTTAAAAGCTATTTAAAAGTTACACAAAAACAGAAATCTTCTCAATCTAATCAGGGACTGATTAAAACTTCTTGAATCTCATGAAAATTACCTTTTGTTAGTTGCCTTCTCCAGTAATATACCTTATGAATTTGTGCATCACAGATAAAATCAAGAAATTATTCCTTTGTTTATGATGGAACTCTAAAGAGAGATTTTTCTTATAGTGATGAAAGAGGGTAAAAACAAGCATGAGCTGTTTCTTGAAAGACTCAATATTGAAAAGATATTTTGGAATTTCCATAATTGGAATTATTATGGAAAATAATTCAGCAGTCTATTTCTTAGCAGACTAATCTGACTTCTCACAAAGCTGCTGTGAACCCTCCTGAGATACTCAGCACTTCCAATGTATATAAAAATAATTGATCTCTCCTCTAGTCATTTAAGGGTCCCTTTGCAATATTATCCAAGCATGAATGATTTTTTTTTTTAATTCAGAATAAGATTCTTCCCTCTTACATCCTGTATAAAGCCCAGTGTTTTTTCCTGGGTTTTTTTCATCAGTCATTTATCACGTACAGCTGTTCGTACTCTTTAGCAGAGTCCATATGCATTTGAAAAGTATCAGCCAGCTGTCACTATTACAGAATCCCTCCACTTACTTTTTAACCCAGGTACTCTATTTATTCTTCTCTAGAAGAGATTTCGAATCACTGGGACAGATCATCAGGGACTGTAAATCTGTATAACTCCATTGACTGCACTGAGATATTTACACCTGCAGATTATTTGTTTCAAAGTGTGCTATAAATAAATGCAAAATACTTATAATTGTATGTCATAGTGATTGACACTTTCATTTTAAAGACCTTAAAGCACCAAGCTTTTCAAGTCAATGTTTGTATTTATGTACAAAGATAAATTAACGGCATTCCCAGAATGAAGGTGCCAACTCTTACTTAATTTGAGTTCTCACTGCAGTGTAGTAAAGACTCCATAGCAGATAAAATACTATTTATCCAGCATAAAAACACCACTGAAGAAAACTTTCACTTAAAAACACATTTATTTGATAATTAGTAAGCATATTGGAGACATTGAAATTGGTAAAACCCTGAAAAAGGCGAATGACCTGTTTTCAGCAATCTGTAGTCTTCCTCTGTGTGAAATTCCCCTTTTACACTACTCCATGAGCTACTAATCCACAACTATGCCTCCAGATACAGAAACTCTTTTTTATTGGGATTTAGTAGGCTAACTGGAAACGCCCCATATTTGTGTTTTGATCTGTACGGTTTCATCAATCACTGAAATTTATAATGTCAGTTTATAATGTCAGTGTTGCAGCTGGGAGAGAGGAACAATCAGTCACCCAATAGACTTTAAAACTGTACCATGAGACAGCATTTAGAATTTGTGACTTTGTAACACAGTTGCAAACCTTATTAAGGAGGAGGAAGAATTTATGCTGGAGGAACCAATTATAATAGGACCTCACAGGGATTTACACAGCTATATTAAAAATTATATTGAATTTAATTTGGTTTTATATTGAGCCTGTCAGTCTGAAGACATTCCAAGTGCTTAAAAAACAATGAGTTACTTACCAGTACCAAAATGACAATGTGGACAACCTTTATATGGATTAAATGTTTTAAAGCATACTTTTAGATCATCTTAGATCAATTCTTCAACTGTCAACAAAAAAATTATGGAACATTCACATATATATAGGTTTAATATTTGATATATTAAAATGAATTTTTAAGTAGAAATACCTTGTAGATTTTTTACTTTTGTTTATATTCATATAATATATCTAATATTGTACATAACATATATTTTGCATAATAGATATTGAAATAATTCTATGAACTTTATAGGCATTAAATTTACTTTTAAATATGAAAAATGGATAATTTTGTGGTTATACATGCAAATGGTTAACTTGAAGGTGCAGGAGATGTTTATCTACAGTTGGGAATGAAAACTATATATTTATCAACAATAAAAAGACTGGATTATGGGCACCAAGTTAAAACAAGTATCTTTCCCTAAAAACATGCTCTTTTTTTTTAATTAAAAGCCTTTCATGAAACTGGCTGATTTTTCTAAAAACAAAAGGAAAATCAAGACTTTGTAAACTTGAAAATAAAGAAGTGTTAGATATTTCATTAAACATTTAAACTTTCTTCAAAATAGAAATGAGGTTTTTTTGTGAACAGCTCTACGAGTAAGTGCTGTAATCCATGAAGGGTATTTCAAAAAGCTGTATCATATAAGATAATTTTTGCTGCATAAAGGGAAAACTTATGGGGACTGTGTTCTTTACTCTGATTTAAGCAAAACCTTTATTTTTCCTTAGTGGCAACTCCCAAAAAAATTGGTTGTGCTGCAGAGCAAAGAAGACTTGAAGACTTAAAATAGTGATGGTAGAGCACAAGCTGGCTTAAAATGAGGTTGGAGGTTGATGCAAGCCTGTTAAAATTTTGTATAAGGTACTGCAGGTTCACCAGACAAAATACTCAGTGACCTATCTCCCTAAATGCAGTATTTCAACAGAGATTTTGAAACCTGTAGGAAGTTCATTGGGAAAAAAGTATCAGGAAGTGAATGGAATAAATTCATGGTTGTGTCTGTGTTGGAGGCCAATAGTAACAGAGATAGAGTACTCAATGACACTAAAGCTGGAGAAGCAGAAAGAGTAAAAGCAAATGGATTTGAACCACTGTGACTTAGTGAGGAAGTGCCAGAGAACACATAAAAAATATGGCTTTTCACAGTGGATAGTCTCCAACCTGGCACCACCAGATGACACTGTGCCTTTTTATGGAGCAGAGAGACATGTGGGCAGAAATTATGAACTTGTGTCTGTGCTCTTGGTGTTATTATTGCTAGATAGCTTTTGATTTAGCTTGTTTTATCACAACAAGTTGTTAATATGCTCCATTTCCAAGAGCATTGCCTCACTCCACTCATTTGGGGCTCTGAGTCTACCAACACATTGCCTTCATCAAAAGCTCTCCCATGAATCTGAACTGCAGAGAATGTGTAATTCCTGTTGATTGTTAAACTCATATAATTATTAAAAATAACAGATTACTCTATTGCAGTCATCTTCAGAATGTCCAAAATAATTTAGCTAACAAGGGAGGCAGGGAAGCAGTTTTGGTCTGTAACACAGACCTTTCTGTGTGATCTGCTATCAGCTCTCAGTGCTGGAGAGCTTTTACTAAGTGGATTTTCCTCCGCACTCAAAGAGGTCGCTTGATCCTCCACTCTTCAGAGACAGAGTTTGTGAAAAACATTTGCTTGAAAACTTTCTTGGACTTGGGACATAATTTTTAGCCAAAACTGTAAAGACTTCTGAACCTTCAGTATCATGATGGTTAAAGTCAGGTTAAAGTGACCGGGATTAAAGTTCAACAGTCCTTCCAGAGGCATAATGACCTGTTTTCTCAACAACTGCTGAAACCGAAGGGCTGCATAGCTGATTTTGGTCAGTTAGTTTCCATTTCAGTCTGAAACAGGAGCAGAGTAGTTGTTTCAGCCGTGCTAGAGGTGAGAAAACTGGAGGAAAAGTAGGCCTCTGAGAAATATTTGAAAGATAAAATGTCTGTCCATTTTAATTCTACAGAAACAAAATTTCAAAATTTGTGGCTTCTTCACGCTGCTGAAGTAAACATTCTGAAATTATGAGGTCTGCTGGGGCAACTTGCAAGAACAGAAGAGCAATACATCCATAGATATTCACCACAACAGAAAGGTACAGAGCTGTAGATCTGTCTGGATACATACTCAAAAAAACAGAACATACCAGCTTCACAGAACATATTTATCCTTTTCTTAACAGAGACAGTTAAAATATTTTTGTCTGCTTTTTTCCCCAAATAATGAGAGAAAATAAGGAAGCAGTACAGCAGCAAGTAATATGGAAATTTGTCCTTAGCTAGGGGCTTTATAAGTGCTCGTAAATGATACTGAATCTAAATGATCCTTCAAATCTGATACCTCACTAAGAAAATTGCAGCCTGCTCAGAAGTAAAGGAATCACCGGTGGCATTTGTAAAACTCAATGAATATCTTGAATTTCTAGCAGGGAATTTGACATTGCAAAGTTAGCTTTGATGTTAATAAACAAGATTGCAAAAGTGCATACTCTGCCAGAACTTAAAACCACTAACATTACAATACTGAGTTTTCAAAAGTGCTTTAAACTTCAGGTGCTCAATCTGTGATTTATAGAGTGAATCAGAACTGAATCCATAAGAAAAAAGAACCCTCAACATTGAGATTCAGAGCCTGGAAAACAAATATTTCCCCTTCATCCCTGAGAGCAGAGATGATAAGGTATATCAGTGCAGCAGCAGCACCAAGGTGAAGCACTCAGAACCTTGTTAAGTGGCACTCCTGCTATGCATGACAGAAGAAGTGCTGATAGCAGGGAGACTCTTCTAAAGGAAAACCCTTTTCTAAAGAGTTTATTGTTTTGATATGATGCTGATTGATGTTAACAAGGAGAACCCCTATCAGAGGATGTGAGTTGTTTTCTAAGACCAGCCAAATTCCACTGTTCATGTACTATGGTTGCACTGTGGCATAAAAGTTTCCTTTCCTTCACCCCATAGACAATGCTTTATTATCATTCTGGTGGCCAAGGCTGTGAGGAAGCAAAATTGCAGTATTGGAAAGGACAAGGTGAATGTGTTAACTGTGTTTCATAGCACTACAAACACACCCTGCTGGGATTTTCACAGAGGGATTGGTGTTATAATAATTGAATCAGTCAGCATGAAGTCCTTTGTGTTCATCCTGGCCACAGAAGATTTTCCCTCTATGCCTCAAAACAAAGCTCAGGACAGCTGCTAGCCTTAGCGTATCACATGGACTGACTTCTGCCAGAATCATGCTGTGCTGCAAAAAATGGAAGCAGATGGTGACAGGAACACAGGAAATGCTGCAAAGTTGCTGCACCTTGCCTGGTTTATCGTCATTCCTAGGCTTTCCTTACAGTCTTTGAGAACACCTTAGGTTGCACAGACCTGTGAAAATAGTTCTCCAACTGCAGAATATGAATCTCTTCAAGGTACTAGGGTAACATTATGCTGAGTCACCTGAAATATGTGTGCTTAGGAAAGTAAAAAACCCTTCATTTATCTCAGAGGCCCATGCTGGAAGAACTCGATCATCAAGTAATGAAACAGTGGGATCACATACAAAATTTGCAGTGGCATTCAGCTTCAAGAACTGAGGCCACTTATGGTCAATGAGAAACCAAACAGATTTGAAGAACCTTACATCTCTTGTTCACTATAACAAAGACTTAAGAATATAAACTTTTCAAGAACCGCTAATGTTTGAATTCATTTCTAAAGTACTTGACAGATATAGTCAGCTTCATTCCCTGTGATAAAGACATTTCTGCTCTTTGCATGAGATATTTCTTAAATGCTTTTTATAAAAGATTTACAACTAATCAATATTTAATTGTTCAGTAATTAATAGCAATTGCTTCTATTTATAAATGACGGCATTAAATACAGTGTGTGATCATAAGTCAAAAGTTAACTGAAAGAAACACTAATTAAAGTACAGGAAAACAAGAGAAAATGCACTCTAGCAGGATCCCTTGTTGAGATAGCTACCTTGACATTTCTTCTGAAAAAAATAGCAAAAAAAATGTGGTGTCAACATTTTTTGTGATTAGCTAATAACTGATGCTGTAGACCTCTAAATGCTTAGCTTAGAATCCAAGTGAGGCCTAGATACACAACCCTTAACTAGCCCAAAATAAACATAGAAGATACATGAATTGTCTTGGTTCATGGTTCTGAGAGCAGATGCGGAAAATGTTACCAATTTCTACGTTGTTGCACTAAAAGGCATGTGGTGAATGGAGGCTTTTATTTCTCATTTGAGGGTGCTAGAATTGGAAGTTTCAAGTTTCACAAGATCTAAGAATTGTCTTCCTGCACATTTTGAGACAAAGATCAAGAACTTTACAGCCAAGATCTAGAGCACAACTGAGGGGTTATTTACAATTTTCACAGGGCCATTACATTAGTTCCTCAGGATTCACAGAGGAAGATAATATAAATCTCTGCCTTATTTCACAGCTGTCAGGGCTGCCTGTAATGTTTAGAGTTATTTTGGAATGTTGATTTCTGGGAGGCACTACAAGAACATTCCCTCATGCCGTAAGGATCTGTGATTTGGATTATGAAAGGAAATGACTGGCACCTGTATCACCAGTTCAGCAACACCTTTTCCTCATGGCCACTGGTCTCATATTTCAAATCTCTTGCTATAGGTTTACAAAGAAATCACAAGCAGGCACTGTTAGGTTTGCTATTTTTCACATACACTGAAAATATCAGAATCAAATTGAACATAGGCATTAGTATGATGATTTATGCTAGTTACCAAAATATAATGGTTGGCTGCTCTTGATTTATGAGCTCATCTTTATTTTTGAAAGGTAACTCACAGACTTAAGTTCTCTTGCAGAATTTTTTTCTCATCTTTTCATAATTTTTCTGAAGTGCTCTTTTCTCTTCTTCTAGGAGTTGGTGCATTTCTTTATGTCCTATCTAAAACTCTTCCTGCACTGTTTAGAAAATAACTTGGTTTTAAATTCTATATAGAAAATAATACAGAAATTATAGAGAAGTAGATCCATCAATTCAACAGAAACAAGTTTCTTTTCAGATAACTTATTCTAGTGTTTGCAGTGTTTAGACATAATAATTTAGCATGTTGATAGAAAGCTGATGAATTGGCAGTCAGAGGTTTCTTTCATGCTGCTGACATAGAAAAGAAATGCAGGAACCTGGAAGACAGCGAGTACAGCTGTTGTAGAACACCTTTCAGTTCCCACTGAGGTCTAAATTAGACATCATACCGTTTGTGTGCTGACAAACCAATAAAAACCATGTATGGAAGATACTCACTTTCTCAGTTCTTACAGGGAATGTTAAAAGTAAAGTTATTGGGATGAAAAGCTTAAAAGGCAAAATGCTACAATGAAGAAGCAGAAGTTTGTACTCTCCTATTTCCTTTTAGTAGTGTTATTTTGTTTATATTGGTAGTCCAAGTACAGATTAAGGCACACAGAAAAATCCAGGCCTGGGTAGATATACCAGGAATAGATATACCATTTCATTTGGATATAATACAAGTGCTTTTGTTTTTCATCATCAAAGTTTTTTCTATGAAGTCAACAATAGTGAGGTAGCCAAATAAGGTGAATCACATGAGACAACACATGGAGAGACATTTTAAAATTAATTACAGTAAGGCAAACACAGGAAGGATTTTAGGACTAGCAAATCAAAAGAAACAAAAATACCTTTTGGTTGGCACTGGAAGGAAGGGTTATTTATTCATTATTTTTCTTTGGGAAAACTGGAAGTAGTATGTTGACCTAGAAATTCAAAATATAAGTAAAAATCACACAGTGTGAAGCTTCATGTGAGTGAATCAACACTATCTTATGTTCATCCCTGGCAGAACTTGTTGTCTTTAGAAATGTAAATGAGGAACTTGAAAGTTTAAAAACATCGTCAGAAGTCATCCCTTCTATCCCTCTGAAACATTCTGCATTCATTTCTCTCTAAATTTCCCTAGGCAGTCAGTTCCGGTCCTTCCCTACCTTTGCTCCTAAAAATGTTTCATAATGTCTGAATCTGCCTTTCCTTTTTGGGATTTAAACTTATTATGTTTTTCTTATACAGCACTGACAGAAATAGGAAAAAAAAATCCCCTTCCTCTTATGAATCTGATTACTGTTACCACTCTTTTCCTAGAAGTCTTCCCTTCTAGGCTAAACAACCCTAATTCACTCGATCTCCCTTAAGACATAATATCTTGCCTCTTGTTTTCCCAGGACTCTCTTCAGCTGGCCCACAGTCTTTCTGGAAGTGTGGCACTCAAAGTACAGTATTTTAGCTAAGGCCTAGCATTTGCAACAGAGCGAAAGGATTGCTTAATATTAATATCTCAGCTTTTGGTTCTGTCTTCCAATGTACACCTTGTATCTTCTGCATCAGGGGGACATTGCATCCTCATCATATTTGTATCGGAGCACTATTCCTATAAAGGTACAGGAATTTGGCAGAATACAACCCCTAATGTTCCAGCTGGTCCTCAGAGATGAGGGAGGCTGGGTAAAGCTGGACTGAGTCTCTGATTAGGACTAGTTCAGCACTATAAATCCTCTCAAGTCCCATAAGATCTCAGATGCACCAACAGTGTGAGGCATACTACAAGTCTGGTCACACATACAGTCCCAAGCTCACCCATAGTGTGGTTTATCAGCTTGGTACTCTAAGTCTGTTGGATCGCAAGAAGAACTTTCACAATCACAGACTCACAAATACTGAAGTTAATGAAGTAACAGATAATAGAGTCTTGCTAGATCGCCTTATCTACCTTGTTAGGTAGCACCATGTACTGCTATCATGGGTTTCCTCTGATGTAGCAAGAGGTGCAAATCTTTTCAAAGAAGTGTCACTGCTTTAGGGAGGAAAGAGGAGCAAGGCCATTGGCTTGTCTGTAAGTAGCTGTAGTCTTATCCTCTGTCATGAGGATACTTTTGGGAGAAGGAAAAGTGAGACTATAGTCAAATATGCTGTTAATGATGTCATAAGTGCTGGGAGGACAGCCACTGCACACACAGATGTTGGATATCAAGAGTTACACCAAGTGACATTAAATAGGCTGTAGGTCTTGCACAAGAGGGGAACAGAACCTCTTCCATGGGTCTGATTACAGCACTAAGGGTCAGTCAGCTTCTGCCTGGTCACCTGTTCCCCAGCAGCAGGACATCATGTTTCCAGAGATCCTTTTACCACATAACTCATGGCACATCTCTTGAGCCATGTATCTCACAGAATATCTCATGCACACAAGCAGCTGCCTAAGGAATTCAATACTCTGTGTAGTTAAACAGTTCTGATGGATTTGACTTTTTCGTGGGGAAGAAAGATCCATTTTTTCTGTTTCATCTTCACTGAGATGAGAATTGAAGAAATTAGGTAGCATCTTGAACCATAGTCTATCCTCCAGAAAACACTTCATCACTCCACTGAAGGCAGAGATAGGTATTACCTATTATTAAGTAAATTTATAACTGTACTATCTAAATTTATTAATCTGTTTTGTTGTCCTAACTAGTAACAGCTGGTTTGGATGGCCTCAAAACCACAGATCTACACTTAATCCTTGTGTCATTTTGATTCAGACTTGTGCACAGAAATATCAAGTGCTGTTTGAATACCTGAGACTATTTCCAAAGGCCTGGAAGGGAAAACACACTGCCAATAGGAGGCTGTATTTGAAGAGTAAAAAGACAACTTAAAAAACCTAAAAGAGAAATGCCTGAGCTTAGAAGGAATTGGATATTGTTCTTGTTTCTCTTTGTTCGGACTGTTAGACAGGTACATAAACAATCAGGTGAGCTTCACATTATTTACACATCCTATTGTATTCCTTCCCAAAGAGCTGTCTTGAATGATTAAGAGCACTAAACACTGCCTGTAATTGGGCAACAAACCTTTTGCTTCTGATTTATTTTTATGTAAACAGTTTGCAAGGCCAAGCTCAGTGTCATTAGACCAGGTGGGTGTTCCTAGCCAGGGAGATCATTCCTCATTCCCAGCTATTACTGAGTATCCTGGGGGGGGAAGAGAAGCTTCCAGAGGGCAGGGTGGTGCAAATAGGCAGAAAAAGATGAATATTGCTTGGACAACCTGATGCTGCATGACTGATCTGGCCAAGGTAAATATTAAATTTTCACTGGAGGGTTCACAAATTGCACGCAGATTTACACACTGCCAGAGGAGTGGGGGTGGGGCTAAGGAGAAGTGAGTGATGATTGTAGCATGCAGTCGCATCCTAAATTTCTTTCATCCTCATGGAAGGCTGAAAGTGCTGGCAGTTTATGAAAGAGTTATGGGAGAAACTGAAGGGGATACAGACATCTAAAGCTGAGCTGTAGATGCCATGATATCCATATTGGATGAGGGACAGAAGTAATGTATATGGGGTCAAATATTTAGGGAAAGAGCTGTCATCACTTTGTAAGAAGAATTTCTATCATGTGAAATGGTTTTGGTTAGTTTGGCTCTTTTTCTTTTGGAGTCTAATTATGAAATGAAGAAAGGATATCTGGTCAATGAAGTTAACCTTAGTCTATGAAAGGTTATGCTAAGTTAGTTAAACAAAGACTGTTAAGGCCTGTAAGAAGACCTGGACTTTTTTGGGCTCTCTACTTCAGTTGCAAGTGACCTAGAAAAGGAAAAGAATGACAAACTGATTTGTAACTGTATGTGGTGGCAGACTTTTGAGAACCATGTGGATTTTAGAAGACAACAAAACAGAATAAATTTAGCATAGGTAATTGGGAACTGATGCATGCAGATAAAACCAGCCTGGATTTTATACGTAAAATTATCTGAGCAAACCATTTCTGCTCATGTGAGACATTTATATTTTCAAAGAACTATTATAAATTCAACTTAGTGTTTAATCAGCAGGAAAAAAAACCAAAAATAATGTCAGGAATTACTCAAGAAAAGAAAGAAACTAGTATGGAAAGTAACAGCTATAGTTCACTGTAGTTCACTAAAATCTATAGTTCACTTTGTCTTGTATGCTGTGCCATTAAAAACTGTGTTACAAAACTGGAAAAGATCAGCAGATATCAGCAAGAATAAGCTGAACGTTACTGAAGAATAAGCTAAAGGTTTGAAATAATATCTTTATGAGGAAAAACAAAGTACGCTAGGACAATCAATTTTGAAAAGGACGAGTAAGGAAAAATAGGACACAATCATTGCTTTCTTCTCCAGTATTCTATTCTCATAGAAGATACTAAATAGGGCTTGCATTTTGTGAGAAACAAAACAAAGGACACAGATCTTCACAGTTGTGGTTAACCTGAGGATCTCTTTTCTTGCAGGAAGCTGTAAATACCGGCAGTTGACAATGGGTTTCAAGAGTTCAAATGTGTAGCAGAAAAATCGTTGGAGAGTTGCTGAATATAGAGAAGTTATTTCTGGAAGTTCCAGTATTATTTGTGACTGGGGCTTAGGGTGCATATAGGGTAAATACTTACCTCTACTCTTGAGTACTTTTTCTAAGCTTATCTTCATTAGGCAAGTAAAAAAGACATGCTTTGGGCATGACACAGTAGGAATATTCTGTAATCTTGGAAGAGAGATATTTCCTAGGCACCTGAAGTAATTGTAAGGTTGGAAGTAACCTGAGTTACAATTTACAGTAAATGAGCAGGGATTGAAAAAAAGTCTTCAAAAATGTAGGTGCCTTGCAAAAATATAGCGGTAGGAGTAAGATATTTCTAAATCCTTTTTTGTATTTATACTATTTTTTGCAGTCTAAAAAATTACTATTGTAATATCTGTTGAAATAAAGTATGATCTATTGCTATAAAAACTCTTCTGGTTTTGGAGTACAGAATCGTGAGGAAAAAAATCCACTCTTCCCCTATCAAAGGTTAACTGACTGAGTCCTGTCATACCCCTAAATCTTCTGGGTAAGCCTAACAATTTCACAACAAAACCTTTCTTTGCCTGCTGTCCTTATTTGAAAATATACAGAAAAATGTGGGACTGCAATACATTAGAGTGACAAAGTTTTCAAAACAAAACCACATCTATTTCTTAAAGATAAAACAACCTCAGCTATGGAAGACATGTAAGCTATGCCTACTGATCAAGGCTTTCAAAATTATGATGATTTAATGGGTTCCTTAGACTTGGAGGATGCATATTCTAGATTACAGGCAGATCATAAACCCTGTCAAGTTACCTGGAAGAGGAACAATTTTAAGTGGGGTCTTGAAAAACAGCAAGCTTTTGAACAAATTGAAAAGGAGCTTGCTCATACTGTATCGCTTGGGCCAGTCAGGACAGGACAAGATGTGAAAAATGTACTCTGTGCTGCAGCCAGGAAGAATGGTCCTTCCTGGACCCCCTGAAAAAAAGTACCTTGAGGAGGACTCCTGGGGTTTTGGAGCTGGCCTTACAGAGGCTATGAGGTCAGCTTCACCTTGGAGGAAAAAGAGATCCTGGCAGTTTGTGAAGGGGTTCGAGCTGCCCCAGAAGAGAGATTGGCACTGAAGCACAGCTGCTCCTGGCACCCCAACTACCAGTGCTGGGGTAATGTTCAAAGGGAAAGGGTCCTCTACACATAATACCACTGATGGGACATGCAGTAAGGAGAACATGCTGATCACACAGCAAACCCAGATGAGAAATCCCGATCATACACAGATCTTGGAAGACACCACAGACTGGCCTGAAGGTGCAGATTTTGGACTGTCATCATCAGAGGAGGAGGAGGCGGAAAAGGTGACATGGACCGGAAGCTCCACCATATAACCAGCTACCAGCAAATGAAAAGGGATATCTTCTCTTCACTTTCATTTTCTGCAAAATTGTAGGGCTACATAAAAAAAGGAAAGCTGCTGTATGGAGTCACAGAAGCTACCAAGAGAAGGTCAATAGTGTCAGGCAGAGCTGAAAACTGGCCTTGGATATGGGTGAACAAGAGAAATGACTGCACTCTACCTCTACACTGACTCATGCATGATAGGAAGTACCCTGAGAGGGTGGCTGGAATGATGGCAGTCAATTGACAGCACAGAGGGAAACCCACCTGGGATGCTGGATTGTGGCCAGACAGCACTTCCCAGGTAGACAATCTGGCTGTAAAAGTGTATTATATAGATGCACATGTACCCTAGAATTGGGCTACTGACAAATGTTGCAGCACTGGAGAGGTAGATTGGGCTGCCAAGATTAACATGTCTCAGGTAGGCTTGGCCCGGAAGCATAGTGGTAAATTTTTTCTCACTAAGTGAGCCCTTCAGGCTTTGAATCTCAAGCGAAGAGATACAGCATTCAATGGGCTTGTGGTCAAGGGGTGGACTTCACCATGGACACCATTTCCCAGGTTATCCACAGCTGTGAAATGTGCTGCAATCAAGCAGGCCAAGTGGGTAAAACCTCCGTGGTGTGGAGGACAATGCCTGAAATATAAATATGGGGAGTCTTGGCAGATAGACCACATCAGACTCTGCAGACCTGCCAAGGAAAGTGTTACGTGTTGATAGAGGGGAAAACAACCACTGGATGGCGGAGATGTACCACATGCCTCACACCACTGCTTTGAACACCATGCTGGGCATTGAAAAGCAGTCCTCTGGAGATATGACTCCCCCAGAAGAATTGATTCTGACAATGGGACTCATTTCAAAAACAGCCTCATAGACAGAGAGCACAGGAGGATTAAGTATGATACAGGGTGTGTCTTACTGCCTATCATGCACCAGCCTATGGGAAAATTGAACGGACTGTTGAAAACCACCTTGAAAGCAATGGCTGGTGGGACCTTCAGACATTGGGGTCTACATTTGTCAAAGACTACCTTGCTGGTTAACATCAACTAAGCTGGCCCTTCCCAATCAAAACCTCCACACACTGTAGAAGAGTATGAAGTCCCTGGGGTGCATCTGAGAAATGCGTTGAGGAAGATAGTTCAGATTAGTCTGGCCTCGAGCCAAGATAAATCAAAGGAACTCTTGCTCACTTTCAAAGGAGAATAATGTTCCTTCTGGTTGGGAGAAAGTGTGCAAAGCCATGTGTCAGGGATTTTGTCTGTGTATAGTTTCTATGTCTTATACCATTTGCAAGTAATATTGTTTCTGTTTCTGTTATTTTATCTCACTGCTGTTTCCAGTAGATTGCTCTTGTCTCAGCCTTGTCTCTGACTTGCAGAGGGAGAAAGCCAGCGAGCAGAGTCGTTTTAGAGGGAGTACTAAATTCAGGAATACCATTCCTAAATCCTGACACAGTCCTTTGTAATTCTGCTGAGGCAAATGTGTGGTTACAATAACATTTGAAGGTATATCGTGTGATTATATATAGATGAACAAATATGAGACTGATCACAGGAATAAAGAAGCATAAAAAAGTCAGAAGGAAAAGGAAGGTGGCAAGTATGGATACTGACCCTACTATTTCACTCCTTCAACATTCCTGTGTCAATAAAAATGCTTTCTTCTCTTTCTCTTGCAGCCTAAACACCTTTATCTTATTTTTTATTGTATCTGTCAAAAAAGTTTGACATTTAATAAATATTTTTTCTGTAATTATACCTATGTTGCTTTGTACTTTGGAAGCCTGCAGTAAATAAAGAACACTGAACCTAGAAAGACAGATGATGCTTAAACATCTGTATGGTGTATTGCTTGACTGCTAGAGGGAGCAAAGGTATAAGAATAATAACTCATAATGATGTAAACACAAAGAAGATAGTTGTAAGGATTTCTGGCAAGCCTTCTGTATAAATTACCCTCAAGAGATTGCAAGCCCTCACAGAAAGTGTATATCCAGGCAGTCAATTCTAGTAGATCAGCTATTAACATAGTCTTTGCTTTAAGACAGCTGAAAGAAAAATGTCTGAAATAAAGAAAGATCTTTTTCTTGGCTTTCAAAGTTGTCATAAAACTTCAGTCTAGATAGTCAGAAGTTTTCCAGAAAATGAAAAAGTTATTTCATTTTGAATCCTCATTTTTGACCAGATCTTCTCACAAAGTCATGTGAGTTATGTGGAAGACTGGATTTTGTGACAGATTTGAAATACTCAGTGGTGCTAAACAGAAATTGTTCTGGCAGTAACTCTCTTCCCTACAGAATTTCCTCCATTTTTGAATCCTATTTCCTGTGTGTTCCTCAATAGGTACCTTTCCATGCAAAAACCTTGTACAAAATTGATTGCCTGGTGATTGGTAAAAATATTTTATACTGACATCACCACACCAGTGCATAGAAAGATTATCAATATTAAAGCCTTGGAGTGCCTTTCTATTAACTTGCAATTCATTTGTACTAACTGTCTATCCAAGGCAAAAACCATGATACCAGCTTTATCAGTTGATCTAAAAGCAGATGTACAACAGAGGCATTACATGTGTTCTACTTGTTCTTTTGGTCAGATGCAGTTAAATTATTTATCAATATTAAGACTAATTTTTCCATTAAAAACATAGCTGTAAATATCCTGTCTAGCAATAAGCTGCCCAAGGCAAAGCAGACAATGAATGGTGAGCACTGAGATCCATATGATGAGATGTCCATTGTGCTATACAAAAGTGGACATGTAGTGAAAATTTATAATAAGAATTAACTGAGATTGACCACCTTCACTTTGGGAAAGTTAGACTGTTTCCTGCATCCTGTGTATCCATAGGGGTAGTGCTTAAAAGGTGTGAGAAATCTAAGCTATATAGCCTTTTAAGAATTTTTAGTTAGAGGAAAATCCTTGACCTTGTTTACTTGCTTCTTTGAGAAGAGGCGTCTTTCCAAAATTCAAAGTATTAAAAATCTCTAAGAATTTATTGACTATCTCTGTCATGTCAATGGTGATTAATCTACATTTTTTAGGGCTCAATGGTCTATCTCCAAAACATGTCTTTGCAAATTAAACAGTATCATTTATCTGAGAAGGATCAAAGTGTAATAATAAACTCTTTCTTAACTTGCTGGCAAAAAAACACATACCTTTTGTTATTTATTTAAATAGTGCCATCTTATTTTCTTTCATGCAGAAAGAAATTTTTGCTCCCTTTTCCTGCTGTTCTTGGCCTCTAAATAATTACCGGCTTGAAAAAGCTATGAATTTCCACTGCACTCTCTGAAAACTACTGATGTGACCAAAGATTGGTACAGATGAAGATTCTCTTGCCTAGATGAGAAAAGTTAAAATTTTTGGATGAGAAAAATATTACTGTCTTTATTGTGGGAGACCAATTCTATTTTTAGTAGATTGATCATATTGCCATGGGTCATTAAAGGGAAGCAAGAATTCTACAATTTTTGGGAGTCTTGGTGGGTTTTGGGGTTTTTTTTAGTTGGTTGGTTGGCTGGTTGAAAGAGGGGGGGCTGCAGGTTTTTTGGTTGTTTTGGGGGGAGGGTTTTTTGTTTTGTTGTTTGGGGTTTTTTCTGTCTGTTCTTTATTAAAAACTTTTTCTAACTTTTTCAGTCTAGCCCTTTTGCTCCAGACAAAAGGGCTGAAATTTTTTGAAGGAATATGTAATTAAATCTAGCTTCCAATTGACTGAGACATATATTGAGCATTGCTGCAAGTCAGTAACATCTATAACCAGATGATAGGTTACACTTCCCTCTCCTTACTTCTGTATCACCTGCTCCTGAATTTCATTCCATGCAACATAGCACAACCAAATTTAAAGAAACAATTCACATTCCTTGTAGTCTCCTGGGATCTTGTAGCACCTAAAATAAAAGTGGCACTTAACTTAGTTTCTTACTAGGTACCACAAAATCAGTGCAAGATGGACATGGTCTCAATAGGTCAATTCAGGGTATACTGACCTACAATTAAAAAGGGTAATATAAATTCTGACTTAAAAAGAATACAGTGAAAGTAGATGCCAATTTTTGTATTCTTTCCTGTTTCCTTGAGATGGATAACATAACCTGAATTTAATCATTCTGAAACTTTTTCTTGAGAGTTTTGAATGTTAAGAGGGTAAAACTATTCTGTCTTATGCACCAAGGGATGGCTGTCATGAAAACTACAGTTCCACCAGTTTACCACCTTCTGATAGTCACCAGCCCTCTAATGCTGAGAACCTGCAGCAACGAGGTATCTGAGAAGTAATGAAGAGTTGATATTTGCAAATTAGATTTTGTGGTTACACATTCTCACACTCTGAATAGGGGAAGTGAAATTACTGCCTCCAAAGGGTTTGAGACAGTACCTGAGTGCATTGGTGCAACTGCAACATTTTGAGTCAACTGGCACAGTGAATCCTCCAGCTACCCAACAGGTATCTGTGGTTTGGGCCATCTCTAGTAGCAAGTTGTGGTTTAGTGGTTCAGCTCTCTAATATCAAACCACTTTAATTTCTAATAGGAAGCCAAAGCAACAATTTGAGTGCATTTAATGTTAACTCAGTGAAAAAGTTTTAACTGCCTCACTGAAATCATTGATTTATTGATTTATTACCAAAATCAAGCTGTTCCCGTCATAGTGAATAATATTTAATATTTAATTGCAGGTAAACTGAAGCATCCTAACTGTTCTGACATTGTTAATGCATCCTATATGGTCATTATATTTGAAGTAATAAAATCTTTAAAACTTCTATAAAAAGCAAGTGTTGCCAGTCTGTCTTGTTAATTTTGCTTATAAATCTTTGTGATACTATTCTGATTTCTTAGGTTTCCAACCCAGCTAATGAATTGTGATAGTTAACCTCTTGCTTCTTAATCAGACTCTGTACTATAAGTGGGGGAATTTTTCTAAATACCTCTATACTAATGGTTCATAGCATTTTGAAAACAGAGCTTCACTGCTGATTTTAGAAACATCCTTTGAGTGGGCAGAGCAAAATCATGAAGGCACTTTGTATAGTTTAATGTGAGTATAGATATTGTCCATCTGAATATTGTCTTCCGCCTCACTTTGTGGCCCTGTAATGTTTTTCTGATTCTAAACTATTCAACAACCCTCAAACACACCTAGCTGGTTGAAGAAGATTTTTAGAGTGGGGCTTAATGTGCAAAAATATTTGAACCCAAATTTATGCTTTGTCTGCGAGGAAAGTATTGTGGCAATGCCCTTCCTGAAGTTCTAGGGAAGCCCAAGTGTTGTAACAGTACTTTGTAATGTCCCCTCATGAATTGTTATGTGCTCTTTTCACATATAGACAGATTTTTCATTTATTCTGTTCCTATAATAAATTTTTACTAAGATATTTTTCCTTTTTTTTTCTATGATTTCTATTTGTTATTCCAGCCAAAAGCATTCACCTGAAATACCCATACATTTTTAATCTAAAAAGATGTGGTAAAGATTTTTGTGTACTTGGGAAAGTAGAAGAGTCTGTTCAGTCATCTGCAGCAGTAAGAGAAGATCCTTTTTGGAGCTGTTGGTCCAAAGCTGTGTCTTGCACCAAGAGATTCTTCCTTCACAAGTTACATCCCTTGAACTGAGATGACAAGAAGTTCTTAGAATGCCTCAATATCATTTCAGATATTCCTTCTATTTCAGGGTATTTCTAGAATTTGAATTTGTGGCCACTTTCAGCAACTTAGATGCTGTAAAGGAGGCGTAATGCAAGGGAGAATTTGTTCTGGTTTTTGAGAATCTGGCCTAGTTTTTGAGTCTTTGGGAGGCAAAATACTCCACTCACATATAATTAGTGTCTTGGTAGCTACCTCATAATTTTTGATCAAGTAATTGGGAAGAACTTTCACACTGTAGTATATATAATATAGTTCTTGAATTTCCAGCTGGCTGTTTCACTTTTTCCTTACACCTTAGTAATTTTTCTTAGAGCATTTGTTTTGTTTTTCTTCCTATACTATGTCTATAAAGGAATTATGTACACTCTCTGTGAATTGGTGTTTTCTCTCCTAATAGTTATTTTAGATGTTTCCTGTTTTTCTCTAGATTCTCCTATAAATATTGTTTCATCAGTCTTCTCATCACTGAGTTATTATAGTTGGATCCCACCCACAAAAACTTTTTATTTTAAACTATGAATAGTCGAGCTGTTAATTCTTCATTTCAGAAATTGCTTCTGCTGACTTTACAGTTTTGGTAACAGCCATCATTTTATTCAAGTTGCAAATGCCTAAATGAACAACAGCTCTGTCATCTTCCCCTGAAATCTGATCTCACTTTCTGAGATCATACAAGTTTTTTTCCTCAGGTTCCATGAGGAGCTCCCTGTTCAGTCAAGCTGGCCTTCTACCCTTTTTGCTTATCCTCTTTATTATTTAAATTAATATAACAACACCAGTTTTCACGACAGACACAGTTCAAAAATTGATGACTCCAAACTGACCAAAGGGATATTCCAGACCATGACATATCATCATGTTCTGTGTATAAAATGGGGAGAAGAAGGAGGAAGGAGTGATATTAGGGCTGATGGTGTTTGTCCTCCCAAGTCACCATTAGTGAGATGAGGCCCTTCTCTGCTGAAAATGGCTGAACAGCTGCCCAACCACGGGAAGCAGTGAATTCATTCCCTATGTTGCTTTGCTTGTGCGCACAGCATTTGCTTCCTTCATTAAACTGTCTGCATCTCAACTCACAAGCTTTATAGCCCTTACTCTTCTGATTTCTCCCTGACCCTGCTGCTGGGGAATGAGGAGAGGATGTGTGGGGCTTTGCTGCCCATCACATATTATGGTAAAGTAGGATGAAATTGTATGCAAGTTATTGTCAAAGTAGGCAGGTAGCCAGCTCTGCCTACACCTTGAGAAGCAGAGGGTCACACCCCACTTATTAATTAGTAATTTACACTGCTTGAAAAATTGGCTTCACTACCACTGTTTCAAATATCTACAAGGCACCTTATATTCCTCATTTCTCACATCTGAATGACAGCACGAACACATACATGTTGCTTTGTTGCTAAAAAAATTCCTCTACTTCTGTCATGATTCATAGATCAAAAAATCCAGTTAGCCAATGAGAAAGTAATAACTTTACATCAGTTGCCTAAAAATAATTTTAAAAAAACACCCTCTTATGACTAGCAATAAAAAGGAGCCCTATTCTTTGAGGAAAAAAGTGTGACTTGACTTATTAGCACTGAAGTAAGCTAAAAGTCAGTCAATATAATAGGCCTATGAATAAATGGTTTCAGGTAAGTAGAATTTAAAAATCAAACCTTTGAAGGTAGGTTTCATAATGTTTCATTTAAAAAAATATCCAGGTGGTTATTTTTCTATGCTGTTTGAAGAATGAAAATGTCCCTGTCTCTCTGTTGAGTTGTTGGAGATTTTTTTTTAATCCAACAAAGATTTCTTGGATTTTATCTGAAAATATCTTTATTTTTCCTCCTTTTCCTGTTTTTCTTCACTAGTTATGATTGTCCTCACTGCTATATATCTGAAAATATAGACTCTGTCCCTACTCCTAGGAGTACTACAGGAAGTGAGATGCAACAGATGGAAAAAGACTGATGGAATGAAGAACACTTTGACAATGCCAGTCAGCCTGACAGTTGGTAGTGTCAGATCATCAGCATCCTAACAACTGTTGTCAAGCTTCTTGTAGGCACTGCAACAAAGGATGATTTTAAAGCACATTCTGAAGGAGGAAGATAAGTTCACTTTGCAGTTATTTATTGAAAAATATTATCTTACAGAGGACAGACACTCAACTTAACAGTATAGGCAATCAAAGTCAGCACCACAAATATTCATATCTATCTGACTGTTATACACAAGTTTATGCAGTCATGCAGCTTATTTTACATTAGCCAAGTGAAATTCACAATCTGTATTTTAAAAAAGTTTATATGAATAGGAGATCCCTTCTTTCACTCTTCAAGGAAAATTCCCTTACTGGCATATTTTTAAAAGTCTTGGTAGCAAAAGAAAATGTTAAATTTTGCATTCCATTTTCATCATAGTAAGAATGCGTTTGTTCAAGAGCAGTCAAAAATTTACATACCTTCCTATCTTACAGGTGGTGATGTGAGAATGAAGAGGTCATGCTCCATATTCATTGTGGGGGGAAATTAGCAACTTATAGTGTGTGAGTTCAACACACCTCTGGGGTCGTAGAATTTCAACATTGGAGTTGGTGGGAGCTTAAGTATTAAAGTTCCTGGATGAGGAGGGAAGGTTTTTCCTCCTTAATAAAACTGAACTTCAAAAACTGATGCACACATGTAATCTCCTAAACCAAGGAACCAAGAGGAGAGAAATTGGAGTCTATGCTGTATAGCCTATATTTCCATTTTTGTCATGAACAACATTCTCTTCTTTGAATAACCACTGAAACTTCCTGGGGAAAAAAATACTTGCTAAAGCCCTGATACTATGGCAAATTGGCCAGGGAGTGCTCTCAATGAAGTAAAAAAATCTCTACATTCAACAGTAAATAGAGAATTTCACTGTAACAACTCCAGTTTGAAAATCACCCTGCTTTTTGGATTGTTTCACTTCCCAAACATGTACCAAATAAACTTGATTTTGAAATGTGCAGACAGTGGTGTTCATGTAAATAACTGCACATATTTCATCATTGCATGGTTAAGGATTTTGTTGGATACTTGTGATGGCACACACAAATGTGTATGGATAGAGGGGGAGAGAGAGAGAAAAAAAGAGATACATACCTACAGTGACAGACTCTGTAGCTTCAGAGTCCTTATGGGTTTGTAGCAAAGGAAGGAAAAGATAAGAAAAAAAGAACTATGTAGTTCTTCTTATGGAGATCTATGGAAAATAGCAAAATTTCTTTAACCAATTTTCTTCCTCCACAAATGCTCAATCTTTGTCAATTCTGAAGTATTTTATACTTGACTATTCTCACATGGTTTCTTTTTCGACAGCTCTCTAATATGCTCTTGAAATCTGTTACCCTGCAATTACTAATGCCTTATTATTTCATGAAGCAGTTGTTTTCATTCTCTACACCAGATGCTACAGGCAGAACTTTAACACAAACCCTCAGCTCCTAGATTTCCCAGTCACCTCCACCTAAATGTGTAAATTGGCCTGAAAACTCTGAATTTATGGGTTTTCTTTCTTTTAGAGCTCTAATCTGCATTACCAGGAGAAGGACTTTTGCCAGGACAGGTAGAAGCACTCTGCCTAGTGACAATGTTCAGGGTGGGGCTGTTTATTATCAAATTTTACACCTGGTGTTTATTATCAAATTTTATACTTGATGTGTTAATAAGCATTACACATGTACTAGCAGGTGTGTAGAAAGGGGAGAGATTTGGTCATTCCTTTTCATTACTTGCCTCTTCAGGGCATGATAGGAAGAGCTTCATCTGTCCTGTTTTTCCTCCTTCATTTGTACTTTAGTCCTGAAACTCACACAAAGGCAGAGAGCCTGCACCAGGTCTTACAGTTGTAATTTAGCTCAAGTCATGTCTGTCTTCCTGACACAGCCTGTGTCTCCAGGCCCTACACCTACTGACTGCATCAGCAGGAATTCCACCCTGCAAGAGCACTCAGACAAGGTCTTGTTGTATCCTGTAGAGCAGAATATTATATTTTTCATCCCGTTCCCAGCTAATGCAGCTTTACTCTGTGACTCACATTTCACTCCAAAGGGTTGGGAGTCCTAGATTTGTATTATTTTGCTGATTTTTGAGGGGGTGGTTGTTTGCCTAACACCCTAAAATGTATTCCTTATATATTCTCATATACCCATATCTAATACTTTGTAAAATCCTATTGCTTTGAATAAGATAGGCAGAAAGGGGAGTAGTTGATTATTTGTTAAGTTCTGAATCAGTCTGGTGGGAAAATACTGGGGAAGCCTTGGTGACTTATCTTCCCTCTGACTTCTCATATGCCTCAAGGAATACTGCAGAAATATAACAAGGCAAAAGACTTATAAAGTTCTTTAAAACCTATTGATCTATTTAAAGTAAGTTACAATGTGTATGCATTTTTCACTGGAAATTTGACTCTAAAATACCTTATGCCTGATGTAAGTTCTTATCTTGTAAAATATATATAATGATTCATGATCAATGGATACTGAATGTTAAAATTAGAGTAGCATTCAGACAGATGAACTATATGATGATATTGCTGTAGACAAAGGCCTGGAGATTTCTGGTCTGTTATCAGCTTTACTCTATATACTTTCTCATTTACAAAATGTTTACTTCGAGCAATTAGAAAATGATCTCATTTTGCAGAGTAAATTTCTTGTAAGGAATAACTAGTTTGGATAAAGATGGTTGTTCTTTTCTATCCTGTTTCCCGGTCTCACTATTCAGGGGAATGATTTTTCAATATATATGGGGAGGGGTGTCACAAATGTCCTGTATTAATTTGCCATTATAGTTGTTGTGAGCATGCTATAGAGTAGTATATCTTTTGTGAGCATTTCCTAGTTTTAAATTCTTTGGTTTTGTTCTCACTGGGTAAAACTGCCTGTAAAGATGACAAAACTTCTGATATTCTTCCTTTACTGAGTACAACTCCTGCTATCTAACATCATACTGGCAATATTCATAGCTATTGCAGGATCCATATTGGTCACTTATGATTTATTTCCCAATATTTGCATACAGTTGATAACTTTTCTGTATAATTCTGTGGTTTGATTATTTGTAAATATATGCTTCAGTGGTCACAAAGTATACAATCGCAGGCATAATACATATAGCTAGTTTTTAGTTAATATTCATTAGTGTATTCACCCTCTCTTAATTACTCAATGTCCAGTTCTAAGAACTGTTCCTGGGGCTTCATTGCTTCAGTTATAGTTATATTTGTAGGTCTGAAGCAAAAACACCTGCAGCTGCTCTCAGATGCACAATTTTGAGAACAATCTGAATTCATTTTCTATTAGATATTCAACTGCCTTCTTCCCTCCATGAACCACTCATTTGAACGACAGTAATCACATAGTAATCAAAATCTCCTATTGAGATAAAGACAAATGTAAATAATAAAATAGTGTATGACACCTTAGCTCCATTTCACTATTGAAATTGATTGTGTATAAGAGTTTCCAGTGGATATAATTATTTATAATCTTTTATGGACATTGCAGTAAATCTAAATTGGTGAAAAACTGTACACTGGCAAAACATCAGATCTTTTGCTTTTTTAGGAGATTTGCATTAGTTCTGAATAATATAAAACAATAAATACTAAGTTAATTGCTAGGAAACTGCAAATGTTCACTGGAGAGTTCAAGTCACACTCATTTTTTGACATAGATCCCTGGATATTTAATTTATGGATATTATTATGGCTTTAAAAAATTAGATGTTTGCTATACTAGTAATTTTTTAGTTTTTCTCTCTTAAATAATTTATTTTTGTTCAGACAGTGCTGAGGGTATTCGTCTTTTGAAATAGTTCAACTGCTGTGCTGAGGACTTTAGAAACAGCTACAGTTTTGACTCCTTTATCTAAGTTAAAATACATGTAATAGTTTTCAAGTGTTGACGAGATTATTTAAAAAAAACATGATGGGTTCAGATTCACAGCATGGATTAAACAGAAGCGTTTTGAAGGCATTTCCAGGGAGACACCATACTCAACGTCATTTTCATAGAGGATTGCTTTCGGTGGCCATCTAGTGGCGCAAATTCCGTTTCTGGAAGGAAAAGAGAAACTGATCTTGTTCCTTCAGGAAAGGTTGAAAGGGTGTGAAATCCTCTCAAGATATATGTACTTGAGCAAAAAGGAAATAATCCCTCTGTGAATATTCAAAAGCACATTAAGAATAACATTTACATAAATACTCAATATTGTAATGAGTTTTCTATGTTAAATTACTTTTACTGTTTATCTACTGTGAATTAAACATTATTTTTATCATGTCTGTTTTCTAGTTTTTCATGGAATTTCATGTTCAAATTTGGCATACTTGCTTTTTCCTTTTGATGTATATTCATCTAGGCTTAAAATTTCAAAAATTACATCCTACATGTTCTGGACAGTAGAAATAAAGTCTGTTCTTAGACCCATATGGTCTCTTGCATCTGCCAATAGATTTATGTTCTCTTATAAGTTAATTAACTACCACAGAAAAATTTTATTTGCTACTGCCTTAACAGCAGCCACTTTTGAGAGTGGCACAAGCCAACCCCACAGATTTGTTGACACTCAGCCAGTTGTGCTTATATATAAATGATAAAAGATGCAAGAATAGAAAGATTGACTCTATAAAGTGAAAATACTGTTTCATAGTAACCAAGGAGGCTGTAGGCGCTGCTTCCCCAACAAACCTATAAAATATTGGAAGTGTTATACAATAATGATATTTTTTCCTTAAAACAGTGTGTTGAAGAGACAAGAGGACTAGACTTGATGTGTGTAAATCACATGATCTTAAGAATCAACAAATCTCTTCTTCCTGGAGAATCTCTTTGTTAAGAGAGATATATGTGATTGTTCACCTGGGACTTCACAACTGCTGCTGATTTTATTAGAGATGTTACTCTCACAGCTCAGAAATAAGCAAAGCTGCCAGCCTTTAAGATAATTATTTTACAGTGCTCTATATATGTAAATAAATTTTAACTATGTTAGAGAGTTATGTGTGTTATGTCTGTGCTATGTGGAGGGGAAAACCACCTAGAGAAAGAGTCTAGCTTTGACCTTCATGGTTCTTGAGAGACAACTCACTGCAACATCAGCATCAGGCCTTTGAGAAAATGAACAAGTTGAGATCGAGCTGTATGAGCCTGGAGTGGAGGAGAACTGTGGTTTTCCCAGGTGGAGAATTGTGGTTTTGTGTCTCGGAGGAGAGTCCACAGGGAACAGCATAATCACATAGAAGGTGGGAGGCAGGGGTGAGATCATCTAGGAACTGGATGTGTGTTACTGCCCATCACTGCCCATGTGTGAAAGCCTTATATGATAAAAAACAGCTTTATTCTGTATTAAATGTGAAACTATGGGTGCCTGGAAGGAAAGGGAAGAAGTAACAGGAATGCCTGATGGTGTCCTTTAGGAAGAAAGGCTACTTGGAAGAAGGTTCAGCTTGATCCTTTTTGGGAGCCAGAACAGATGCTATGCAGTAGGGTCCTGACAGGTGCAGGGTAGGGAATCATTAAGACAGATGGGGAGAGTCAGGTAGCAGCTGTTGCATACAGCCTGCAATCCCCCAAGCACTGTCAGGTTTATGAACAGAAATCCATGTGGTAGCTAACACTGCTGAGGCATGTGGCTTTAGCCTTTCCCTCAGAAGGGAAATGGATGTAATAGTTCTGAGAACTCATGACTGCACAAAGGGATTTGAGACGTTTCTGAAGCCTGCAGGTAAAACAGATGGACAGCACTATGGGCTGAGAGTTCCTGGGGTTTCTGGGTTTGGTTTCGGGGGTGTTTGTTTGTGTGTTTTGTTTTTGGATGTTTAATTTGGAGGGAGTTTTGTGTTTTGGGGTTTTCTTTTGGGGGGG